>OY804518.1:35687853-36131798 GCA_963680855.1 Lepeophtheirus nordmannii | reverse complement strand
AAAAAAATGGGTAAATATTCCAAATTTCTAGATTGGAATATTAAAAAACATAATATATACTGACACTGCAAATTTTGATTTGCATCTAATTTATATGAAAGGTTTGGTAACACAAATGTATCTAATTACACTAATGAACAAATTTGAATATTCAAAAATCCTAAGGGGCATAAGTGTAACAAAAATTATTCAGTTATGCACGCTAATTTCAAATCTGTAATTTTTTTTCGAGAGTCCTAAACTTTTCGAGAAATTGGTCTCTACTTTTTTAACTTTTTTGACTAGTATTTTTTTATGCAAATTTCATTTCCAGTCTTTGTTTCGACCTAAAAGAACTCCTAGGGGCGTAGGGTGCCGGAGTAGGCCTAAAAGTCGGCCAAATCCATTGTACTTAAATAATTCCTTGAATATTACATGAAATGGATTAATAAGGAATGCATTAAAGAGCTTGAACTCACAGCTTTCCAACGAGATGTCAACCGGTAGATAAGAATCCTTTATTTAAAAGAAATCGTTAATCTTAATGTGTAAATTTTAATTAATTTTGGGCAAAAATTCGCTAAAAATCAATGACTCACGCTAGAACTACTTAAGTAGTAGCAAGCAGAAGGATTACGAAATCAAAAGAAATTCTTCTGCGCGTTAGTACTTCAGTCTATTGCAGTTGTTTATTAGTAGCTCTACCGTGAGTCTTTGATTTGATTAAGGATTCTACTCGGGTGCTTGACATCTCGTTTTAAAGCTGTGGGTCTAATCTTTTAATGCATTCCTTATTAATCTATTTCATGTAATATTCAAAGACTGGAAACGGAATTTGCATAAAAAATACTAGCTAATCATCATTTTTGAATGCACCAAATTTGTATCCTTCTAGGCTCAAATTGAAGTTGAAGTTGGAAAATGGGCCAAAAAAGCTAAAAAAGTAGAGTCCGATTTCTCGAAAACTTTAGGACTCTCGAAAAAAAATTATAGATTTGAAATTAGCATGCATAACTGAAAAACTTTTATTATAGTTATACCCCTTAGGATTTTTGACTGTTGAATTATAGAGTAGTGATTTATTGATAATGCATGTTTCCTTGATCTGAGAAATAATTAAAAAATGAATCATTTCATAAAACGTTTATTGCCATCAGGATTTAAAAAAAAAGCATTACTTTCTTCATATATCTATACACATATAATATAAAATATTCCACAGTCTTTGTAATTATATTATAGCTTTGGTTAACACTTTCAATGTGGTTGTAGATTTAGACATTTCCTAATTCATTTGGTTTTTCACTTTTAAATTATAATTTAATAAAAATCCTAAGCCATATCATGGTTCTGACTTAATCTATCTATGACTACGAAAAGTTATCATTTTGACAAATTTTATTCTTAAGTTGTAATTATTTAGATGTATTATTATTCTTGAGATTGATACAGTTAGATTATGAAAGCAATTTACTAATAAACGATTTTTACTCCGAGTAATAATATGTTACCTCATTGAGTACTTAATATTTTATATACATTCCACTGCTGGTTTTATGATAATAATTAAGTAGTCTTCTCTACATAGAAGATTGTCCAGTGTTCTGTGACTTGTATGATTAATAGGGAACCTCCATTACAATGTACAATGGGTGCCATATTATAAACAGTCAAAATGACGGCTACATATCCATAAGTTCCCATAAGGACAAAAATTCTGGTAGTTTTATACTGATTTTGAAATTATAGATATTTAATATCAATTCTTGCTTTACTTCTGACATTTGCATATTGCTTTTGATTTAATTTTACTCAATAAAAAGGGTGAGACTCATGAGTATACTAACAAATATGAAGAAATAACCCCCCTCCCTCTTTTATATAAACATTCAATACAATACTGGTTCGTTACTATAGATAATTAGCTATAATAAGTAGGCATAGAATGAATAACCTAGTTAATTCCTTTGAACAGTTAGCTCTAATTGTCGAACTTTGTGTATGTAAGGGATACATCTCAATTTGAGCTCGACATCAGGACTACACTCTATATAGGTATGTATGTCACGAGACCAGGAAGGAATTATGTACTCATGAGGGATTGAATTGTGTGAGTGAAGATGAATTGCTTTGTGATTGATATCAAATAGAATGAATGAATATTATGCTAGTGCACATTTATTTGATATCTCTACATAATATGCTTGATATTTAATTCAAGTAGTTAAAAAATAGTCTGGAATACATAGGATATAAATATACATATATTGAAGAATAATTATAGGGATAAATTTAATTCATATTATAAGGTCTGTTTATAAATATGTAGATATCCAATGAATGTATAATGTACACATCTATGTGAGCGTGAATAGGTATATAAATCTTTCATTGTGGAATAAAATTATACAAACATAATACACGTAACTAAATATATATGTATATATATTTACATATAAAGAGAACTCATTCCATTAAACCACACCTATTCTGCAAAATAGTCACTGCAATTCTATTCAACAAAGTAGGCCTTTGGCATTAAGTATATTTAAATTAATGCTTCAATTCAAATGAACGTTAATTAAAAAAGAATTTATAAGTTTAGTCACATAATTAGTTATTAAAATCCATACCAAAGTTTTGGGAATCTCGATTTCAAAATATTACAAACTTATGAAGGGAGGCATCAAGGATCATTTAATTTTCTTTGAATGCTGGACTTTAATTCTTTTCTTACGAGTGCTGAGTACACGAAAGAAGTTTCAAACGTAGCAAAGCTGTGATTAGAGGCACCTTATCCAACCAAGTCGTTGCATGATCTTTTGTTGATATATTTGAACGCCTTTTTTCAGACTCTGATCTTCAAGGAATTTGTTTATGACTGCATATTTCTATTCGAGAATTTATATAAAGGTGCAGTTATGATCTTTTTGTTCATTAGGATCAAGATTAAATCTAATTTTTTTAAGGGGTACTAGAGATAGTTTCAAGAGACCCTGCCAATTTGCAGAGAGCATTTTCGCTCAAAAGATATAAGTCTGTTTTAATGTAATTTAAAATGATGATATTCTTTTAGCTTTATATATTTATTAAAGAGTAATAGAATACTTCTTTTATGTATTACGTAGGTAATATAAAGAGTATTATTTTATTTACATTCATTTTAATGCAGTAACATGTAATTCGAATCGTGTTGTATCTTAAATAACTTTTTGCATGAGTGAGAGAAAAAAAATTATTGTTGTCCAGAGGTTGCCAGTCTTTATAGTCTTATTTACTCCTTAAACTATAGTGGACTGCAATCAAGATACAGTTGTAATCTTAGTATACAAAATTTATGTGTATTATAATCACAAATCATTTTCTCCTGTTTCACATGTTCAAAATATGTAAAATGCATATAATATTTTTGGGCGAATTGTCTGAACAGAAAAAAAAGCTATCACCACAAAATTGACATCCCAATTATTTAATAGGATGATAATAATTGAAAAAAAAAGTATTGTAAATTTTTTATTATTAAAACTTAAGGCAAATTATTTGGGGCAAAATCTTCTTTTTTTATGAAAAAACAGACAGAAATGATTTCAAATTCAATATATAGTAGGTAGTCAAAACAAATGTAAAAATGATAAATAACTGTTTTTTTAAAACAAACACAGCAACAATGAAATGTTAATAAGGCAGTGAATGAAAAAGTATATCCTGTCAACAAATTCAAACATTTATTTAACATATCTTTTTAGAGATATTCGAAAACATGTTCATATATATTTAAATAAAAAAAGTTAAAAAAAAAGACTGTTGATGGAACTTCAGTATTACAAAAGTTTATATTTAATTACAGCACCTTCAATTTTCTGTCTAAAGAATGAAATAAAATGACATACTATGGATAGCTTAATATAATGATAACAAAATATATGAATACTACACTGCAAAAAAATTCAAAAAAAGAATAAGTTTGACCTTAAGAAAGTAATTTTCTTAGATTTATAATTGTGTGTATTTACTCTTCTGATAAATATGCCTCAACAAATCTTTTTAATATTTATTGTAATGGGTTACTCTTAATTAACTTTAATTTTGTAACAAAAATAAAAAGGTGGGAAAAAATCATGCACAGTGGATTCGTGATATTATATATGTATGATTGTATCGAGTTTTGGGGTCATGACTATGAGATAACAATGAAAATGGGTTATTGTATAAAAAAAAGAGATCTATTTGTATCATTATATTCATTTCAATAAAGGATTCCTTTATCAATAATAGTAACATTGCATACATATTTGAATATCAATGGCTCACTCGTTCAAAAATATGAATTTCAACCTTATATTTTTTGATCTCATCGATTGAATGATGAATTAATAAATTTTGCAGAAGCAAAACAAAGTAGTATACATTCCATTTGCTCTGATAAACCATTCAGTAATGGTAAATTTTTTCACAAAATAGTAAAAATAAATCAATTGGTTATAATTAGAGATGTAAAAAAAGAGTCCTCCCAGCGCCGTTTTTTTAAGAATTTATTTGAGCTCATCGCTTAAAAAACGGAGAAAGAAGGTACTCCTTATAAAATTGAGACACCTTTTTATTGCATAGGGTACAATGTATGCATTTTTAACCCATTTGCTATTTCAAAACTTATCAATATAACAAATGTATACAATACGAGAATTAGGATAGAATGATGACAGGTTTAGAGAACAACAAACAAATATATAATACAGCCTTCCTAGGAAGGCTCAGATAGATCATGTCAATTTATTTGGAATAATTTTAGAATTGAGCATAATCCCAAAATCTGAAGTTGTCTTAAATACTTGTTATTTACTACTTTAGACTTTTTTTAAAGGATCTGAATATAACTACATCAACATTCCCTCCTTATAATTGGCAATGCTGGAAAATTTTGACAAGTATCCTTTTTTGTGGATCGAAATAAAGTGAGTTCCTCTAAAAAGTTTCTAAATATTGCAGTGCAATACTGAAATAAGTGAAAACCTTTTGACTTAACTTTTATAAGGAGTTTATGCTGAACAGGCACGTTATATTTTTTTAAGTTGAGTAGTTAGATATTTTTTTATTAATTAATTACCCTTATATATTTTACTGGACATGTAAGTATGTAGGTTATGTCTTGATCCAAAACAATGTAGTATGTAATTACTTACTTTGTTGTTTTAGGAACAAAGAGTAGATTATATGCAAAACATATAATATTTTTTGTTTTTTTTAGAGAAGTACTAGATAAGTATGAACGAATGATACTTTAAAATAGATTCACGACCGAGGAAAAAACTATTTTAGTATTTTAAGTATAAAAACTTATTTGCCAATCGATTTATGTTAAAAAATTTAAAGACTATAAAATTTTTTCTACAGTCTGCAGATTATATATGAAAAATGTAAAGGGCTCAGAAATTAAATTTTGAAAAGGTCTAAAGCGCAAGTGTGGAGACGAAATTGATTGGTTGTTTACTTTTGGTCTGGGTCCACAAAGAGATGATCCCTTACCCCTCCCCCTCCTCCTCCCTAATATTGAACATGTTTTGTCAATAGGGACCCATGGGTCTACACTATGTCCCAGTGAATTTTTAGCATATAATAAACCTACACCCATATAGCAAAAAAAAAAAAACACACACACACACAATTATAAGTCTGTTGTGAGTATTAGTTTCACTTTTTGTTCTTTTTTTTTTTGGCTTTTATTCATACTCAGATATATCTTAATTGAATTATTTGTCATTATTAATATAATTAAGTAAAGAAATTATTTAATATGACTTCTCTAAATTTCTCCCATTGCAAATCTGAATTTTAATGATATAACTTAGAGATTTGGTTCAAAGTATTGATGAAGTCATGTAAAAAACACAAAGTCAATTTGAATTTTTGCTACTTTATGAATTGCCAATGACTTTTTTTTGACATACCTAATACTCTACTTGTCAAATAATATTGTGGCAAAAAAAAATACCTTGCAAAACATTTTTGTTAAGGATCATTTTGCTTCAAAATTGGCTCATGCTTTTGTATGAAGAGTGTAAAAATATTTATTTTTTGCAGTTATTTTCTCACAATATCATAGAGTGCACCCATCAATTCATTTTCATACATTGTAATAAAAAAAAAAACAAGCATGATTATATATACATATATATGAAAGAACAATCACTCAGAGTGAGCGATGTTAAAAAAAAAATCAAAAGCATGGGGAAGTTTGGACATGCATACATACATATATGTAAGAAAAGAATGCTTTCTAATAGAAAAAGGGAAAGAAGAAAAAAAAGTACAAGCACACAATTGACACGCCGGCTCAAGAACAAGAACATCCCCCCCCCCTCTTCCTCAATATTTGTTTTTTTTTAAGTACAATTTTTTCCGCTAAAAAAAATACGTTAGTTTAAAGTGTGATGTGTCATTGAAGTGAAATTAGTCAGTTTTTTTTTCTTCTAAAGTGTTTGTGCTCCTTCAAAAAGTGATTTATTTAGAGTGATACAAATGAGGATTGGTGTGAGTCAGCTCAAGTGTATTTCCGTGTATTATCACCTATGTTTCATTCCTTTACTTGCTACAGGTGAGAAAATAAAAAAATAAAAAATACATATATATATATATATATATACCTACTTCGTTTATTATCCACGTCTTTTTTTAGATTTGTTTATATAAGTCACATATACATACATACATATATGTAATTTGAACAGAAGATCCGTAATAAATTATTATTTTTTGTTTATATGAATTTTTTATTTTGGATTTTTATTGGCCCCAAAGTGGGCAGAGTTATTTTTGAGTGATGATGATTCAAGGACATTTACAAAACCCATGGGGAAACATACATTTAATGATTATACATAATATGTAACTACGTATTCCTCTATCTAGTATGTTCATGTTTCTTTCATACAAGTCATGTTATTCTTGGCCTGCTCCTATCCTCAAGTCTTTTTGAAAATATTGATGATAATTAATTATAGTACCTTGAACAAGTCTGTTTTTTTAATAAATAAACTATTTAATTTTTCTACCAGTTTTGCACATTGGCAATGATTTCAGATCTACATAATTATGTATATATGCTCTAAGTTTGAGTAGTTATTTAGCTTCTACTATATATAATTTAAAATCTGTAACGTAGTAATTATTTTTTAATTAAATGTACTACAATGAGTTTTGCAACATTTTACATACATATATACATACAGGCTATGAGTCTTGTAAGAAAACATAGTGATTCTAACTGTTAAATTCAAGAACAACTTATCATTATACCACACATCAATTCAAAAAAAATATACAAAGAAAATTCATCAAATTTAAAAGTATGTAGATATTAATTAAAAACATTTTCCTGTCATACATTTCTGCTTTGTACTGCTCAAAATAACCTAACAGCATATTCACGAATATGAACTTTATAATTTCACCGTTGAGTGAATTTGTAAGAAACATCTTACATTAAAACTTATTAGCAAAAAAAAAAAGGTTGATTTAATGTACTAAGTACGCCTAAAATTTAATTATAATTGTATTTTTAGATGCACCTTTCTAAAACCAAGGTGTCACTTATATCTGAATTAGAGTAAATATTTTTCTTCTATTTTATACCTTTTTGCGTTTCTCCACTTTATAAATCAACTATTCGTCAATGGAAAGAATTAAAACCAAAACCTATATATAGATATATACAATATGTATATACACTAAATGAACTTTTACAACCCTTTTTGTCTAGCAAAGGGTTGCGTTAGCATATTATTTGATTACATTTTTTTATTAAATAGAAAGGAGAGGCACTAAAATAATTCACTCCATAAATTATTTTAGGAAGGTTTTATAAAATAGTATTTTTGTGCTTTGATGAGTAAAAAACAAATTTATTTGTGATTTTTTTTTATTTAGTTTTATATCATATTAAACAAAAGTTTTACTTCATACAATAAACCTTTGCTCGACAAAAAGGGAAGAAAATTCCGGACAAATCCATTTATTTGCAAGTTTTTTTTTGTCAAACGTAACTTTTGAGATAGTTAGATATCTCAATTATTAGTTTGTATGATACCCCCAAATATATATGCTTGTATAAATAAGTATAACACATTTTAATTACTTTACAACCCATCATTTGAAACATTTGACTCAGATTACTATAACCATTCTTGTAATGATTACTTTTTTGAGGAAAATCTCAATACTCAATCTGTCAAAAAAAAAAAAAAAAACTAAATACTATAAATGATAGTATATCTAAATAATGATTATAATTTAAATTAACAAAAGATAAATTGGAATTATGTACTAAAAATAATAACCTAATGAGCTACATTCAAAATGTTTTTTGTAAATGTATTTTTTTTCTTCAATTATGTCTTACAAGAAGGGAAAAAATCAAAATACAGCATGTTGTTTTCATGTCTCTCACAAAAAGTTGTACAATGTAAAAGTCAGTTTAATTTAAATAAAATTCTTGCTCATTATTCATTATAAAGAATTAAAACTACGAAGAATTATAATGATTTCTCTATTATTTTGAATGTTTCTATTAACTTATTCAAATTAATTATTAAGGTGTGACTCTAATTGTAATTATTTTAATAATCTACTTAATTGATGAAGTGTTTTTTTGGTTTTCTAATTAGTACATTTATTTTAATGAAGTAAGAATTGGTTTGTCATAAAAAAACCATTTTGATGTTTTATTCAATGGTTATATGAAAAGTAATTAAATATTCTTGGTCACAAATATATTTTTTTAAAGTTTTTCTTCTTTTATTTTTTCGAAAGCAAAATGGCACTTAAAATTTTTTTTTCTTCAAGGAAATAACGAAAAAAAAACTTAATTCTTCAATCAAAGGATTAAAAAAAATCGAAATATGTAATCTTTTAAGTAGTTTTTTATGAGGGACAATAAAATCAAATTAATTATTTTTAAGGTACTTAATCAAATCGTCTTAAGCAAAATTTAATTATTTATATTTCAATATCTAATTAAACACCATTGGATAACAAAAAAACAGCTTTTTATCTAAATTTCATACTATGTAAATAATTTATGTTGGTAAATGGAATTATACACATAATTACATAGTATGTATATAAGTTTAATTTTGATAATAATTAATTAATTATATTTATTCAATCTGTCTGGAAAATATGAAGTAACTTAGATACATATGTATTTTGAACATTTAATTTTGTTTGCAGCTGAATTTATTTCCACAGAATTGAATATTTATATATTTAGGTTTTGCATACTGCTTTGAAGAACCTTTTGACCTACCCTCGTATGTGTGCAATAAATCATCCGCAATTTATATACATATGTACTTTTTGCATAGAAATAAATCACAAATTTCACTCACTCTTTGTTCTGCATAAACTAATGATCATCATCTAGGAGTGGAGAATACATAGATTATAATTATAAAGTCACTTTATTGATTTGTTAATTTGATAATGTTTGTTCAAATAAATGCTTTGATTGTTGAGTAAAATTTGATGCTCCTTTGTTAAGATTTTTCTTACGTCTAATTATATGTTATGTAGAGTTTTTGTTTTTGTTTTTTTGTTCTTTTTTATAAGCCTTAAGGTTCATTAGGATAAACATTTGAATTTCGAAACACTTCACTTTAAAGTATATTATTTCCATCTTTTATCAAATGAGTATCATCCTTTAATGTTGTAAAGCCTCATGCAGGAAGTAACTGATTTACAAGTGAAATGTTTGAAATTAAATGTTTTTTGAAATTCAAGTATTTACCTCGTTCAAATTCTCTAAGATGGATTTTAACTTTATATTGATCCTATGATAAATATGGCCCTGTCTTAAAATTAGACCCAGTAATCCACGAAAATGCAATGTTTTTTTTTAATGTGAAGAGACCCAGTATCTTATTTAAAATAACTTAACTTATTTCAAATTTCTTGTAAATTCTAAATAAAAGTGATAAGGGAGCATTGAAAATCTGGCCTCTCCTCTTGTAGAGCCCTTGGAGTTGAATTAAACACATTGCTTACATATGTTTAATACATAATGACTTGCATATTACTGTAACTCAAGGTCCAACCAGTTGAAACACTTGTTATTTGCTTTCATGTTTAAATAACATTTTACTTATAAACATGTTTCTCGACCGAAATTAGGTCAGTTCTATTTTTAGTCAGGAATGTACTTACATCAGTGGCACTCAAACTTTTTTTAAGTATCATTTTTTGAACTTCTTCTACTGGTTATAACTTAAATTATATTTCCTTATACCCACCTAGTTCAAATAATAACACCAAGATCATGTCTTACTTTTTGACTCTGAAAGAGTTACTTTATGAATTTTACAACTCACATCATTATTAAATTAGTAGAAAATATTAAAGCAGACACTTTTAGCAAATAATTTGAAAAATAAATAAACAATAATAAAAGAAATTATGCTTCATAAGTTTTTTTTTGTTATTAGCAAGGGTCAGACTTCTCAATTTATACACTTAGAAAATTTAATTGGATGCACAAAAAGATCAATTATGGAAGAAAAAAAAAGTTTAAGCATTTGAATATGAGTTTATGGAGTGATGAAATATGCAGGAAATGAGTCTTTAATACACAGGTCCCTATGGCAGCTTAGAGATTTACTTTCGTAGATATACCTAATTTTTGATCTATTGTGCAAAGACTGCCAAGGAAATTTGCTGAGTAGTATACTTCATATCAGTTTTTGGACCTAGAAAAAGTGGTTTCTTTTTGTTTTTCTTCAAAAACTAAAAAATCCTCTTCATAATAATATACCAAGTACATGGGTCCATCTTTTTATTATTCCCTTCCCTCCATTTTCCAACCCATATTTGGCCTCTGATAATAACATAATCAAATCTACATCATACTATGACAAAAAGAAAATAAATATTGTAAAAACAAAAGTTAAGGTTAAGTAGAAAAACATAGAACTCTATAAACTCCTTACAAAGTAAACAATGCAACAACTACTTGCTCTTGCTTCTATCATCTACTGTCTTATTTTCTCTCACCCTATTTGAATAATTTTTAGATTGTCTACGGATTAAGTAAACAAATGAGATTATGTTTGTATGAGAGAGAAAAATGTTCGTTTAAGAAGCTCAGAGCCATTGGTGAGGACGACAGGCAATAATTATGGATGATATGCAGTTGTTATGATGTAGACATACGTACTCACTCAAAAATACTTTGGCTTGACCTCATTTGCTTCTTTTTTTTTATTTAAAAAAATTTTTTTTTTGTTGATTGGTACCTTGTACTACTTTCAGAGTACTGGGATACCTTTAAAACGGTAAATGGAGAATGAAAGTTGTGTTTCATAAAAAAAAGTCATCAATCTTCTGAGCTTGCCCCAAACAAAACAAAATAATATAATACTTATATATATTAATTGCATCTAAATTACCCTTAGCTACCTTTGCTCTAATATTTTTAGTCAAAAAAATATTAAAATACCGATAGGGATTTTGGTTTCTCTACAAAAATGTCCGATTTGGAACCAACACTACTTTGAACTAGAGATCAACTGATTATTGGCTTTTGATCATAATTTGTAGTCGGCAAACTAAATCGATAAATATAAAAAGTGTCGACTGAATCAAATTGCCTTTCAAAGTGTCATTCAAATTTCTGAAATTGCCTTTCATAAATATATATATATATATATATATATATATATATATAAAAGTCATTCAAGTTCTGAAAATCGTTACATTATAGTATTTAAAACTTAGCTCATTTATGGGTTATCTAATTCGGTTGAGGTCTACTCTGAACATAGATGCATACAGAAAAGATAATAATAATAATTATAGCTAAATGATAATGGACACAAATATCCTTATTTTATACTATTTTTATGTAAAATGTTATTATTATTTTTGTTTTTACTTGATCGCCTATATTTACCCTTGTTCCCCCCATAATTTATTGATGTATTTTTTTTTTCTTAATTCTTTTTACCCTTTAGTGACAGAGTTGATTTATATATTTTAGCCTTAAGAGAGTGTGGTTAAAAGTAAGCAATGTCGGTGAATTGAATTAATTGCCTTGAAATAATATATGTATGTTTGTACTATGTGGGGGAGAGGCAGGGCTTATATATATATCAAAATAAAAGAATTTGACCCAGGAATTTGTATAAATAGCATGTTAGTTCACCTATTTATGAGTGTATACAATTTAAATTTTAATTTAAGTTCTTGTACATACATATTTACAAGATTCATTATGATGAAAAACCACGATTCGTAAGGGATTCAATTGCTCTTTGTTTTTGAGGTAAATCCTTTGGACAATTTTGGAGCATGATTTTGCTTCATGATGGTTTTCAACAATCCATGCATACATACATACATACATATATAGCGTTAGTCCCTTTGTTGGTTCGTTTGTTTGAACACACATCACGGTCAGCCAGGAGGACTGAGGGAGCAGGCTATACTAAGAGTACAATTAAAGGGCATGCTGTACCATAGGCTTTAATTGCTCAAGGTCATTGAAGGCGGATTTCGAGACCAAAATACGATTTGAAGGCATAGGAGGAGGAATTTGAAGTTACTTCAAAAGGTTATTTGAGGACACTGGAGACTGTTTTGATCTTTCCTTCCTCAAATTATTAGACAATGTTCTATTCATTAAAGGAAGCCGTTTGAAGGCTTGTAATACATAAACTGTCTGCGAAATAAGTCGCTGGTCTGTTTTCATAATTTTCGGTATGCTACTTCATTTTTTTATATAATGGTTTTTATTAACAAATTTTTTGACTTCTATTGGAATTAAAGTATCTTCCACTCTCCAGTTCGCTTGAAAGTACATGAATGATAAGGTATTGTTGTTTTTGTAACATTTACATCAGGGTGTCTAATTTGTGTGAATCCTGAACAATATCCCTTAGAAGGTAGTGGAGAGGCCAACAACACCTTTTTCACAAACACATGTTTCTTGTAATGTACACCTTTAATAGATAATAATAATATCTGAGTAAATGGTACCTCAAAAATTATTGCATTTGTAAAAAAGCAAAATACATTCAGTTTTTTTTTTTTTTTTTTGAAGATTTTCTTTTAAATATGCTTTTTGGTGCATTTATTTACTTTTTTTAAAAATGAATTAACATAAATGCAATGATTTTATATTGTCAATTCTAATCAAATAATTTTCTTAAAGAATTTAAAGGAATATATTGTTAATAAATTTGTCATCTAAATGATACATTTGTCAATGAAATGTAACCAACTAAGCAGTGGTATGCTAATCATTATATCAATATTTACAAATTCACAAGTTTTTGTATTGAAATAGAAAGAATAAAAAAATCAAATGTTACGTAACAGAGTAACTGATATATTTGCCCCATGGAACTTGATCTTTATGCAAAATGAACAATATTTTTTCTTTCTCAACAACTTGATATTATAGGATAATTGATCTGACTATAAATGAATTAAAATTTGCACAAAGTCATTAGAGCACACCTTTAAAACTACCTGTTTGCATATTGTCTCTAATGAGTTAAAGAGTGAATTGAGATTGTATCTTAGTATTTACCTATGCTCTTTATTGGAATATCATAATTTATGTAAAATGTACAGTTAAAACAAAATATTTTGAAAATACCTTGACACTTTTTATATGTATATTATATATTTATTTTGAATTTAAAATCATTTTTTGGACTATTGATGTAATAATTTTAAGGATTTTTTTATTACTTTAAGTTGAAATTAACAAAGATTTTTAACTTCAAAGATATTTAATTTGTTTTTGATGTGAATTTTAAATAATAATTGTCTTATGGAATTAGCGATAGTCAATACTGCTAATTAATAAACTATATTTGAGTATTTTAAAATAAAATGTTTAATTCAAATCTATTTTAAATCAATGAGTACATAAACATCTAAAAAAATATCATTAATGTGATTTTGTGAAACTTCGACATAAAAATGAAGGAGATATGAGATATTTGTATCAAATTTAATAAAAAATGATGCTTGTACTTTCAAGCCATAACTCACTCTTGAGTCTGAGTCTCAGAAACCAAACAGTGCACAACAACATAAAAACATACATAAACTTATACTTCATATGATTTATACAATTTAAAATTTTAACTTTTGTGTCTCTTAGATCAAAACATGAACACATTTTCTCTAGAAATGACATCTTTTTTTTTACCGTTTCACTGTCCCTGAGTATCAATTTAATACTACAAATTATTGTATCATTTTATGATTACAAGGATTTTACAAAGATATTGAACGAACCAAAGATTATTTTTACATAGCGTTCATATTGGAGGTACAAATTAAACAACGGAATTTTATAAGATTTCAAACCCTAGTTCCTTTTTCGATTAAGAGGATTGTATTTGATGTCATAGGTAGTGGGGACAATATATGTAGATATAGAACTTAAAATTTTACCGTCTTCCAAAAAAACTATCATAAGTAAAATATTAAGTCCTCTAAAAAGGTATAACTTCATAGGAGTCTCCTAATAGTTTGATTATAATCAAACACCGCTACAAGAATCTTCCTTTTCATGTTGATTCTAAGTCTTTAAATTGTAAATGCCACTAAGTGAGAATTTAAAGGCTCATTCGAGATTTCCATATTTTATTTGATAATATAATTATTATGTTTACAGCTGTATCTCACAACATGCTATTGCTTTCGGCTTATTATGCCATATGAGATGTTAGTGAAAACGATCTGTTCATTATTGTTGATGGCCTAATTTTACTCAAATTTTTCAAATATTACTCGTTTCAAATCACTATTTTTTACCTCAGTAATAGCCATAATGGATTAATTCAATATCATTTTTTTCGCAGTTGATTCTATAAATATAATTATTTTTTTTATCCTTTAGATGATATGTTACCTCAGCATGTAATGACCTTTGCCAAATAAATAATTTTACGTAAGGAGCAATCGTGGGTTTGATTGTGAGGGAGTTGAATGAGGGAAACTTGAGTTTAATTGTAGAAGTTATATAATATGTAAAACAGAATTACGCGTAGTTTCGTAAACACACATAATTTTGAAATATTTAAATATACCATTCAAAATTTTGTTGCTATACCTCATCTATAAAATGAAGTACGCATATTTCTTAATTTTGTGAGGCCTATTTCGTTAAATTAATTTTGATAGTTGACTTCCTCCACCCACTTGGGCATAAATAAAGAAAGCGACAAACAATCAGATCATTTTTTTTTCAGACAAAGCATTAATCATGGTTCTACTATTTTGTAGGTATTCTGAATTTGATGAGTTATATATATACCATAGTTCAACATATAAGAAACTGATGTATTACATAGATTAATAGAATATAATGAGTTGGTTGCAATAGATTTGGATGTAAAAACATATTTATTAATACTCAGATGACTTTTCTTATGATTATAATTATAATTCATTGAATACACAAATTTATTAGCAAGGAACCAGGATACCTCAATAAAAGAAACACATATAATAAATGAATATACATGATGAGTTAATTTATAAATAACATTCCAATAGATAAATATATTTTGAATTTTGAAATTAATTATTATTTAAACCTCATTGTTTGGACAATATAATGCAAGTACCTCTAATTTGTAGTAAATATTTTTTATTTAGAGTATATTTTTATTTATTTTATCAATGATTCAAAGGAATAAATGCCAGAAATGGTATTCATTGTTTGTTCCTCTAATTCAATTTCCTCAATATCTAGTATACTTATATTTTTCTCTATGAGAGATATTTCTATTCCAAAGTATAGTTATGTGTCATAAGTCTCCAAATTAAAGAATACAAAATCCTGCTTTTGAATGAGTATTTATATTATCAACATTAGAAATAGACAGAACTGGACACGACTCAGGAAAAAAAACTCATCACTAGTTACTGGTCCAAAAAGTAACACCGTTGCTCAATAGAAAAAGTAATTCTTTTGTATTTGTAAAATATACTGCTACTTTAATACGTGTTTTTTTTTTACAAATTAAATTTGAATTTGAACCTTTGTAACCTAACATAGACGTACTAAATAAGTGTGAGATAAGAGACAATCAGAGGTTAAAATTAATTTTTCTTATTAATGGGTAATGGAAGAAAAAGTAATTTCAAATGAGTTACTAAAAAAAATAATAGTGTTAATATTACCGCTATTCCAATTATTCCAGGTCATTGAGTCATATATATGCACAAAAATAGAGAAAAAACGTAAAGGAGACAAGGTGTGTATAATACTGAGCCAAGACAAAAGGGGTGTCAATAAATGACGTCTCATTTTTTAGATATTTCATTTTGAATATAGAAATAGCAAATCCCAGGGTTTCAGTTAAGTTTTCGCTATATATAAATATCATCATTTGATGGTTCCTTTAGTAATGTCAAGTTCACCCATTGGGTATGCAAAAAGAATGAAACATGCACCCTATTTTGTTGCACTCAATATCTGAAACATTTAGAACTCAAACTGTTCGATATATCCATTGAACAAATTATGCCAACGGTTCGGGGCATTGCAGTATTTAAGCAATTATATATAGTACCCAGCTGAATTGATGGCGCAAACATATGATTTTAGATCTACTGTTGTCCAATTATGCCAAACTGCTGATGGAAACCCTATTTTTCTTTCTCTGTACATAGGGTAGAGATGGGCAAGATGTTGAGATAGTGTTAAGTTCAAGGCAGGGAAGAAAAATGACAATTTAACCATTGATTACTCATCAATAACCTTGATTAGTTAATTTTAACTAAGCCTTATCTGTATATAGAAGCGACAAATTGCTACAATTATAAGTAATTTAATTTCTGATCATTGAGAAATCATGCTACAAAAAGTGTGTCCATTCTCTTGGGTTTCTGACAATTCAAATTCACTTCAGTGCACTCAGTGTATATTATTTATTGAGTATTATTCAATGATTTCTACAACAATCAGCCAATAAAATGAAACAGAGGTACCAGATAGTAATTGCAAGCACACTCACTTACCTCAAAAAAATGTCCATCCCTTGACATACCTCCAACTTATATGCACATGAATGTGTTTTTAATCTTGCTCCATTTGTGCTTTACTTTGTTAAGGTAGGTCTGTATTACAAATATTTCATAATTGCATAGTCATTACCTCTAAAAAAATAATGAAGTAAGCTTTATTTAATTGTATATTTAAATATACAAACATTTATAATTGTCTCAATGGGTAAAAAAATAGACCAGTTACAGTTGTTGTTTATTTAAGTCCAATAAATGATGATACTTACGTACATAATATGTAAAAGAAAGCGAGACGAATGCCTTTAGTTACACTTGACTTTAGAACAAAGTAATTTATGATACAAACTAAAAAAAAAATTATTAGATTTTTAATAGTTTTCAACGTCCATTAGAGTTACAAGGGAATAAAAACGAGAGAGAGAGAGAGTGAAGAAAGAAAGGCTAATTACTGTCATTTACTTAAGGAACTCCTCCATTCTAAGCACAGGATCAAGTCTAAAATTTTATAGACCAAAACTCATCAAGATGATAAATGTACAATAAATTATTTTATCAATTACATCTAAGTAAAAAATGCCATATCCTTGTTTTGTGATATCGGTTTATCAAAGTTTTCAAAATCATGATATTTATAATTATATTACATATTCGAATATTATCAAAGTATATTAGTATAAGATAAAAATATAGAGACATAGTATCATGAATTTCTTTAATTTGTTAAGTAATTAAGTAGGTAAATATATTGTTTTTCAAAAATATCACGGAAGTTTTTCCCTTCTATTTCTCGCAACCTATTGAAAATTATTGGAGATATTAAAATGATACTTACAAAAATATTTCATAAATATACATATAAAAATTAGTTTATTTCATTTGATTTGATCAAAGAAAAATTGACTTGAACTATCAATACAAAACTCTTATTACAAATAGAAGTTATACTTTTGTAAATATGATTTTATTTAAAAAGCATAAAAATACTATTATAAGAATATAATGATTTTTATACACATACTTTATTAGTGAGCAATGATCTTAGTTCCAAATAGTATTAAATATATTCTATAGAGTAATATAGTTCCGAAGAATTAATAATAATCATATATGTCATTATTGATTATTTGTAGGTTGCGTGATTAACGGAACTTTTTTCTTATTTTCTTCTTTGTTTTGATTTTTCTCAAAAGTGAGACACTTGTATTTATCTCTTAATTATGATCATTGCTTTTTATTAATTAATTACTATAATTAATCCATTGAAGGGGTCTTCAATAAGCAAACAGAATATGATAGATTATATTTGAAAATCCATATCGGAGACAAATAAAGTCTCATAAATGAAATGAAGGCTCTAATCTATAGCTGACATTCTTAAGTATTTCAACTCATTCCAAATAATTGGATTATGAAGCCCATGTTTGACAAAAATGTATAAAAAATATGGGTGTGTTTATGTTTACAGAATAAAAGAAATACATTGAGAATTTCTAATTGTCTTGATTTTGTTCAGTATTTTTGAGGGATTGACAATTATTTTTCAATGAATAACAGTCATTCGTGTATTATGTATACGTTTCTTCTGACAATATGCCATAGCCAGGTATGTAGATATTTGTATGTCTTATAGCTTTATAGTCAATGTACATGAGTTAAAATTTTACACGGTGTTAATCCACAAACATAAAAAAACTACATTGCATTTTCTTGTGAGTTGTTGATTTTTCTACTTCTCTTCAACTCTTTCGTGATTTGAACGTTGAAATAGATCGAGCCTTTTTTCTGCTGTGGATAATTCCTTAGTATTAAATAAAGAATATTTCCATATAATTGGGAAAAATTGGCTCACTAATACCAACTGATTTTAGGACTTTTTGGTCTTTCTTGTTGGAGGAAAGGTACAATATAATAAAGACAACGACGAGTGTAATTGAAGAATGGTTGTGTGTTATGATAGCCGTTGATAAATTTCATTGCCAGGTTACAATGGTAACTTCTCGAACTCTAATGATCTCCTTGGCAACCAAAAAAATATTACTTTAATTAGAATATAAGTCGTCGATTGAGTTAGTGGTAATCACTCAGAAGCATTATACCTTTCTAAAAAAACAATAACTTTTTAATACTTAAAAAAAATTCCAACGAAGCTTAGTGCAAAATGAGTACTTCGAAAATTACGGGTGCTACCGTGGAAAGTCCAATTACATTCAAATTATCACCTTTTTCAACATCAGATCCAATTATTTGGTTTGCACAAGTTGAAGCTGAATTTGCAACTAGAGGAATCATGCTTGAAGCTACAAAGTATTACTATGTAGTATCAGCCATTCAGCCAAGCATTGCAAGAGGTATTCGAGAATTGATCGTCGAAATTCCTAAAGACAAACCTTATACAAAGATTAAAACAGCTCTCATTGAAACTGTCACAACTAAAGTGGACAAAAAAATTATAAACAAAGAAAAGCTAGAGGTTCAGGACCTGTCACAATTACAAAGTAAATCCCAAAAAAATGAGTCTTCTCAGAAAAAAATATTTTTGGACAAACTCCCCAAAAATGTTCAATTTATTTTGGATGCTTTACCCGAGGATACTAATTTGAAAGTGTTGGCTGAATTAGCTGATAGAGTTATGGATCTGAATTCGTCTAACAAATCTTTTCCATTTAAAGATCAAGATTTTAAAAATCTTAGGAAAGAAATGTCAGAATTGAAGGGAGAAATCCGTTGTTTAAACATGGATTATGGACGTTTAAATCAAAGAAGTAGAACTTCAACAAGATTGACTTCACCTGAGAGAAGATTGTGCTTCTTTCATTATACATATGGTTATCAAGCAAACCGATGTAGATCACCATGCAATTTTACAAAACAGAAGTGTGAGGAAAATCAATCAGATAGAAAATAAAACTTGGCATCAAAGAAACATATTTTTTTTTTTAAATTCAAATTTCAAGCTTGAATAATCCACAAATGCACTGCAATCACATAATATTAATATATAAACCTTAAATCTCACAAATATACATATACTGCAAGTGTTATGACGATTGCTATATATTTATCTTTCCCTCTTAAACTTAAAATTTGAACTATTTCTAACCGATAAGCAACAACATTTTGGTTTTTTTCATGGCCTTCAAGACCATTACTTGAATATTTCTTCATCATAAGTTACCATCATTACATTGAAAATTATTTTGGTGCATTTGGGTACTCCGGAAATGGGTATAACTCTGAAGATACTTTTCAAGTGTGTCATTTTATATTTTTAAATATAAAAATTATTTAATTTTT
Organism: Lepeophtheirus nordmannii; assembly: GCA_963680855.1. Taxonomy (NCBI): domain Eukaryota; kingdom Metazoa; phylum Arthropoda; class Copepoda; order Siphonostomatoida; family Caligidae; genus Lepeophtheirus; species Lepeophtheirus nordmannii. The sequence goes on along the minus strand of OY804518.1, from coordinate 36,111,485 downwards.
GGTCTTTAGAAAAGTTCAGATTTATCAATTAAATAAATTGTCTAAATACATTAAATTTACACTTAATCAAATAAAAATAAAAAATCAGCTTAAGTATCAAATAATATTTAAAAATACATTAACAACTCCTTGATAAGATTCTAAAGATTGTTTCTATTAAACCATGCTCGATCCATTACTAATGGAATTTCTAAGCCAATTTCTGACGCTGAACCCAAAAATTGAAAAATTACAATTGTAAACTATTACTAATAAAATAGTGGTTGTATTTTATCCTTATTCCATTTGTATCGGTAATAGATTTGATGGAAGTCTTTGTGTTATAGCATTAGAAGCTGGAACTTTATTTGCATAAGAAGATCCCAATAATCGTCCGATTATTGACTTCTTGAACTCTTGAGATCATTTTGTTGTTGGGTTCGAGAAAAGGATTTCTTCTTTTGTCCCTTTTTTTTTTAATTGAGAGATTGGGCAACTTCCAAAGTCTAATTATTGTGAAAAAATCAAGAAGAATCAAGTTAGGAAAGCCAATGAGTTTTAATACTCTATGGAGGAGCATCAGCTAAATCACGTCACCAATTGTACTGAAAAACATCATCTTTGATGATAAATTATTCTTTGTAAAATATTATGAGTCTTGTTGTAGTTATCATATTATATCAACATTACATTGTATTTTTAATCAGTTCTTACATTTTGGAGTAACATTTGAAATCCACAAAAGTTGTTCTTGAGCAAAAAAATGATGCGTTCACTATATATGTATTTACAGCTCAAAATCTAAGTAGATAATTCTTTAAGTATTTTCTAAAGTAAATGTTCAAAAATTGTTGAATTAATTATTTAAACTGATGAATTTGCCCTTTGAAATAAGTACCTACATTAGTTTGTATTTGTCCAAAATTATGTATAATATATTATATAATAAATCATTATATGAATATAGTCTCCTTCAAATATTTCTCTCCACATAATGTATTAACGGATCTTGAATTAATTGAAGTGTGGAAAATATTAGTCTTAAGCTGGAATTGATAAGAAATTTACTTTAGATGTGAGATTTAATTGATTTCTCATATTTAAGAAGTTGTAAGGCCAATAGAAGACGTTTCTGTTGAAATTAAAAAGTGAAGGAGTAGTTGAATATTTTTTCAAGATCAAAACCATATCTGAAAAATTTAAATTCAAAATATAGACGAAAAAGGTAGAAAAGATGTTTAATATGAAAAGAATGTTTTTTTATATTTTTTATAGTATAGTACTTCTTATTTCTACTCAATGAAGGAAGAAAGTCATTTACCTAAGGCAGTGACTCTCAACCGGTGTGTACTAGCTGCACTGGTAGTACACTTGTGTGCAACGAGATTATTTGATGTGAGCCGTGAAATTAAAGAAGAAAAAACTTATAGGAATCTTTTTTTAATTTTCCAAATGTATTATGATATTTTTATTAGATTATTAGTGTGTCATTGGTTAAAAAAAGTTTAAGAAACACTGCTCTAGTAGATACTCTTAGTCATTAAAAGACAGTGTGTATATCCAATCTTTGTATAGTGTATATAAATCAGGGGAACGGCTTTGATATTGACAAAGGATGTCGACAAGGAGATCCGATCGTTCTCAGCTTATTTATTATAGCGCTTGATCCATTGATCCGAGAAATAAACTCAACAAAATATTAATTAATTTTTCTAACTGAACCCTGAACTGGATCACTCGAAAGTTGTAACCAAATCACTTATCAGATAGCCTTCATGTAAACGATAAAATTATTGGTTAAGCTTATAGGTTGATTCATTTTTCAGAATTAAGGTATTTCACTTAAAATAAAATTTAGTTCATAAGTAAATATTCATATTAAATTTCATATGAAGTAATGATTTAATGTGTGTTACATTTTAAGAGATTTATTTAATGCTTTCATTGACTAATTAAATGCAGTGTTGTTGATCAAAATCATTTAGAGAGACTGTAAATTCCCCTATATTAATAATAAAGACTCATTTTTACATTCTTTTAGTATTTTTCATAGTAATAGCACCATTATTTATTGTTTCTAAGAAGGATATTTAATTGAGTAATGAAAATATTCACTAATCAATCATTGATTACATCCATGTATGCACGTATTAAATAATTATCATCATTATCAAGATATATAATTCAATTGAGAGTGATTTAAATTTGAATTTAACTATTATAGATTCATTTTTAGTACTTTAATGGACTATTTGTTGAATTTATATTCTAAAATTTTAAGGATTTTTAAACAATTTTATATTTATATAATATCATTTTCTGCTCTATAGAAAATATCGAGGCTCTAATTCTATTTAGATAGTTGTTCACGACGAGCTTTTTGAGATAAACAAAAGCACCATACATTCTTTCTTCACCTGTTTTTCATCAATTGACTCTTTTGACCTGAAGGAGCTGACTCTACGTGTTATGAACTCAAAAAGGGAATTATTATTATTTATGATTTTGGTGTATAAAAAAAATATTAAATCAAGGATTGGGCGCCCTTTTTTTGAATTTGTGAATATTATATAAATATTAATAATTGATTTGTATATTGATAGAATTTATAAATGTATAGTATATTTAAATAATAACGGCCCAATATTAAAAATTTGGCAACAAGGAAAATACAGAAGGGTAGCTACCAGTTGTTTTTTCAAATTTTTCCTTTCCCTTTTGTGAATCTAGTTTGCGAGTAGACAAAAAAGCTCGTCGCGCTCACGTAATACTTACTGAATTTTTATTTTCCTTTTTAAATAGGTAAAGGTTGAGAGACTATTGCGACTTTTTGATTAATTTGTTTGTTTATAAGAAATAAATGGATGTCAAATATGAATATTAAAAGTCCTTCACATTGCAATCTTGTTTTTCTGTTTTTATATCCAACATAAGACAAGTTTTTATCCACCCACATACTTAATTCCCTTCCCCCCCCCCCCATTTTTACAAACGAGGCACTCACTGAATGAATTCAATGAATTTTGACATTATATTCAATGATAATTAATTAATAGCATTTCTTGCTCAACTTTAGCATGACTTAATTTATACGTTTTACGTTTTCTGGACTTATCCTAACATTTACTATGTATAAATATAATATGAATCTTATAGACTCTGTCGTAATGAGACGAACAAGAAGGTAATTTTATATGTTTCGGATTTGAACTTACATAATACACATTTTAAGATGATCCCCTATTTTCTTCCGTCTGCTAATTATTTATTTTTATTTAAGATTTAATTAGCTTCAATTATATCTACGTAATATATGTATACATGCATATTCACTTTTGTCTTTAGACGCTATTGTTTAGCGTCGACTCCGTAACTTTGTGGTACGTAATTGTGTGTTGTTCACAACATAAGGCTTGCGTTCATTGATGAAAACAATGTAGTAATTGTCTTGATTTTTACTTCTTGGTTCCTTTAAAGAACACACTAAATTGTGACTCAAACAGTAGAATGCAAAGACGGAAGAAAAGTCGTTAATACTCATGTTTTTATTAAGCAAATAAAGACAGCATGATTTAGTTATTTTGTCACTAATCTATTCATTCTAAATAATGGTTTTATCAATAGCAAATTGGAAGATTACATACCTAGATAGATATATAAAACGATCCTACCACATCTCATTGAAAACTTAATGTTGTGACATATGCACAAACAGAACTGAACGAATATATTTATAAATATTATAAGTAAGCCGCGAATCTAATTAAGAAACTTATGCTACAAGTTAGGTATATACGTGCCTCTTATGAATATACCATAAAAGTATTATCCCTTAGTCCAAACGAAATGAAAAATAATCTGTGAACAATTCCCTACAATGTATGTATTAAATGAAGAATACATATCCACAGTAGGGAAAATTGGCTAGCTACCAATTCATTTTAGGCCTTTTTTCTTTCTCTTTTTGATGTTAAGTTTATGAGAGTACAATGAAGTTTCAAATGTAACGTGCTTCTAAATTTTTTTTTTTTTAAATCATATAGCGAGAATTACAAATTTTGATGTCCAAACATAAATTCTACATAATATATCAAGTATACAAACAATAGTCTTTAAATGAAATTAATTAATTTGGGACTTTTTTGAAGGACTGATATAAGGTAGAGGACTGATTTTACGTCATCAATTAACAATGTAGATGTATTATGGTAGTTCACCAATGGTATAATTCGCGCCAACTGTTGAACTATTAGCTCTATTTAAAAAAAAAATATTTGCTGATTAAGCTCAAGAAATCAAAGGTTTAGTTCAAGAGACTACATATAGTTGAAAAATCAATAGTGTTCAAACAATACATAGGAGCTGTTGTTTTCAAATGTATTATGAACAGTAAGTCGAAACGATAAGGATCAAGGGGACATTTACCAGGGGGGAGGCAATGCCTCTTGATTTTTTTTTTTTTTTGATAAATGAGGTTTTGTGATCTAGTTGTATAATAGTTTTGGTCATGAATAAGTTTGAGACGTCATAATTATAACATCACCCCCCCCCCCCCCCGATTACAAATCCATTCCAGCGCTACTGATTAGGAAGACATGTAAGTATTTGAATTCATATTTTAGAGTTTTGAAAAACTTAATTTATAAAAAAATCCTCTCCAGACTTACAATAAAAAAACAACATCAATTAAATTCAGAAGTTTGGTTATCAAAAATATATTGGCTGAAAGTATCAGAGGAGATTAAATCCATTGAAATTTTTAACAAAATCAATATTTCAATACCTACAATTTCTTAGCTAAAAATGTGTCCAGCCTCTACCATAATCAAAATGTTCAGTTCATTTTTTCACCCTTGCTGAAAATTTAACAATTTTTAAATAAACACGTTGTATCTTCTTTTGTCTAAATAAGATACAATGTGTAATTGGTAAGGTTGATCATAGTAAAAGCATGAATCCTGCTTCAAAAGGACAAACACATCATCATTAAAAAGACATTTGAAATACAGCACAAACCACATAATTTTTGAGGTACAGATTAGTTACCGCAAAATATGTAATATTCATAGAGATGGGAGTATTTTCATATGGTAACTAAATTGATAAAACTCCCACTTCAAAAAAAAAAATTACTAATACTTTTATACAAACATATCTAATGATTTTTGGTCCTCTTCTCTTTCTGTCTTTTATTTCTTTTCATCTATATGACTCCTTAAGGGTCAACAAGGATTACTTCTAACAAAGTTATCCTTACAAAATCATTCATGGAATACTCTGTGTAAGCCTTATTGTAATATGAGATTGTACTCATTCATTGATTTTTCAAAATCTATGTCAGCAAGAGTTGACATGTACATATGTTATATTTCTCTCAAAAAAATAAATTTTTCATTGGATTTTGAGTAACTCAATACTCTTAAATATTTTATACAAGTCTAAAGAATTATTAGTAGGAGTATTCAAAGATTAATATAACTTAAAGTTACAATACTTGTATGTATTTGTACCTACATAGTAATAACCGTTATATTATGCATAAAAAATGAATTTTGCTCCTTACAAAGTAAAAATAATCGCAGTTAATTAAATGAAAATATGCCTTTTTTCCATACATTATTGTAGTTTAACTGTACATACATTACTCTGCCTACTAATTAGGTATGTACGCCTCAGATCATTCAACAGTAGAGCTATTAGTTGATGGAAAATAGACATTATGACCTTGAGCTCATACAAAAATTTGATTATTGTAATTATAATTAAAGCTAAACCAGGTTGTGACTTCAAATATTACGTTTCTTCCCATTCTTTCCTCCTTAAAGTCAACTAGAAATTAATTTTTGCCACTGTTTCTGATATCAAAGCAAGGGTTTATAAATAGAGGCTCGATCCCAATTACTCGTGAGGATTTATTTTATATTTTTAACTACTTTTAGAATGCAAAACGCCCATGTTTTTTAAAGTCATTTCTTTTTATTAGGAAATGTTTACTTTAACTTAGTTGGTATTTACAAACGTAGATACATATATTTTCTTAGCAAATCGAAGAAAGGGGTCCAAATACTTATTGCACTCTAGAATAGAGGGGGTTTGTTCTGTGAAAATATTTTAAAGACATAAAATGTTGATATCTATTTATTTTTTATTTACAGCATAAATAAAGTTTTACACCATATCTTTTCGACCCAAAAGAAAGGATTCGGGAGTTTAGAAGCAACACTAAAAAAATATCTAGGCCAGTAATATCTTGGATGTGTTTTCCATAATATTCATGAGGGGCAAGAATAAACATTAAACAAATATGTTTAGAGTCTAAAACAGCGGTTTTCAAACTGCTAAACTTTGGAAGGAGACGTCTAAAAAAGACAAAAATAATTTTAAATTAACATTTAGTCTAAGAAGAAGGAGAAAAATAATTGGGTGGGGGAAGGGGTCCCGGAATCAATTCATAAGTGAGGAGTTAGTTTTTAAAAAAATGGTATCACATAACCATGCCCCCCATAGTTATTCATTATTGGGGGGGGGGGGGGACACTTTCCAATACTTTGAAATTTCCTGATTTAAAATACATTGATACTTTTGTATTTGAATATTTCCTACGACTATAATACTATATAAAATATTATAAAATTACTCGGAATAATTAAACTACACACGTTAGTATTTTACAAATTCTAGTTTCAACACTAAATCATGTCCTTCGTTTTGATCAAAAAAATTAATTATGTTTCATAAAAATGATAACAGTACATAGATCCTATTATGTAATATGAGATCAGATCTGCTATAATATTATTTTTTTTAAATTGTTATTGCAATTTAAAAAAAGGGATTAAGGTCATGTAGTAGGGATTCATTTTTATGCAAATGTTGAATTTGTACAATATATATCTACTTAGTTAATAAAGTTTCTTGGAACAACACGAGCTAAAACATTAAATATACCCCAAAGTAAAATTAACGTCTTTGTTACATACAAATAATAAGGTTAATCTACATATTTAAGCATACATTCATATTGCCAAAGCTTTCTATAGGATAAGCAATTAAAATTTTCAAAAATTGAAGACCTATAAGATTTTTTGTTAATGAGGTAAATCTTTGAGCTCGGTAATACAGCTGAGAACTTTAAGATAATGGAGTGAAATAAATTGAAAGAAGATATTGATTCAATATTATTATTATTTCAGCTTTATCTGATGTGACTCTCAAAACAAAGGGTGAGGTTGAAGAAGGCAAGACACTCCGGATGGACTGTCTTTTTGAGCTAAACAAGGATGAAAGTCTTTATAGTCTATCGTGGTATTGGAGTCCGGGTAATGCTTTGAGTGCAGAGCCTATTCAGTTCTACAGATATCGACCCATTGATGAAGAAAAGGATCAAGTTCATATTTGGTGGAAGTCATTCAAGAAGTTCTTCTATATTGACGTAAGTTTATGTTCAAATTTTTTTTCCTGCTAATTTATCGCTAAATACATATATTTGCAAAGGAAGTCTGTCATATTAATATCAACATCACTTTCCTTACTGTTGTTGTTTTTTCAAGAAAATCGACCCCCTACTGAGGATATGCATGTGTTACTTTAGGAAAATGAATGAATATTTAATTGTGATAATATTATGCAGTTTGTATGATTGCTATTCTTTTCCCTTATAATATTTCTAAGGCAGGGGTCATCAAACTTTTTTTCCCCCGAAGGCCGTATGATTGAAAGAATAACAAGCATGGGTCGTATAATTAATTATTTATCTTAAGGTTTTATTTATACATTGTCCCAAAAAATTGATTAATTAATTCTCATTAAGTTTTGAGAAAGGTTGAAGAATAATCTTTTATGTAGACGTGCTGTTTACAAATTGCAACTTGCACAAGTTCATTACAACCAAAAATGGGATTAAGTTTATTCTGATGAGAATCATTCAATCATTTAAAATATTCTTTCAAGTGTTTGATAAGGGAATTTATAGACTTCGTATACGATAATTATAACTTAATTAATAAGCATTTTTATTATTTTTAAGAAAACTCAAGGGCTTATAGTTTCATCTCCAATAATTTACTTGCAGTTGCAACTTCTACCATTAAAACCTCGAATTATACATACATATATAACTTTATAGGATAAGCTTTTGGGATTTTTAAAATTAATAATTATAAAACAAGATTTTAAAATGTTTTCTTTTAATATCCTATCGTATCGTGACACCCGGGCATTTAAAGACATTAGGATCAAGAGCAAAAAATAGAAGGTAAGATATATTGGATTTATGAAAATTAGAATTATATACTCCATCATGATGATAAAAGCCAGTGTATCATGTCTTAATAAACAAATTCAAATACCTACAGTGGGATGGACATATTTTTATTGGAGTTAACTAAGGTGTTGCATCATTTTTGGTTATGTACAAACAGGTCATAGCACCAATATATGAAGTTAGATAAATACATATTATAAATCATTCTATAATAATGATATGATATTGGTGATAAATGTGAGGCATTAAGAGTAATAATTTTCTCTTACAAAATTACCACATGGAATTGTGGTAAAAATGTGTAACTTTTTTTTTCACTTCTTAAGCACCACTTTTTTATATGAGTCCCTTTATTTTGAGGCTGTAACAGTGTTAATTAAAGAGGGGTTTTGTATAACATTGTAAGGCAGTTGAAGCAAATGATAATAATATATAATTATAGACATATTATGCAATTAGCAAAATCACGAGTCCTTCCCATTTTTTTTTCTTATTATTTATTTATCTTTACTTATATGAATTATTGAAGGATTGGTTCCAGTGTAAAATATCGATGTTTTTGTTTTGTGGAGAACAAAATGATTCATTGACAGGATAAAGTAGTTCTCTCCCCACCCCTGTTATTTACCTATAATACCCAAATGAGTCCAAAAACCATGACATTAAGACATACGTAATATTCTATAACCTATGTCTTAATTCCTTTTAGGTTAGATCATTTGATAATTTTATAACGTTTTTGAGAATGTACGACGTGCTTAATTCCTATCGTTTGTTTCATCTACTCATTGCTGAATAAGATAGAAATATATATGTACATACATACATTCTAGATGTTCTGAGTAAGATTCATATCATGAGTATTTTGAATGCAAATGCTTAAAATGTGAGAACAAGAGAGCTTCATGACAGTATTGGTCAGATTAAGTGTTATATCTCTATTTAGAATGTTTGTCCCTCTGGTAGCAGGTCAAATGATTTTGGGCATTGGTTGTTGAGCTACTTATAAAGGGCAAGTAACGCATCGTTATTTCAAAATATACCAACATATATAAACTTTTTTGAATTTATTTGTGTATAAGATTCTTAGGAAACGGCTGACCCATTTACCATTGAAAAAATGAATTATGAGTCTTCGAGTTTTTATCAATGTTTTGTTAACATATTTATGTGCGTTTAGGTTACTCTCAAGGGATTTTAATTCTTTCTTCATCGTTGATCACATTTCCTAAAAAAAAATATCTCCTTCCTATCTTAGGTTAACGATCTATTTTTTTCATCCTCTTCTTAAATGATTTGATAAGAAATAATAAGAAAAAGTGTAGAACTGTTATGATCTGGGTTATTTCAACATCCCCCCTCCCCTTTTTTTTATTTTTTTTTTATTCATGAATTCAAATCATAAAATAATAATCAGTGAAAATATTTTTTCTATACAAAAAATCATATTTTTATAAATAACTTTTTAATTCTCTCTCAATTTTTTGTAAGAAAATAGAACAAATTCTTTTTTCTAATCTTTTAAACATAATTCATCAAAGTAGGCAAACAATAATTTATATGCATTGTTTGTATCATCATGCCTGAAAGAACACACTCGCTCCTATATTTTTTACACGTTACAAGGAAGTATACATAAACATAATAGAAAACACAAAATTTTATCTTTTTCACAAATGAATTTGATAACAAAAAATAGTGTTTGAATGATCTATTTAATAATTAATTTCCTTCTACCTATATTTCTATACGTATTTTGATGACGTCATCATAGACCTTTCCCCGATGACGCCATTAATGAACAGAAATGCTTTGTCAGGAGTACTTAGGTACTACAACCTAGGTAGTTGTTCTTACAATTAGTTGCTAGTTGGTCAAATAACAAAATGGAGGGCGAAAATATTTTCTTTCCTCGGTTAAAGTTGTTGGTCATAAAGTCATATCTCACCCTAATACTTTGAGGTAGAAAACAACTTGCAAAGAAACATCGAGGTAGTAACCAATTTCGATTATTCTTACAAAGACTAAGATTCGCATGGGAAAAATTATGACGTCATTCATAACTATACAAGCTCTCAACCTGCGTTTGTAAATAAAGATAATATCTATTGGACCGTGAGCCGATTTTTTCATGCTCTTATAACAGTATAAAAAAATTATAGTATAGAACAAACAGAGCCATAGAGCTTGATTTATATCAGTACCCTATTTATCTTTAAAAATAATACTTAATTAACACGATGTTATCCTACAGGCGTTCAAAATTAATGTACATTGTATTCTGTTTTCAGCTATCGATTTTTCTAATTTTCATCCCCTTATTTTTATTCTGAACGTTGACTTGCTTAAATTGAATTTGAATCCTGGCTGTTATGCTGTGAGCAGTTCTCTAATATATATTAAATTAAAAATAGTTTCACAAGAGTTCGGAAGAATCGGCTGACTACCAACTGATTATGTGTCTTCTTTTTTCTTTCTTTTTGAAGGAAATGTTGCGAGATACAATAAAGATAACGATGTGTCAATAATTATCTGTTGAAATTAAAATTGTTAAACCGGATTCTACAACTACTCCCACCATTATTTATTTATACCAACATGTTTTGTTAGGAAAAGATGGAGGTGGATGAAACGCTTGAACAATCAAATTTGTCTCAGATTCATTCCAAGTTTAATAATAATAATTTCCCTCTAACTATGTTACTTTAAGAAAAAAAAAAAAACACTTCCTTCACCACACCCTACAAAACTGCTGCATTCAAGGAGTAATGTTAGATAAATTGTACTTTCCAATAACTATTACTATTACTACAATGCACCTATATGTGCACTGATGAAAGTCTTTGTGTTTATTGGTTCAACTTTTGACATAATATATTATTTGCTATCAACTTCATGTCTAAATAAGTCATATTGTATGTATGCACCAAATATTATTATGCTTTTGCCAGAAAAATAAAAGTATTTTTATTTTTTACTTTATATACAATTTCCTTGATTTGTTTATTATTCATTTCCACTTCCTAAATATTCCAAACTAACAAAACAGTACCGGGTTTTCTAACGCTCAAACTCTGGGTTTTACACTATACCAATACAGTTTTTGAATTTATTTAAATACATTTTGGATTGATTTGCTTATGTACTGAATTCGAGAGAATGTGTCAAAAAGTGTAATAATCCATTTGTCTGGATGTTGATATTTTCACAGAATCAATTCGTCAGAACGTTCAGAGCATTGTTGTTCTTTGGTATTAATGTATTACACTTTACATATTATGTGCCTTGAAATCTTCGTTATAAAAAAGGAAAAATTTATTAGATTCCTTTGTTTTGCCAACGCACTCACCCCTACATATGAGAAAAACTACCCTCAAGATTCCATCTTACTTAAATATCTAAAAATATCCTCCCAGGATACTACAGTTCCCTCTAGGAAAGAAGAGTCGTGATAATGATAGTTATATAATATGTGAATTCACAACAAGGAAAAGGTGGGGCCCTTCACTACTCCCCCCCCCCCAACATTCTTATTTACATACATATCATCAGTGGTTGTATGTACCTTGTTTTATGTATATGTCATGTACTTTCTTATCTAACAAAAGCGTTGCTCCTCTGAAAATAACATAATTATAAGGTGTGTGTTAACGTTTGAAAAACACGAAATAGAGTTGTGATCTTATTTATTCTACTTTGGGTACTCTTTTAAATAATACAAAAAAAAACTTGTGAATATATGTAATGTTACGATAATCTAACACTCAGACATCACGTTTTTAGTCTCTTTACGTCCATTACAAGTTGGAAATACTTTTTATATTTGGGGATTCATAGGCCTTGCCAAATGAGATCTGAAGGAAAATTGAAATGTTATGCATAGGAATTAATACATATATAAGATGTATGAACATACATATATATTACAAATGTTTTAGACTTTACAATGATTCCGCTATTTATAATCAAAGAAATCGATTTTCTATTGGCTCAATTCATACATGTTATTCTATCTTTCATCACAATACTACATTTACTAATTATCTCGTTAGGCAGTGACGTATTCAGTGGGGGATGGAGTCTGTCCCCCCCCCCCCACCTCCTTGAAAAAAAAAATTAAGGATACACCGGGAAGAATTTGACAACTCCTGTTATACTCTTGGATTTCACATTCATTTAAAGTAATTCGTTTAAATGTTTAATTTGTAATAGTTGAAAGTGAAAAAAAAATCCATGAGTATACCAAAAATCGTATTTAAATAACCTTAAGAGTCTTATATCCTTAGGGAATCGTGTCATTGTTATATTTTAAGAACTTTTATGGTTCAAAAATAAAAAATGTTCCAGATAGAGTTTTTAAGAATAAAAAAAAAACTCCGGATTTTCTCCCACACAACAAGAAGGTGGCTATGCCGGTGTTCTTATGTATTATTATTTAGTAGTGTTATTAATATATACGTTGATTTTTGAAACTAAAAATATTTCTTGTTAAGCTGTAAATATCCTTACGTCCAACAGTTGGAGATAATGGAGTAATTGGCCAGCTACGAGTAAATTACGCTGTTGTTTTTTTAAAGAAAATTTCGAGAAATGGAATAAAAATTCCTATGTGTCAACTATTTCCTCTTTTATACTTATATATATATACAAGCAAATGTATCGAAGGTTTTCATGTGACGTCATCATTGTGAAATTCTTGGATGAGGCATAAATAATCATTTTTATTAGAAGGTAAATCCTAGTTTCTTAATGATTTAGTAAATTAGTGAACACTTTATATGCATTTGAATGTCATAATGGAACCAATAAATATAAGGACTTGAGCCTCCACTCTGTATCAAAAATGTATCTCTCTTTATTATAGCTCAGAATCTAATAATTTGTATACAAAATTTGCTGTAACCTCATTCTATATGTATTTACAAAGTGTAGTAAATATATTAGTTATTACTTTAGCAAGAATCATTTAAGATTCCTTGAAAATGTGTCTATTTTATTACTCATTTTATATTACAATCTCTGGCATCAGTGAAAACACTCTATTGTATGTATAAACCTACATAGGTATATCTTATTGACATGTATGTATGAAAAGATATGTACATAGAGAATTGTAACTGTTCATGTATAGATAGCATACTGATAAGGATATAATTATTCCATAATGGTCTCTCTATTTTCTTTTATCCTGTGTTTCTCAAGGTTTAGATATAGATGTTGTTATAGGTACGATTAGTTATGAAAAATTGCTAGTCTATAATTAATGACCGGATGTGAACATCATCCTCATCCCAGGAGACGCGTTCCTTTATATACTTACATATATATGTATATACAGGTTCATTGTATGTACATATTATATTGCTATACAGCATAACACCAACGACATAGGTAGAACTGTAGGTATACCATAAACCTCTTCTTCCTTCATCATTTTGTTTGTTATCTTCACGAACTTAGAGCTTCGTGTCTACCTGCATCTTAGTCATGCACATCACTTGTTGTTAATCATTAAAAGTGGGTTTCTGAGCGTTGGAATGGAATAAATACACCTTCATGTGAAAAAGGACTTGACTTCCCTTTCTGAGCTCCTCTGTGTCTTGGCCTTCACAAGCATTTCCATGTGCAACAAATTGAGTGATGCATATGTGTAAATAGGTACATTGATTTTCAGGCATTCTACCATGAAACAAATCTCTTACAAGTTGAGACTATGTAGTGATGTTGTACTCGTTTCGGTCTCGCCCCTCAAGGATTTTGTTTGTCTAGGTCTTGATCTCGAGTAATATGGTCTTTGCATTTTAAAAATAGCCTTTTGGTATTTCTTTTTCTCTACGTATCTTTGATCGGTCTTCATTATCCCTTCAAAATGAATTGATAACTACTAATGAGGCACAAAAAGTTATCTTTTGAACTCCATTAACTTGATTGTCTGAGGCTACAAAACATATATATCTTCTTTTTTCTTTTTTTTTATCCAAAAGACCCTTGAGAATCATTTATGATTTTCATTATCACTGAATGGTTTTTATCCTTCCCAGATAAGATTGCTCTAGCATCCATTAAGAATATTAAGAATTTTTCTCACACAGTGTTGACTCAAAGTGATGGTGGCGGTGAACATCCTTATTATTCTTCATATCTTATGATTGACTTTTTTTACAGAATCCTTTTTATTTTATCCCCCTTTGGAGGTTATAATTAACAAGTATTTTCTCGGGATGAGCATTACGTAGTGTTCAAACTCAGTCCAAAAACTATTTTTTGTTTAATCCAATCTTTAGTGGTTCTTTTCAGAGCGGGATTTTAGTCGATAATCGGTTTCGGACTGTGAGCCAAAAGTGAGTCATTCTAAAAACGTGGATTTTATGGGTCTCATATTGAAAGGTGTAAGTTTAAAAGTTCGTATGATGTCATAGAAGCAATTATTATTACTCAATATAAACCACAATTATAATTATAATTGTACATAGACGATTCTGGACCAAAGAAGCAGTTAACAGAACAGTTTATATACGATGTATTTTTCTAAAGATAAGGCCTTCAGATATCAGATAAAGGCCAAAAATATATTTTAATATAATTTAGAGATCAAAGGCATGGAAACAAGCTAGTTTCATACTCACTTTTTTTTAAAATTTTCTGCATTATGTAAGTAACATTGGCTAATTCCTATGCACTATGCATGTGTATGTACAACACTATACATATATAGTATGAAAATTTATATAATATACATATATAATATGCCTGTATTATATTGTTGACATTGGTTCTTGACATAGTTTTTCTTTTTCTTGAGGTAAATTGTTACTTTTTAAGAATTAAGTAGTCAATTTTGTCGCTACGGATACACATCTCTCTGTGAGAAACCGTTGGAAATTAATCATAATACATATTACATACATACATACATATATTTTATATATGTGTATCGTTAACATAACAAATTAACTTTTTTCTCAACTATGTGCGTAAAAATCTGGCTCTTTCAGTGTCGTCGTCTTGACGGAGGGAAAAAGGCTGATGAGAAAAATTATGTCTTTGTTATCATCTTTACGAGCTCAACTGTTTTTTTTACAAGAGTATTCTACCTAATAGACTGATAAATATAAATATTTCATGTAAGGGAAACGTTTGTTAACTTATTTGGCTATGAGAGGCCAACGTATCTTCTTTCTCTAATTTTAAAAAATATAAACTTAAAATTATTTGGGAACCAAATGACGCCCTTTTTCCCCTCCTTCTCCTCAAGAACTTATGTCCATCAATTTACACCTTTAGAGTTGAAGCATAATTTCATTATGCAAAAAAAATTATAGCTATGACACTGGCCACTCAATAATAACCCTTGGTGAGGCTCTTTCTCTCTCTGGGCCTTTCAGTCTCAATCAATGAAGCAATCCAACAAAATTATGGTTAGGGATGAATTGATCTACAAAAATTCCTTCCAAACAGTTTTTTTTTACAAAAATACAGAAAACCACTCGGTGTAATAATACTGTGGAATACTTGGGAAAAATAATACGGTGGAGAAATGCCTTGTCAACAAAAATATAACTTCTTTATACTATATGATGAAAAAAAATATTCTTTTTTATCTTCTCTAAAGGTCAATTTCTAATTTCTTTCATAGGGTCAATTATGTACAATCTATAATTTCATAATAATATAGTCACAATGAAAAGACTCAAAGCGTGAATTTGCAAATCCCCTTTGTATTTTTAAATTGCTTTTGAATAGTTGGGATGTTGCGAACGAGGTCCCTCTCTATTGTTCACACTAATTGCAGGAACTGAAGGTCATGGAATCAAATACCCTGGATAATAAATTATACTTACATAATTTTGTAGGTTTATTCAAATTGTACATACATATTTTGATAATGATGATTTTTCAAAAAATAAAGTGTAGAGGATGAAGCTATTTGAAAAACAAAAACAAAAAACGAATTGCCAAATAAAATTATCAACACCATAATTATCCGTTGATTTACCTATCTATATGATTATTTATATAAGAACGTATAAGGAAAACAAAAATGACGGCATTTTGAAAGTTACCTTTTGGAACCAGTGTGACATTTATATACGAATGGATTTGTCCGGAACACTGCCTTTTTTACTATCTAGTAAGTGAAAAATATTAATATCTAATTTTAATCACTGAAGCCTCTCTTCTAGAGCACGGTATGCGTTTGCAAATAAGAGGATTATGCACTAAAAAAGAATAATAAGTTAAACTAATAAAAAGGAATAAGTTTAGGGAATATTTTGCATTCTGTGTTCATTAATTAGTTAGCTTATGGCACTCTACAGGAGATGGGGTTGATCCCAGAAAAAAAAAATGATTGATCTAAATTTAATATCCGTATACTTCATATGAAAACCTTGACAAATTTATTTGTGTACAAATAATGAAATGTTTTCAAAAGAGCACTTTTAAGGTGCTTAGATCTGTGATTTTTGAAATTTTGCCTTTTGATATCCCCGACTACATGAACCCTCAATCAGACTCTGAAAATAATAGTCACCAAAATGTATTACTCCCATTCATTTACTTGCCTAATTACATAATATTATGAACGCCTATTAGTTTTTGACAAGAGATGTGAATGAAACGCGTATCATCAATTCTTTAGGAAGCAGCCGTTTCCCCAAAAATAAATTAATTTTTTATAGCACTCAGAAGACGAACTCTAAATTTTTATCTTGTTGGTATACATATGTATTTCAATCCATGGTTTTACTTTGTTTTATTTGTTGTTGTTGTTGTCGTATGTATTAAAAGATGACGTATATATAACTAAGAGTGTATGATGGCCAGGTGGGTCCATCCTCCCTTCGGTTCCCTTCTCGTAAAGGAAGGATGACCAAACAATTATTTTTATTGTTGTTGCTGTTAAAAGCTGTTCCTTACATCTCTCTCTCTTTCTCTCTCAATAAATAGAAAATGAGTTTTCCTTTTATGACATTGGATTTCCTTTTTGAAAGATGAAAATATATGTGATATGAAAGAAAAAAGAATCGTTGTATGTGTGTGTCTCTTATCTCACCGGTAAATGATAATTACACCCTGTCAAATATTATTGAAGGAGAGATAATGGGTCCAAGATTTATCATCTGTGAAAATAACTCCATATTTTAAATAATTCTAATTTATATTTGGTAAATGAAGAGAGCTCAAATGCCAATCTGAGAATAAATACTCCTAAATACTCTTAATATGGATATATGTAGGGGAGACTAGGAACAGTTGATACAAGGGATAGTTGAAAAATTCAGTTTTTCTTAAGCATACCAACAAGTATAGCTGCTATTGCGGTAAATACTACCTTTAACGAGACCCATACTTGAAGGGACCGAGGCCAAGAGAAAAAATATATTATGGTTTTAGGAAATGAACATTTTAATGTATGTAGACATTGAGAGGTTGCTCATGGATGAGATCAAGACTTTCAAAAGTTAGTCTTGAGACCAATATCAATCTCGATAACTACATCACTGGTTATATTCACAAAATTTACATAAAATCATTTTTGTCAATTTTTCTTGGATAATTTGAATAAAAACTGATTTGAAAGACCTAAATGTAATTTTTTGTAAGAGCAATATTTTTGTATTAATGAAGTCAGTTCATCATGATCTACCCTAGAACATAATATGGTTTTTTTCTCTCTTTCAATTTATATGATTTATAAAATTTTAAACTTATTCATTCCGGAGAAGTATGATATGATATTATAACGTTCATGACATATGGATCAGATGCAAATTGCGGAAAAACTACTAATCTGTATAATCTTCAAGTAGCTTTAATCAATATTACACAAATATAGGTATGTTTTGTTAAATTTTGACATGTCTCAGACAAACCAAAGCCCAGTTGTCAAATAAAAAAGCTTGGATTGTTGCAACTCTCCCCGGTTTCCCCTATTCTAAAATAGACGTTTCGAACTAATGTGTACCAAAATATACAATAGTATGATCTCTACAATATTTACACCCTTGAGCCCTTTGTTCCTGTAATTGTAATGAAAGTAGCACACAGAAAATAGTTTGTATATTTTAATTAGATTTTCATATCACAAAACTTCTTTGTTTCATTTAATGTCTAATGATTAGTATAGTTATTATTAATAATTATTATTAGTAATAGTTATAAGGACAGCACATAGTGGCCTTGTATTCCTTTCATTATATACATATGTTCAAGGTAAGTTAGCATATAAATATATACATATGTATGTACACCTATGTATAATATTATAATAGGTAATAAGTGAATCTATGCAGAGCAATCGATATTGATAATAAAGGTAGACAATTCATAAATGACAACCTTTGAATTTAAAAAAAAAGAAGAAGAAAAAGGGAATTATTGCTCTCTACTCAATTACATTTGATTGAATCACGGTTTGAAACGAATGGCAAACACAAAGGTGTAGTTGCCTCGAAGGTTTGGTCTTCCTGTTGCCGATGACAGAGTGTGAAAAGTAACGAATCATTATTAGGGCTATTAGACTCATGGTGCTCCCATTTGTTAATTTGGCTTTTCAAGGATTTTGTTGAAATATTCAGTAACATTTGGAGAATCATTCAGCAGAACTGTCAAAATAAGGGGCATTTGCCCCTCCAATAATCCTAATTAGATGACCCTTTCTGAGGTTCAGAAGTACAATATTTTGTTAAAATGGCATTCTACAAGCCGCTGTTTTAATGAATAGAACATTGTTTAATGATTGAGGAAGGAAACATCAAAATTGGATCCAGCAACTTTTTAAGGAATGTAAACCTAAAATTCGGTCTCCTTAGCCTTCAAATCGCATTTTGGTCTCAAAACTAGCCTTCAGTAACGTCGGGCAAGGTTGAGGACTAACGAAACATAACACGTGTCCTTCTTTTGGGTCAAGTTACCCTGACATGTCCTGGTCTTCCTGGCTGACTGTGATGCTCGGTCAAACAAACGAACGAACAAAGGGACTCACGCTATATTATACATATGTATTGATGTACTACATGTTACATGGTTCCTTTCAGCAATAGAATTTGTCTCTCTAAAGTTTTAACCATTCCGACTTTCCTGATCAGGGTTCATGCAGATTCGGAGGTTTAGTATGCCCATATACATACATAATCAGGCATCTGTTATGTGTCATCGCATTTTGGGTTCACCAAAATGGGTATTAACCACAATAGAACATACACACCCAAAATCTTTGGACACTACCATAAAAAAATATAATGTTGGTTGTTTTAAATATCAAGATATTCCATTAGTGGATCCATTTTATGGTTTATCACTTGATTCATGAAGGTCAAGAGCATTTGAGTAAGGTAATGGTTGAAAAAATATGAGTAATGACTAGTGTATAAATAGAAATAAAGTGGACATCGGAGCAGGTGGCGGAGTCTACATACATAATGTATGTAAGTTTTATTTTTTTGAAGGAAAGAAACCCCATCTGCGAATCTCTTTGTGGGTACAAAAGGACTCTTCATTCGTCACGTTTTAATTGATCGGAAAGTTGTTGAATAAGTGTTTGCATATTTTGTGTTTCTTAATTTCGCAAGTACATATATATGTATGTGCATATAACATGACGTTATCTTGATTGTTAGCCCATTCTTCCTTGTTCTGGAATTATTATACATCTAAGACTCGGAAAACCAATGTGGAACATGACTAATTGAAAAATATTGAGCTGACAAAAAAATAATGTTCATACATATTTATGTTTGTGAGATTAGGGCCGTGATAAGCAAGCGAATAACTATTTTACTTTCCGGCAACATGAAAAAAATGATAACGTTCCATTATCAGTAGGCATAATATCAACATAGTGTATGTACTAGAATCGATATAAAATTGGCATAAAACGCACGTACTTGTACAAAATCAAATAATTTATTATACATACCTACAGAGTTAAATTATAAAATATAAAAGTCCTTGATCTACATACAAAATGAAATAGCAAATCGATTTGATACATAGTAATATAAAAACCAATATGTGAGATGCGGAATTCCTGTCTCAAAGCCATTTTTTTATCTTTTGTAATAAACACATGAAACAACACATTTCCTTCATGTGTGATACCTAAACTTCCTTGGTTGATCAAATCCAAGATTAAAATCAATTTTAAGCAATCTCGGAATTTTTAGTGATTGGTTAAATTTTTTGGTGCCAGAAAAAATAAACGTATATTTATTGTAATTTTATACCAATTATGTAAATATAACCATATACTCTACTAAGAATTTTACTTATAATTCATGTAAATATAATTTCACAATCATTCGATGGCAATCATAAAAATTAACCAAAAAAGTCTTTAATTCTTAATATCTAATTAGAGTATCATATAACTTGCTACCAAATTATGAATTTATTATGAGTTTTAGTATTAGTATAAGGTTTTTGAGCATTTCTTTTAAAAAAAAAGTATTTGAATAGTTTTTAAAGTTTTTAGTCAATTTTTAAGCAAGAAAAAAGAATTAGAAAATTAAATTTTAAAGCAATTAAGGGTATTTTCATGTGATGTTCAATTCGTAAAGATGTTTGTATTTTATGTAAAAGGGTCAAGTCTAGAGATAAATCAATTTAAATTTCGAAAATTCTCTCCTTTTACAAGTTTTATCAGGAATGAAGAACACCCTGATTTTTCATTCCTTTAAACGTGAAGAATTTTATTCTCATTATTGCAATCAAATCCATTTTCCTGTTAAACTAAATCCTCTAAAAACATAGTATACTTTTTAAAATACACACATAGTTACTTACGCTTCAAATAAGTCCCTTTTATTTTAAAACAGAGGAAAACCCAAGAAATCCGAATTAAACCCTTCAAAGAAGTTGATTTTTAATTGTTTTTTTTATTCACAAGGTATGTGTATCTTTCATCTCTCTGAAGTGAAATGGACTGATCTTACAGAAGTACATTTCTTTAATAACTATGCCTTCATGGCAAATGTTTTTAAATCATTTTTTTACTGGTTGGGATAAAATGGTTATAATTCTATAACACCTATCAACATAAAGGTCTTTTGAAAAGTTTTATTAAATTACATGTATTAAAAAATACTTTAGATCGGTGTGGGCGATAAGTAAGGTTAACTATAAGACGTAAGATGAGGCGTCACGTATCAAAACTTTATTAAATGACTTCATAATCGTTTATGTGGGTAAAAATTATGCTTATGTCCACTTGACTTCTCAAGCTATGTGAAATCACGTATATTGTTTCATATTCAAAAACACATATATGAACTAGATCATAATACGATCTATTCTTCCGATTTTTTGATTTTTTTTCAATGCAATTTTATTTGCCTTCATTGTATTTTATAAAGAAATATTTTTTCATCTTAAGTAACTAATAAAAAACCTTAATAAAATGTATCCTATAAAAAATTATTTTTTTTGAAATTATAATTTAATTTATTAGTGCTACAACTTTGATTTCATGAATTTTTCTCAAATTTAGAGATGTCAAGTATAGTTAATTTATTGAGACAATAATAAAATGAAAAATTTGAATGAAGGAGTCGAGTTTCACAAAAAATTATAATATTGCTTAAAATTTCAGATTGCAAAATCTACGAGCTGGTGATTCTAAATCTGGTTTCAAAAGTTTTGGGATTCATTTTGAACCCTACTTCTCTATTTTTACATATTATTATTTATTATTTTGTGTGTTTCTATTTTACTCTAAAGTCTTTTTATTATTATATACTAAAATGTATGTTTGTATGTAATTATGAGAAAGCCTTTGTAAGGTATTATAATTATGTGATGTCAATTCACTCAACAGATGTTCTTATGAACATATGTTAGATGCCCTATTTTTATGTCCTTTGAATTGACATTTAAGAGCATTTGTCACTCTTTATATTCATATGTATAATGTACATACATATATCAGCTATAATTATAATTATTGTATCTACAAATACACAGACATTGTTCACTCTGAGAGATTTTTGAAAATCCTTCACTAAGGAATACCATCGATTTTCATCCATCACAGCATGGAAATTTTTTAATTGTATGGACATTAATTTTACCAGTGGTTCAATGATAAGTAGGAATGTAAATAATATGCAAAGGGGGTGTGTAAAATAAAAAGAAAGAGAAAATCATCAACCTGGTTGTAACTCTGACAATTTGATGAATGTTAAGTGGGAAGCAACTTGAGCTGTCATGATGTTTTACAGCTCTACAATCTGCTATTCTCCTTTATATATACAAATGAAGACATCAATGATAAATAATAACATTATGTATAACCATAGATGAGAGGCAGAAAATTAACTGAAATTAGTGTCAGGAAATTATATATTTTTAACTAATAATTATACGAGGACTTGAGCCCCTTTTGTTTACAAGTTTATATTTGCTTTATTAACCTTTATGCATGTATTCCTTCATGCGAGATCTTTAGATGTTCTCCCCTTAGTAATAAAGGAAAAATGACAACAGCTTTGGAAAACAAAAAGTACTGTTCGAAGAGCCAACTCCACAAAATCTCACACGCGCCATTTTGCATATTATTTACATTCCTAATGATAACTATAAAAAGATAAGAAAAATACTTTTAGTGCAATCTGCCCGGTACCTTGATATTTGTATAACCTATATATTACTTTTGGATTTAGAAAATCGGGATTCTTGTTTTCCCTATTTTTGAATGTGACTATTTTTTTATATTTTATATGATCCTTCATTCAATTTTCTATATATTTTCATAAAAAGTATCAACCGTATTTTCTTTTGTAATTATAAAACTGTTATTTTTCTCAATACAATACCTATCTTTAGTTATTTGTAGACTACAAGATAAAATCGATTGGATTTCACTATGTTTTTCCTTAAGACTCATAATTTTTTCCCTTATATAAAAAATTATTTTACACTATGTTTCCGTCATATCCATCAATGAAATTGATACTCCCAAGATTAAAATACAGTATCAGGAGCACATTTTAAGTCTAGGCCTGCGCATGTACATCTATATATAATACATAACATGTATGCAATGTATAACTTTTTGATTTCAACTTCATCATTTTTTGCAATTTCATTGTAGCAAATAAATTATGTTATTTTATATCCGATAAATTAAGAATTTGCAAGGTGTATGACATATAAAAGATGTAATTACTTTTCTATCATTAATAACTCTAAAAGACGATCAAATTACAGTTTTATTAAATTTTTTTAAAAAATAGCTTTCGTGTCATGCAAGATCATTATAATTTGTGAGTTGAGTGGTTACATATTATTTGAAGAAATAGTTTATAAGACTATGATTCATAAAATGCTGATGCAGCATAATTGTTTAATGTTAAAGTTAGGGGTAGTTTTTATTGTAAAAGACAAAATTCAATCAAAACATATTCTTTATTCATAGAGAAAAAAGAAAAAATCATTTTTGATGACAAAAGACTTTTTCCTTTTATTTTTTTGTTCTTCAAGTGCTGTAAAAAGGATTCTCCCCTTGGCAAAGGATTTGTATTTGCTTTCTATTAAAAAAAGTTGTTTATTTCATCAAAATTTATATCATGCTACACCATTGATGTATAGCAAAGAACGAAAACCAAACATTTATGCTCCTACCAACATTCCCAACTTGATCTGAGGGCTCATTTTTCCCTCTACTATCCTCAGGTCTGATCCTGCCTATACCTTTCCTAAAATCAAATGTCCTCAATACCTTGGGTTAAATCAGGCTCGAGTACTTAATGGGTTGGACTTGGGCAGCAAGTTTGTTGGATCGAGCTCAATGTATTTTTCTAGTTGAAAAATAATAGACTGTGCCAAAATACTGCTTTTACAGAGTGTGTCCAGGAGGCACAGGAATATCTAACATAGCGTGCCCAAGTGCAAAATATCAAGTCACAGACGTATAAGCAGACCTGGATGACTGATGGTCCATTTAATATAATTAATATCTATGTGGAATGCTTACGAGATCTATGGGTATATTAGTCCTAAAATAATTTTATATCCCGTCCTAAAACTTAAGGTCGCGTCCAAATAATATCTTTTATTACTGAACTTGATTTGATATCCAATGGATTACAATAATATTCAAGAAATGATTTATATATGGATACTTCTTATGGAATCTTCTTAGTTTTATACAACACATGTATAGATTATAGATATGTATTTATGTGAAATTGGTAAACTGGGATGTATGTACTTGTTTTTAAGTCTAATCAATTTAAATACACTTTGCTCAAATATATATAATATACATTGTTAAAGTAATTGTAATTTTTCAAATGACACAACATATTTAGGGGAAATTAAATATCTCATACTTAGTAATTTTCAATAAATAGTGATACACTATTAATCAATAAAAAAATACTAAAGTACTTTTCCGTTGACTTGATTACATATCACATTAAATGTATGTTGACATAAAGTCGTTTCTTTGTCTTTGAGTAAAACTGTTTCTACGTCAACAAATATATGTAAATGTGAGAGATTACGTATTTAATGTGCCTAACATGTACATACATATATGTAGACGCATTTAAATTTATATTCCTATGGCTCCTTTGTATGTAATATATACATATAAATATTATTTGCTTAAATTAGGTATTTATTACCAACCAAATATGATACAAATGATACCAAAGAGATTGTATTATATCTTTTCAAGTGGAGAAGTATTAAAGTTACTGAAAAATATGCAGAGTGGGCGGAAAAGAACCCTGGAAAATCAGTTGTGTCATTAAAAATGACATAATGTTTTGCTAACAAAAATCACTGATTAAAAAATATAAAATTTTTTATCTAAATAAAGGATCGATTGATATATGTATATAATGTAACCGCCATTGGCTTCAATAATGGTCTTGATAAGAAGTCCTAAGCTTTGACATACCTAAATATTTGCTTTCATATGAAAGATTCAAAACTATTACCAATGAGGCCATATCTGAAATTAGCTCTTCCAAAACGACAATTTTCTTGCGATCCGAGCCTTG
This sequence comes from Lepeophtheirus nordmannii, assembly GCA_963680855.1. Classification (NCBI taxonomy): domain Eukaryota; kingdom Metazoa; phylum Arthropoda; class Copepoda; order Siphonostomatoida; family Caligidae; genus Lepeophtheirus; species Lepeophtheirus nordmannii. The sequence continues at coordinate 36,086,234 of OY804518.1, read as the reverse complement.
GACAGTTTTATAATGTTTTCAAGGTCCAGTCCTTCTCGTATTGATTTGTCGTATGGTATACAGTGCTAAAACTGAGACCCAACATGGAGGGAGGGGGAAAACATTTATGCTTGGACATGAAGCATTTTGACCACTCTTTGTCTTTGATGCTCCTGAGAGAACTTCTTTTATCTAGCTGATCTAAATAATCTCTCACTTAAAAACTTATATACCCTCTAAAGAATTTGGTATTTTGATTGGGTCTCGTGTAAATATTCGATGAATTATTTGTATCTAAATCATTTTTCTTGTTGTTCTTTTTTCAATATGAATAGTTTTTAGATCCTATGTTATTCTAATATTTTATTATATGCCGTCCAATTAAATCTTGAGCCCTTTATACCCTGTTGATTTGTAACATATATGTCCCCAGATCCCTTATTAGTGTTGTGAACGTAGCTTTATTTCATGTTCGTCGGAATACTCTCTACATATATTTTAAAAACCTCACTATTTTAATATATTACTCTTTCTCAATTTAAATATAGATTTTAATAAAGAATTCGAGGCAATTATTTTATACTAGGATAGCGCAAGTGTACAAATTCTTTGCCCATGTACAGAGATGCTAGCACCCACATATTTTCTAGGCCAGAACTTGGAAACCAACACGCTATTGGAACTTTTATATCAAAGCAGTTATTTATTTCAAAATTATTACCTAACATCCAGGGCAAAAACCATGAGTATGTATAGTCACTCAATCTCTCTGACAATGAAGTTATAATAATTTTTACTTCATATTTCTTGCCCATCATTCATTAATGTTCAGTATTGCTAATAAACAACAATATCTAACAAAAATAGGTTTTATGCCATCTAACGTATGACTGAGTCAGGAAGAATAATGGAGTAATCATCCTATTAATTGTTGGATCAATTATTATAAAAGTGTTTTCCTAATATAAAATAATTGGATATATCCCAAATATTAGTATATCAATATATTCAAATCAAGAAACAGTAGTGTGATCGGGAAATGCTTAAAAGTAAGGTTTTTAAAATACATATATACGTAAGATCGTTGATGAGTAACTGAGTATGTCTTTATTTTCTGTATTTAATTGAACAATTTTCCTTACGACGGGTTCTTCTTTCCTTTTTTCTTTCTTTCTCCTTTTGAAGGAGGAAAAGATGATAGATGCAATATTTGAATACATTTTACAAGTCTGAAATGGTTTGTTTAATATTTCATCGATGTCATTGACGTATGTATGTTAGTATTAGGTTGGGAGGTATATCTCTAACTTATAAGTACTCATAACTGAACAGGATATTATGTTAATATTTAGATTGTAGATAGATAGAAGTATCATTAAACTGATTGCAATAAGTATATATTGTGAGCATGAATTATGTAGTAGACACATTAGAAAAATATCTCTACTTAATATTTTGCTTGATTAAACATATTAAGGGATTTCGATTTAATTCAAGATATTTTTTGAAGTACAAAGTAACTGTTGTTGGTACTAGAACTTATCATTTAGAAAGAGTCTTTAGATTATAAGTTGTCTGCATACTACATATTTAAGGTAGATATTTATGTAATGTATTTATTTGATGTGATTAGCTTTTCTGTGAAATCATACACATTGATAAATTGATTTCTTCCTACTTTGAAGGATTAATACCCAAACGCTATCAAAATTGGATTATAAATAATCCCATTTCTAAGACCATACTTTATTTTTTTATTATACCTAATGGTTCCTTAATGTGTCTTTATTGCTCTGTAATATTTCTAATATAATATCAATTATTATATCCATCAAATGAGAGAGATCCAGTGAAATACTGCCAATACTACGTGCAAAAGAGCAATAGTCTACAATCAGTGATGTATATAGCTTGAGTAGGGGAGCAGGTGGGGATACATGCTTCAAATAGCCCTTCGTGTCCCCAAACAAAGTGGCGTCAAATTTATCCACGTAAATGATATTATTAAATTAGATCTTGAGTTTATAATTATTACCATATTTTTTACAACATTTTGAAATTTACTGAAACTTTATTCTTTCGAAACATTGAATAAAATTACAAGACTACAAACATCTATGTATGAACTGCGTAGTCGTGGGGTTTTCATTATTATTATTACTATTTAAAAATTTTAAAACTAAGCCTCACAATCTACAACATGATTTGTATCGCGTATGTAAGGTAGTTCAAAAATGGTTGAAAGTTTGATTGAATGTCATATGTATGTCTGTATATTTATTTTATAAGTTTATAAGCTCTTAAGTAAACTTCAAATGTAGACTTATTTATAACATAATTTGGTCTCTCTTGGTGTATCTTTGTAAATAAAAGAAACAGTTTTGAACGAACCTCTTCAAAAAAATTATTTCCATTATTAATATGTTTTAAATAAATGAATAGCATTTCAAAAGTTTTTTGCCATTTAATGCGGTTACAGAAGAACTGCCTCATCCATTTGTCAACTTGATCAAAGATAAGCATTTTTAAGCGATAATTAACAAACCATTTTTTTTGTAGAAGCCCACCTAAATGAATGATTTATCAAGAAACTAAAATATAAAAGGGTAATTTAGTTCTTTTACTTCAAATTATATGAAAAAATGCTTTTAAATATCTAAGAAATCCAATTGAAAAGCATTCTAAGCAAGTTTTATTGCGTGTGTTTGTCGATGTATGTGGCCGAAATGGTAATTAGAAAGGATTATTTTGTGGAATCTCTTACTAGTTTGTTCATAATTTATCTAAAATTGAGTGGCTATATGTTTTGTATTTATAGTATTTATGCCTTGGAGCAATGATTCTCCATCTACTCTCCAGTAGATTTCCCTTCAAAAAAATAATAAATCCTCAAAACAACACACTTACAATTATTTCAAATCAATTGTTCACAATTAAAAAGTGTATTTGACAAACTTGGGATTTGTTTTGTAGTCATGGTAGATTACCATGGTATGACTTCATAACTATTCATTTCATTTATTATTATTTTACTTATTTATTTTTTGAAAAAATCCACCATAAAACCAGTTACACTTAAATTGCTATTTTTGTCAAATCCCTTCAAATTGTTATGCCTATGAGATGATCTTTTGATGAAGTCAATAACCCTGTGATATAAACCATATTTAGTAGTTTATTTAATTGACTCGTTATTATACATATATATTACCTATACATAGAAAATAAAAGTAGAAGTAGAAAAATGAATAAATGAATAACTTTCTTGAATTTCACTTTATTTACAATTCATAAAAAAAAAAAAAGAAAAAAAAGAAATCAATTTTGGCAAGATGATTGCTTTACTTTTCATTCGTTCAATGCTTTTTTTTATGAATATTGAATTCATATGTATGTATGTATGTATGAAGTACTATAAAATATATTATATACTTGTAAGTACATAATATAAGTATTTGTTCATTGTTGGGGAAGACGCCAAATTATTATCGAAACTTATTTATTTTATACAAATCATGATATTTTATTTACAAAAAGGTAGAAATTAAAATATCGTGAAATAGAAAAATTTGATGAATCATTTAAACTCCAATAATAAATAATAATCCTAATCATTCTTCATTTCCTTCTTTAATATGATTATCTATCCAAGTAAAAAGTAGGTTCGTAACGCCACCAAGGCTGGCTATATCTGTTTACATATCGTATGAATGAATGAATATCTTAGAAAAACTCTTCAAAAAAAGGGAGCAATATTGTCATTTAATTGTAGTTTTCAGAAATGTTTTTAACTAGTCAACTCCTGTTAAATGATTCACTACAGATGCTACTTGGTTTTCATTTATTCATCATCTACAAGATTCAATACATGGATTTTTTTTATTATTATTTCTATTATACTCCTTTCAACAGATGTACTCCTTTGGGAACATGTGCGAAGTCCAACACGTTTTTTATAAATCAAATTATTTTCGCCTTATGAGTAATGAGCCATTTCAAAATTATATTTGTGAATATATTAGATCCGTCATTTTCTCATATTTTATTCTATCTCATAGAGTTTCTAATGGATGTAGATAATTTAGTCAGTATTATTATCTCATTTACAATATGTACATAGATTAGTAATTAATTATTATTTGTTTTCTAGTCTGAAATGTAAGCACAATATGGTACAAATATACATATTTTACGAAATTTTACTTTAAACAGTTCGAGTAATTGATTCTGCGAGTTGTATGAACGAATATTTTGTCATTTCATACACATAAAGAGTTGTATTTTATTAAAGGGGTATTCAAAATGAAGAACATTACTTTTTTTATATGGTTATTATAAAAATAATTTAAATCTTTATATTTTTTAATTCTGTTAATTCATAAAAAAATATTTCTGCTACAATCTTAATCAAATGATCAAAAAAACCAAGTTATATCCTCAACAGAAAAGAGTTTTTTTAATTTTTATGGAGTTTAATACTTGATTTCCCTAACTCGTCCTTGTTTGTTTTTGTCTACATTAACTACAAAATGAGGAGTGACCCCAATCATCTAAACAAAATTGTTTTTTCAAATCATTAAACCAGAGAATTCAGGATTGTGAACATCAAATATGGCCAAAAATCAGAGTTTCAGACACAAGAGCAATCGAAATTATCAACCAAATCAGCAAGTGAAAGGATACTACAGAAATGTACCCATTAATACGACCTTTGATCGACGACGACAGCGGAATGTTTCATCAAGTTCCTCATCGGCATCCTCCTTATCTTCAATAAATTGGACAGAAAATTTAGGAAGTCATCCATCGAATAATCCAGTTCCTTTTACTCTATCTCCTCCATCATCGATTGAACTGAGTCCCAGTGGTAGTTGTGGTAGTTCATCCCTTAAATCTTCTTCTGCTACTGCATGGAATGATTTGAAGAACGATCTGCTCATAGATGAAATTAAAGTTCCGGTGAAGAGGCTTAAGGTTGAATTTGATACACCCCGATTTTCAGTATCAAAGGAGAATCAACTTCCTTTTTTGGACATTCATTCCAATCAAGATAATTGGAGAGAATTTAAGGCTTTAGAGGGTGTCTGTAAGGGGGATCTACGTGCTCGAGTTCCCTTGATCAATGCACTTCTTCCCATGAACAGAGATTTAACCGTAAGAAATCTCTACTCCATAAAACAAAGTATACAGTGCTCAGTTTGTGGAATCCGCTTCGCCTTAAGTAAACGAAATACTGACTATGCTCTTCATTTGGACTTTCACTATCTCTCTAAATCACAGTTCAGCAAGAAATGTCAAAGTGGATCCTGGTATCCTTCAATATCCTCCTTACTAGAGAGTGATCAAGATTTCAAATCAGATGATAATCTGAATAGAATATTCCAGAAGAAGGAAACGGACAATGCATTACCAGCATGGAGCTGTGAGATAAAAAACTGTGAACTATGTCTAGAACCATTTGAACAGGAATATCGCCATGGGGACATTGAGGGTTGGTACATCGTTAATGCTATACAGACTTTATCTGGTGGAATGGTGCATCCAGGATGTCAATGATTGGTAATGGTATGTTTTTTGTTTTCTTTTTGAAATAAATATATTTCATTTATATTTTACTTTTGTGTGCTATGTCATTTGAAATAAATTGCTATTAATATGTTCAACACACTTCTACATCTTTTTCAATTTGTATTCATAAATGTCATGAAAGAAACAGCTTTTTAAAAAAAACCTCTTGCTTGGTACCTACCTTACAAAAGGAAGATTAATTGAGGCGGAGGTCCACTTTGCACTGACTTTTTCTATAGGTTAAACAAGCTTGATTTAGAGTACTTTACCTATGCCTGATGCATACATCCTATGTGCATATGTTTTTGACTTTTTAAAGACTATGTAATCACATACGAGACACACATACCTAAGTAAGAAATAATACATCTTCCAACTCATATCAATCGACGCTCGCTCAGACAATTTGTAAAATTCTTTTACATTTAGAGATACATATATAATGCATGTCTAACCATAAAAGAAAGACACAACACTACCCCAAGTATGTTAATGCATAAAATGGGAGCGGCTTCTTGTATGTATGTATGTATGTACGTGTGTGTGCATGTATTTACAAAGATAATTTTCCAGGGAAGTTGAGTAGTTATCTCTCTAATATGAATATACAAAATGTTAGACATTGTCACTCGAGCATATTTATTATTATTATTTTTATCTCTTTTCTATATAGAACAAAGGGTACAAAGGCTGGAAGTTATGAGCAATTATGTATATATTAGTATTTACCCATCTATTTGCAAAATATTAATTAATTGAGTGCGTCATGAAGTAGTTCAGGAATGAAATTGAAATGAGAATTTATCATTCCGTTGATGACTTTGCTTTTTTTATTCTAAAGTACGTAAGTAGTGCGTATAAAGATTTTTCACAACAAATACGTTTATGACATTTCATCTGTCCACAGATGAGACAGTTTTCCACTCCAAATTGTATTTTAAAACGTGATCAATTATTTTTGTTGGTACTGATATAGCAATAATGTATTTCTTTGTTTTGCTTTATATTTGCAAAGTGTTCAGTAACATTCAAAGGTTAAAGTAAAATGAAATAACTCTTTATACTCTGATGCGTCTACAAAGGTGTATACATTATATAAACATAAATGCATTCCTAGGACGTGGATAATTACTTACCAACTTTAAGGGGATCAAATGTTTTGATACCTTTTCTCTGTTGTTGTTGTTGTTGTTATTCTCTGCAAATCATTTCCTATAGCAGTCAACCTCTCAAAATGAAAATCAAATCAAAATGTACTCAAGTATTATTTAATGTTTTATACACATAATTTATGAAAAAAAAATTATCAAAACGTCATGCAGAGGTATACAATTGGAGATACAATACATCATAATTTATATATTGAGCTCAATAAATGGATAAAATACGTATATACATATGTAAAGGGTTTTTCAATAAAAGCGACGCATTTTCTTTTTTAAATAAAATTCAAAGGGTTTGTGATATAAACGAATTTGTTTTTTAGTGTTGAAGTACATTTAATTTCATTTAAATATGGAATTCAATTTCTTTTGCATGACCACCGCCCGTATGTTTGCAAAAGTCAAATCGTTGAACTCAGTTTTCTACCGTTTTTTCGCATAAATCGACCGAAATAGCAGAAATTTCGCGTTCAATATTTGCTTTGTGCTCATTTAATGTTGCTGGCTTGTTGGTGTAGAACAATGACATTAAGTGGCTCAATAGAAAATAGTCCAAAGGCGCCAAATTGCATGAGCTAGGCGGCCAATTGAATGGTCATTTCTGGAAATAACACGTTCACAGAAGTTGCTCTTCAATAAATCGATTGTATTGTTCGCTGTGTGGCAAGTAGCACCGCCTTGTTGAAACTACATCTCATTTAAATCCAATTGGGGTCAAAATAATCCGTTATCATGGCTCTATATTAATTTTCATTCATAGTAATGTGATAATTATTATCATAAACAAAAAAGTATGGCCCAATAACCTTACCTGCAGAAATCTACACCAAACAGTAAGTTTTTCGGGATGCAATGGTGTCTCTTGAAGCCCATGTGTGTTTTTGCCTGACCAATAACAAACCCATTGAGCCAAAAATGAGCTTTGTCATAAATTTGCTGCAAGTCTCTTATAGCTGGCACGACCGAACGTGAATTTTGCTTATAAATTTGGATAATTTGCAAACGCTGCTCAAGGTTGTACTGCTCCATGATGATTTGTAAGCTATTTGTGAGTTGAAATTTAAACAAAACTAAACAATATATGACGTAGTTTGGCGTCCCTAATGAAATAAAAATGCGACATACCTATTAAAAAACCCTTTACAATCTTTCAACTGCTATTTACGTTACAAAAATAGTGAGTAGGTACATTCAACTAAAGGATTGAGGGGAATATTGGATTGGATGAAAGTCAACATAAAATGCTAAAAATCCAGGGAGAACATTCAAGTTCCAAAAACTTTGGAACTTTGCATGACAACTAAATAAAAGTGTTGACTCTAAAGTATGTATGTAGTGTTGAAAAGTCGATAATCTAAAATCATTCAAGACGAGCTGCTTGTTACAGCCTAAGTAATAATATATGTATATTAATAAACGCTTCATTTTGAATAGCCATAAATCAGAGGTAGTATGATCGTATCAATTAACTGATTTATGCATGTGCTTTAAAGGTCATTGAATACTGTTTTAGCATATATTAGATAATTAATAGATATGGACACATCTCTGATCATCTCCTTGGAATCCTGAACGACAATTTACTAGATAAGGTCATTTATGAAATATTATCATATAAAAAAAAATTCTCATTAATTTCGCTGTTTTTTCCCGTAAATTTAGAGAAAATGAAAAATAAATAACCACTTAGAATCAAAGTAATTAACACTGTTTATATGAAAATGATACACACGATTGAAGAAGTAGGAACTTTAAGCAGCTTACAATTCTAAGTCAATCAAAAATGACAAATAAAAGTGCTGTCGTTCAGGTATATTGTCAATTCTTACCCTTGAGTCTTTTAAGTACATATGTTTAACAATATTTCAGTGAGAATGGAGAAATTGATACCATGAATAGATACTAAACATGCATGCGTATGACTAGGTAAGACCAATCTTAGGGACCACTCATAGCATTTCAATACGTGCTACGCATTTCATTTTATTTATATGTATGTATACATATGCATGAAGTGGTATGGAATTTAATGAACTTGATATTTTGCAATTTGAAAATGATACATCACATTTTACTGAAGCAACATTATTATATTGCATGTACATATTACGATCCTTTTAAACAACAAAGATTTGAGTAATTACCGAACTCTGTAATGCTTAAAATATTTGCTTCAAGTTATTTGACATTCATGTTTCGCTTATTTGTAGAACTATATTGTTAAATATGACTAATTAAAATTATTATCCATGGGTATAGTATGTATGTATGAAGATACTAATTTTAGTCTATTTAAATTCTGTTTATTGCAAAATCTAGTATATTAATGGGTTGTCAAATCCCTCACGAGACTTTAAGTGAAAATACATATTTTCGATCCATCGCATTAGCTTACCAATTACATAAACAAACATATTCCATACCGTTGCTTAGTCTTATTAACCAATCAAATGAATGGGTGAACTAAGAAAGTTCATGCTCTATTTTACATCATAAGTTAACGAAATAATTTTAACTTTGACGAATCAATCCTGATATTTTATATCTACATGCATATAAACTCACAAATGGATAATAATTATGTAAGCACAATGGTCTTAAGAACTGGAATTGGGATTTAAAAAGCAATTTGAACCTCAACCAATTCTCACTGAGCAGGTTGACTCTGAAAGAAAAATGAACTCATTGTTATTCATTTTTAGATAGTACATTGCAATCTTGATTAAAAAAGAACAAAAAAAGGCTAGAAATTCGCTAGCAATTAGCCAATGATATTAGCCATTTCTTCCCAGTGTTGAACTATTCTCTATTTAATAGTAGATATATACACAGGTACGGCTCAGGGCTGAATTGTTTTATAGTTAAATTTATCTTTCATACAAAAAAGAAACGCCTTCAAAATCTGAGATCCACCACCATCCTTCCATCCCCAATAAAAAATTTATTAAATATGTTTACCTAACTTAAACTTCAAGTGCCACAGCAAAGTTCGTAGTATACCATGGATTTTGATTGCCGTTCCAGTTCTAATATTCTAAGCTTATAAATAAATAATTTGAATTCAACAAATCAACTTTCACCTCAATCAGGATGGGCAACATTTGACAAGAAATTATATGTAAACATTCGTACTTGGAATGTGTTTATGTTTTGGGGATACCATTCAGTGGTGCCGGAACCTTAGGGGTCAAGGGGCTATTGTTCTCTCCCCCCCCCCCCCACACACACACTTTTTAATACAAATGAGGTTTTGTGATCCAGCTCCCACTTACAAATCCATTTTGGCACCGATGATACCGTTGTAATAACATTCAAAAACTCTTTACTTCTGACGTCATTTGTCTAATAAACAATGGCGTATTTATTTAGAAGGATACGGAAGGTTCCATTAATAATTAATTACCCAACAAACGTAATAAATAAAAAATATTTTGTTTATATCCTACTTTAATTTTTATTGGATTCAATCATACAGTTATGAATCTATTTGATAAAATATCAACCAAATAAATGGCCCAAAACCAAATAACTATAGAAGTGCCTCTTCCTGGTTTCTTGAGATTTTAAGTCTTTCAAAAACCATTTATATATAAAATGCAAGTTAAGCCATGACATAAATAATAATAATAACTCAAATAATTTCTCTCTCCTTTCTTTTATCCTCCAATCATGGCTCAAGGATGATTAAGCATACATACTGCGTAATTATGGCTCAATATTTAATAAAAATTAATTATTATAAAACATAAATATTACCTTCATATAAAACTAGGCAGATAAATACTTAAGCCCATGAAATAAAATTAATAAAATAATAAAGGAATGAACTTCACTATCTCAGAGAGTAGGAAATACATAAAAACAAAATTATTTTAATTATAATGTCTAAAAAACGTTTAAATTGAACATTAAATTAAAACAATTTGTTGATGTTTGTATGTATGTACATACATACAGAGCTTTGAACAGAATGGAATGTGTTCTATTGATATTGTACAAACTTAATGAAATTATCTTTGTACATAAAGTAAAGTTAATTGATTTGAGCAATGTTAATATTATGTAGTCAGATATACAAAATTTGGTTTAACTTAACTATACGTTTCACCCTCCATATTTAATGATGATCCATGGTTTGTATGTGTGAGCTTGAAGATTGAACTTAAAAAAATATGCTATTGCAACATTTTTTATTTTATTTTTTTACTTGTGATTCATCGAGAGTATGTAAATAGATAGTAGTCAAAAGATCCTTCAAAGTACTTTTAAGTAAAAATGTGTACCAATGAAAATAATAGTAATAATAATAACCAGTTGAAATGTACAATAAAAATCCTTTTACTCAACAAGGATCATCCATTGGCAATGCACTTTCTCAAACTTTTAATAATATTGACATGGTTTATTTGAGCAGGCGGAAATTATAAGGCCTGCAAATCTATTTATAGAAAACTTCATTTACACAAATGATAACTACACGTCTATAATATGTAGGATGATTTCAAGTCTTTCAAGGTTATGACATAAGAAGCCTTATTTCTTTTTATATATGTATACAATGTATATAAAACTGACCAAAAAAATACAGAAAATACAGATATTTAGTATCAAAAAGTGAATAGAAAGTGCTTTTATTTGCAACTATTTGAATATTTATTAATAATTTGCTGAATTTAGCAAAAGGGAAATGTATAACAACATATTATTTATGTCAAATGAATGTTAGAGTATAAATGAGATATTATGTGTTTAACATAATATGCTATAAAATAATAATAATCTAGAATAAAAATGAAAAATGCCTTCTTTTTTTTACTCCATAAGTTAATTCGATTATTTCGATCAATGACAGGATTTATACTCAAACATCAAGTACGAATTGAAATATACAAGAATGTCAACCAAGGTATAAATCCTTCTTTTGGTATATGAAACTTTATTTGACTCGCATATTACCTTTTATATATTATGTAGAATCTATTTTTAACTATGACTATGAATTTTATTGACCTTTAAGTGCAATTTGCAGCACTTCCACATAATAAATCGGAATAACTTATTAACAGATATCGAAGATGACATATGACATACCAGCTTTCGTTTGCGAAAAAAAAAACATCTAATATTCTATTTGTATGGACAAGGCCCTATATATCAATATGAATTTTAGTGCCCTTAAATGCTATTTGCTAAAGGACTAATCAGAATAATGTATTAATATAAATGAAAGAATACTTACTACTATGATTGAGGAATAGAAATGTAATCCAACAAATACTTATTGCGAAAAACCATTTTTATTTGTATTTTGTTCATAGCCCTCATTAATTAATTTTATCTGTATACATATAGTTGTTGATCTTGAATCTTTGATTGTCGATATTGCTTGGATGTCAAAGAAAAGATTCGTTTTCTTACCTTATAGCACTATGGTACACCCATGTGCCTATGTTTGTAAGAAAATATAATGGCATATTAAACGGCTATAAATCATGTTTTTGATTCAATCCTTGACTTGTAGGGATGGAGAGGGTAGTATTTTTAGATATTTATGTATATAATATATATATATACCTATGTATGTTCAAACTTAGGAGTCTAATAATTCAAGTTTCCAAAAGTACATCATGCTATTTACATTATATGTATACATGTAATTATCAAGGTTATTTTCACCTTATAACAAATTATAAGAGAGAAGGAAAGAAACTTCAAAATCCAGTACCGATTAATCATGAGTAAAAATCTTCTTAAATAAGGAATGCCTCTCTTATCAAAACACGAAGGTAAAATTAACATTCAAGAGATTATTCATAAAAAAATTCATGTTTGATAACCAAAAAAGAAAAAAGAAAAGAAAAACCATTTATGGTTAAAATACAAATAATAATTTTCTAATGGATCTCAGGTTATGACTTTTTTTTTAGAGGGAGGAAGTCATTGATGTTTGACACTAAGTACGTGGCAAAGAGGATTTGATTTGATATTTGTTCGTATTTTTAATTTTAGTTTTTGAACAATGAACGCAATTTGTTTTATTGAAATAAAATCCGTGAATTTGTTTTCAATATTTGGAAACATTGTATATACAATCTATGTATTGAGACTTAATTTGAAGTTGATAGTTTTTTTGTGTTTTTTTTATGGCTTATTAATATATTTAAAAAAAATCATTTTCAATATTTTTTTAATTTAAGTTCCCATACCTAGAAATGACTCTACTTATGTATAAAATTTTGAATTCTAAATATGCGTTTATAACTATAAACTTTCTTTTAATATTCATTTGTTAGTCAAAGTTATGAAAAATGGGTCTCGTTCGTATTAATTACAAAAATGCCATATATATATAACACAATGTATTTCCTATTGCATAAGATGGCATAAAGTTTATGCTTTGATATGGACGGTGTTAAAACAATTTTTTGTGTATTTAGTCAATTCAAAATGGATTCAAGACACCCTTATTAGATGTTTTCTTAATAAGAAAAAATAATAACAAAACCATGATTGACATGGTTAAAACGTTATAAATATATTTCAACAACAAAATACATTAGAACCTCTACTTGAGCTTTGAGTACTCAGTGCCCAAACTTTTAATTATAGAATCGCCTCATGTGCTTGTGCCTATAATTAGTAGTAATTCTTAACTCTATCATCCAAAAATCAATTCTGTTACTCAATGCTTTACAAATATTTATTTGGATTCAGTTGCAACAGCTGTTTATGGGGGATAAAAAGACATTTGCCAAACAGTTAGGCCATGAAACCTTTCAGTTTTTATTTCCATTTTGTTTTTTGTCATACGAGAGTGGACTCTGTACAAAATACATCCGAAATGTACTTTAAAAACACATGAGGAAATAAAATTGCCAATTAATGTATAATATATATTTATACATATATGTACATTAATGAACATACGTACATATGTATACATATATTGCTACTTGATTGATCATACTTTGAAGGAAGGCTTAAACATCAGCTCAAACATGAAGTAATAAAAACATAGCAATGAAGTTCATCATTAATTACGATTAATTATAATAGAGAGTCATCAATCATTTATCCCTTTTAAGAGAGGTTGAAACATTTCCTGTTTGGGAGCCGTAGACTTTGTTTGAGTATAGAGTCCTTACGTAAACAGTTATACATTATAACCCTTGGTTGAACTATACCTAATTGTTTTTTGTTTTTTTTCAATTCGTCGACTTACAAGAGATTGGGGTCCAAATTAGAAGCAATTTCTTTCTTTCTTTGTTTTTGTGTACAAGATTGCACTCACTGACAAATTGGTCTCAATGTTTATTTTCCGTTGGTCTGGTGCGGGAAAATACCTGATTTGAATATGACGAAATGTAATGAGGGTATATAAAAAGAAGGCAAATATTAATGCCACAATAAAAAAACATACTATTGAGGAACCTATTGATAACTGAAATCATGGCCCCTAACTGCAGAAAGATAGTTTCAAAGCTTTAATGCCGCCAATGGAAGAATGACTAATGTGTTAGACTTTTAAATTTTATATTTTTGATCTAGTGTAAGGTTATGATGATTGGTTCATTGAGTAACAAAAATACAATAGTATAAATGTATAATCCTTGTTTATGATAAAAGTGGAACCTACAATTTTTTGCAGGGATTGTAGATGAAACTGAGATGATTACGGCAAAAACATTATAAAAAAGTAATAATAAAATGTTCAGCTCCAGGTTTCATATCTGGTTTTATATACAAGATTATACATATTATAATATAAACAGACAACTAATTTTATCAATTTATTCGACGCAATAACAAATTGAGTCCTATTTTCAGTATCTATTTAGTCGTTCCACCATGGACAGCCATCAAAGCTTTGATAACTGTATTCATGTACTATTTTCTGCAGATTCGGACTATGATGATTATAGATCTGTATAGCCTTCTTCATCATTTGTTTTGTGCTCCCATCGAAAACGTTTGCCATTTCTATCTTTGCCAACTTCCACAAATATCCATTAAATCTAAATTTACAAAGCAGGACAATAAAAACTCAATCACTTCTTTCACATAGCCTTTTATATAATCAACCCGTAGTGTGTTGGGGAGTGTTATTTTTAATCGAAAGGTTTTCCAATAGAACAGTAATGAGCAAACTATAAAAAAAAACATTATCAGCCTCAATATGGGTCGGAGGTACAAAGTTATAGTAAAGAAACAAATAAGTAAAAGAAGCTCACACCCTTTTGCAAGCCCACTTGTTGGAAATCAGCGAAAGAAAAAGGTGCGTCCAATAATTTGGCCAGGGACTGCAGGTACTATGTGATTTTACACTTAAATAGTAATACCTCAACTTTTCATACAAAGAGAAAATTAATATCACACTTCTACCTATGTATGTATAAATATACATATATATATGTATATGTAACTACACTCATTATCGCATAAAATATTCAAAATATACCCAGGTAAGAAGGAAAGTCTATGTGTCACATAATTCTTTAGGTATATATTTCAGGCTTGAGTGTATGTACGTACATATTATTACATATGTACAGAGGATGTCAAATTCCTTGGCAGTTTGTTATAATACGAATAATTGTATACATTTTATACGCAAACATTGTGAAAGACTCATTATTCTCTGTCCCTCTTTGTAATGGCTATGTATTTGACAATATTTAATAGTCCCCCAACTTAATTCTTTTGGCTACAGAGAGAAATGTATGCGTACATATAATTAGAAAGCTTCTAACTAATACACGAGTATAGTTAGGTATGCCCCCAAGCGAAGACACATTTGACTTATTAGGTATAATAAATAAAAAACAACACAAGATCTTCATAACTTCATGGCTGTCAAATATATATTTTTAAGGAACACATTTAAAAAGCAGTGTATCATTACCTCTCCCTTAGGAGTTAAAAAAAACAACCTTAAACTGTCTTTCAAAAGTTGCTTTAAAGCGATTGATTATCAGTGTGGGTTTTATTTATTTAGAAAAAATAATTTTAAATTATGTACAAAAACCTATGCTATCCATTAGTTGCATATATGTATGAAAAGTTGAATTTTCGGATTCGGATGTATAATTGGAAAGATTATAAATCCATTGCGTCTTCTTATTCAAGAATAGAATTAATTGAATATTTTTTATTTTTCCAAATACGTGATTGTTTATTTGTCAATCACGTCAAAATTGAAGAGTGCATATAAAAAAACTACTCTCCATGCAATAATTTTTCTTTTTGGGGTGGATCCACCACATGAGGATTGAACATGAAGCCCAATTTATTTTCTTGATCACAGTCCAAATTATTAATTTCAAAATAATTGTCATTCGTTATTCGACTCATATGAAATACATTAGAATTGATTAGTTAAAAATTTGAATTCTATTATTTAGTTATGACGTTATTTAAAACATGAATTGGATTTGAAATTGGCCAATCCATCAATTTTATTTGTTAACTCGATTGAGCAATTCAGAGACGTGATGTTTTAAATTAATGTTTAGAGCACAATACAATTAATATATGGAAAAAAATTTCACTTAGTTATCTTTATTATATGTATGTAGCAACCTTCCTAAAAAAGAAAGAGGAAAACAAAACCTACAATTTAGTTGTTGGTTAGCCCATTCTTCCCAACTTTAGAATTCTTATTCTTTTAATAATAGAGAATTGTTGACAGTCTATCAAGAGACAAGCTAGTTGGACTTAAATCAATCAATGTCTAGAATGAGTATCACGTCGTTATTTTTGTTGACTTTTGCAATCTTTTCTCCTAAGAAAAAGGTAGTTAGCCAACTATTTCCAACTGTGGAATAGCCCTTCATTTAATAGTAATAAGTAAAGTTTTACAGATAATAATTCGGTGTTTTCAAGTTCAAGCAATCAACTGTCAGAACACAGATAAGAGAAAGAAAAGTAGAAAAATTGACAGCTGACAACAAAAGACAATGTAAATTTATATGTTTCTGGCATAACACCGTGTTACATATGTATAATGAATGCCACACTATTTCAAATACTATTTGACCATTTTTAAAAGAAAATTTTATGAAAAAGTTGGTTAATCTATGCCATCGTCCATTTTCTAAAGAGAATGCAATTTTATGAATGCTACTGAATGTAATTATTTAAATATTCGAGAATGAATAATTAAATGTTTGTACTCAAAAAGATATTGAGAAATTTGATGCATATTGTACAGATGTACATATATATATTTATATATATATACTATATATAAATATATAAAATTCCACGTATTTCTAAACCTTCTCTCTTGTTATTCTGTATTTCATTTCATGTTTGATGGTCAATGTCGAGTTCAAAATAACAGTACTCTGTATTGTAAACGAGTCCAAGGTTCTATCGGTCATGGATTAATATTATTGTGTTGTATATCTCCACATTTAATTATTAATAATGGCTTTACCTACAAATGTGTATATTTTTATTTATTTCTTTTTAGGATTTGTAACCTATAAAAAACTCATACAGATTTTATTTGACAAAATATGTACAAAATATATAGCAATATAATTATTGGTAAACTCATCAAATGAATAAGTAGGATCATTCGTTCCAAATATTCTTTTCAAACATTGACAACTCCTTAATGCTCTTGTTAGTAGTATTATGCTTGACTTTAGTCGTTAATTTCTCGACTCGACTAAACTTACGAGTGGATTTTAAAATTCAAAAAACCCCGAGCTGAATCAATATTTTTTTTAGTTTTAATCTCTTAACCTCAACAAATAGTAACAATATAAACTCCTAAAAAGTTTTTTACGGTATTAAACTCCCATCAGTATATTATTTTTAGAACCTTTTATTAATCATTATGATTGGACCTCATTTATTTTGTTAAAGTCGTGTATATTTAAGGGCACAGTTTATAATTTTGTCGGCACTCATCCAGATGATGGGTCCCATCTTTTTGAATATAAAAAGGTACGCTTCTCATAGAAAAAAACACTATGACGAGTCTAAGCCCTACACATTTGAGTGAAAAATGGCTCTCCAAAATCGCACTCTTCATTGAAATCAAACATGATTTCCATTTGGAATTAAAGTAGGATAAATACGTGAATTTTCTGCTTTTACTGATAAATTAGCAAGGTATTAAGGCCAATTAGACTGTTTTTAAGGAAACTGTCGAGTTATTTGCTGATGTACCAGATAAATTCAGTAAATTATCTATCTTGAAGATAAAAGTCAAAAATTAAATGCTGTTTGAAATTTAAGTATTGTTGTCAAATTATTAAATTAGCAGTGGACATGTGTGGATCTTTTTCTTTTCTAATTTATCGACTCGACTCAACACAACATGCCAGTAACCATTCAATGCTTTAAATGGTATTTTTACCTTTATGAAAAAAAGGTTGCTATCCTGGGGATACTATTTATTTTTATAAATAGCTTGCCCTCCCCCCCCCCCCCCCCACACACACACACTCACACAAAATTGCGGTAAAATAAAAAGTGAACTCATCTCGACAGGTGTCTTTTTGAAGAAGTACAAACATAGAAGAAATGAACAGCAAATCTATTTACTTTTATTTTTTAACAGATGGAAATTGGAGATGAAATATTATAGAAGATAAGAAGATGAACCATGTTTATTTAAAGGGTACATAACAAAGGAAAAAAGGATTAAAGAGAAATGGATAATTGGAATCCCTGAGGGATTCAAAGATAGGTTGCTCTAATCTCGTGTTATATCGTCATTATAATGGCTATTTTTACTTTTCTGGATGGGACTCCAACCATACTGAATTACATAAGTAAAAGGATATAATAATCAATTATTTTTCAATTTATGTAGGTATATACGAGAAGAATGGGGACATGCCCCACTCTATTGATTGCCAAACGTATGTAGAAGTTGAAATGAAATACATCAACTTTCTATTTGAGCTTGAAAAATTCATATTTTTGTTGTATTAACGACTGTACATACATATAGAGTGTATAAGCGCTCGTTACAAAATAATTGTAAATTGAATTTTACCTATTTTTAATAGTCAAAGATGAGTTATTTCCATTTCTACATGAGGCTACGATATTGGACTTTTATTTTGCTTGCCCAAAACTCTATTGCTCTATCAATACAGGGCCTAGCATTTTTCACTCAGTTAATTATTGGTGTGCAGGACAAAATGTTCCCAAAGATATATTATACATATTTTTTTATCTACATAACATCTTCTTAAAATAAGAGGAAGAAACCCTTATATAAAAGTTAAAGGGTATATGTCAGGGAGTACCTACTACACATATAGTGGATAAGCTTATTTAAACACAAGTGTATACATATTTGTTTAGGGTACTTTTAGAGCGTGAATTTTCACAAGCTAACTGACGAAAGAGATCATGTGCACCTACCCATGAACATTTGCGATTAGATACAGCGATAGCATTCTTATAACAATAATAAGACATTTCAAACATAAATGTTGCTGGGAGAGTGGTGATACCATCTTAAAAGCGAGTCATTCAGCTTTTATTGAACTCAAAAGATAGAAAAAATAAATTTGTTGGATTCTAATTTATTACTAATTATTATTATTACTAAACGAGATATTCCATTTGATTAGTTCAAATTTAAATTCACTTTTTCTTATGGGAGTTTCCTGAGTGATTCAAGAATAATACAGTGGTATTAACTGCTATATATTTATTTGTATTTTTCAAATATGTACATATTTTGCCTACAAAATAAGGAGGAGTAAAAACTGAATAAAGCATAGCTCATTACTCAAATGACCGCAACCTTAATCATCATGCTGATAAATAAAAGTATCTATGATTATACAATTGATAAAATTGAGGTCACGATACTCCCCTCTCAATATGATATTTCGAAATTACTTTATATTTAATACAACATATACAAATTATGAGTAGAACCCATGTATACATACACCTAATACGTCTTTAAATAAAGGTCACAATAGGTAGAAAAACTGTCTTCTTCTTTTTGGATTATTATTATTATTATTTAGATAATTATGGGGCTTTAAGCCTCCGATGGGTATATTCAAGGAGAATTTAAATTATTATAATCCCTAATTTTTACGTGGTCAAACACCACCCATAACTAAATGTCAAAGGAAGCTCCAAGGATCATCTTCTTTTCGTATCAATGTATAATCATATATATATATATATATATATAATTTTGTTGGTTATTTGAACAAGAGACTCTTGAAAATGATAGCAATCAATTATTATCCCTCTTTCAAAGACTTTGACGGAAACTAACCACCTGGTGTTGTTATACCTAGAGCTATATATGTATGATGTATATAGTACATAAAGGAAGTGGTTTTAAGGAAGAGATTTGACCGGATATTTATGGAAACTTCAGACACTCAATCATTTAATCTCAAAAATACAACTATATGAAACACTTTCAATGTGATGTTTCAAAGGATGTACTCACTATTTATACTCTGAATAACTTAATACACAGCCCACTCTATCTGACTCAAAAAATGCACAAATCTCAAAAGTTTATTATAATATCCCCTCTTAAATACTTAACAGCTGTGCAAAGTTAATTAATTGCCATGAATATACAAAATTTCAATAAAGAATGGCTTTATATTTAGAGGATACACTTCCATTTTGTAAATTATGAATGGTATATAAGTATATCTTAAGTGTAATTACATCTCTATCACTGATTTGACAGGTGGAACGTTAAAAAGGAAATCTTAGTGGTTGGAGAATATACGGATCGTCCCTTTATCTGCTTTTATTTTCATTTTAATATTTTTTGTGGTAAAAGAAATTGTCAGATATCTACAAATATATTTTGTTAATATTTGCACCTATATGTATGTACATATAAATTCAGGTAGATGAGATATGAGAATTATCTAGAACGCATGACTTAGAAACAGAAGTTTATATTGTACCAAAAAATTAATCACTTTCTTTGTCATCCATCTAAAGAGTATATATGTATATCCAGAATATTCTTCTATGAATATCGATAAAATACCATGCAAAATAGTCATTACCAAATTGAGTCCTTCTTCAACGTCCTTGAATAATAAATAATTAAGTTAATTTTGTTATTTTGATGCTCTGATTTTGTTTTGGATATTGAATAAGACTATCTAATTCAAGGTATCTTTCACCTTTTTCAATGTATCTAAGGTAATAGGAGGAGCCCATTTTTAATTTTTATTCCATATCTAAGCATGCTCAAGGGCCCAAATACAACCCAAGGGCCGTAAATTAAAGCTCCCCCATCTATGTCATATAAAAGGACACATAAAATGAACAAATTGTTTAAATATTTATGGATAATAAATCTGAGTGTCCATTTTATAAATAATAAATTTCATTTAATACCTACCTTTTTCACAACTAATAATGTTGATTAGATAAATATACTGACAGGTAGTTTTTGGATACATTCATATTTTTATATACATATGTATATTATATGGACGTTACTTTATTTTTCAAAATATTATAGAATTGATAAAACGATATCCACATACACTGTATTATTGATTGACTCCGTGGTTACTTTATTTGTATTTTTACAAGTTCAAGAAACGTTGACATATTTTTTTATGGATTTTGTTTCTTAGTTTTCTTAGAAAATTTATAAAAATAAATACTTAGATACTGAGGACCATCAATACCATTATAGCAATTATTATCTACCTTACTAAGGTAAAGGAAGAGGAAAAAATACCATCTCCAGTGAGGAAATACACACATACATACATGGTGAAAGTTCATTTATATTAGAAATATTTTCTACATGTATAATTATTATAAGAAAAAATTTCAATTGCTTTTATGGATAAATGTATTAGTGATATTCTTCTTCTTAGATATGTATATGCTTAAGTACACACAATAACTATATTACATAAATACATAATTTCACAATATGTAATAGTAATAAATATAATAATAATATAAATTAAATTATGTTTAAAAACATTACCGAGATGTAATAACTATAAATTATCAATAGACATTATTCATAATGATATATACCAATATATGTATATTGTTATATATTTGTAATAAAAACAAGTTATTTCATGTAATGTTCATCTTCAAATTCCGTGACTACATAGAATATGACCACAAGTTGATAAAGAACTTACATAATTGCCTTGTTTTACTTACTTTTATATCCTTTGAGGCTTGGTGGAGCAAAAGATGCATGAATCTCTATTATAAACAGATGTCTCATCTTTTATTACATACAATCTGTAAATACCTAATTATACCTATGTAATTTAGCTTCTTAGTAAGCACAATGGGTTTGACTAGTAAGTCACTGAGCCTACTTAGAAATAGGAAAATATTTCTTCCGATAAACATATTGTATATGGAAATGTCTCAAATATATTTATTCTGAAAAACAAATTAGTTATTATCGAGGACTCGTTTGCCAACACTTTTTCAAAAAAATCTCATAATCTCATGGATATTTGCAGCTGGCTATTCGTAAATATATAGGACATATCTAATTTTTACTGAAGGAATTTCAAGCTACATATATATTTCCAAACAGGCTTCACCACAAATATTGAAAGTATAATATTACTTTAAAAAAATGCTTTTTCAAGTCACCGAAAGAAAATTGATTTAGGACTACTCTAGACTTTTGAATTTCGGGTCTCTGTTTTCAATTTGGATTGTAAACAATATTTTGCTTTAGTTATTCTAAAGAATCCAACTGACGTCGTCTCAGGGTACACTTATGTAAGTACGATACATATTTAAACATGTTGATCCTTGCCTTTAAATGGTAGTCGATTTATGCTTGCATATATAAGAAAAAGCAAGTTCTGAGTTTCTTTTGAATTACAAAGACTTGTCATTATTAGATCAGAAAAGCGAGGAAAATATTGGACTATATATTAATTTTTCTATATCATAGGAAATGTGAATATTTTTTTCACTTGAAAAGGTACTTTGAGGAGACTTTATTCCGTGAAAAAAATTGAAATTATTCAGAGAAAATCTGATAAAAATAATCTAAAGTCATAGTTTTAAAATCCAAGTCAAGGATCGACTCCAAGCTTTAGACTAAATAAGACTTCAAAATAGGGACTCGAGTTGATATTGACAGGGGCATACTGGCCCGGCGGTCAACCGGTCAATGACCGGTGCACCCCTCTGAAATCTTTACTAAGCGCCCCTTCGATTTAGCATAATGCGCCTTTATCGTACAAGATATTTACTCTTTGCCCGGTGGAAATTTTCGCCCCAGTACGCCCCTGGATATTGAGTCTCAAATCTCGAGTCCAAGTACCTCTCCTCTGGTTATTATTAAGAATATGTTTATTTATCTCAATGGGCTTAGTTAAAAATGTGTTTCCAGATACTGGTCACCACCCCACATTCTTAAAACGGTGGTTGGACCCTGTTGATGTTGTTTTTACTCCAATGTAGTGCCCATCTCAAAAGATTCCTTAAAACCATTTTCAGTTATTTTAATACAGGTACTTTTATGCATATTTGTAGGGTTTTTATATGATCAAAGCCAAGTAACCTTCACTCATAAATCTCGTAGGATTTCTTCCCTCCACCTCCTCCTGTCTTCACCCCCTCTCCTTTCCACCTTCATTTCTAACTTATATAGTCACATGTATTGTACACACATACATTATACATACCATCACCACAAATAATTAACTCTTACGTGTGTATCCACCTATGCACTTAGGTAAGTACGTAGGTACATATGTATAACATACCTCCACCTCCTCCTTGGTATTATGATGGTACACAGAGATGGAATTTCATTCTTTCTCTCTTTTCATACAATATGTAGACTTAACCGCGAACCCATAAATTTGCTTTATGACCCGTAACAAATCAGCCAAATTTTCTTTTGTGTAGATGACTCTGTGTGTATTATGAGCATGACTCTACCTTTGCATGAAACGAATGCTTAATCCTTTCGTTTCAAACCATTCTTCTTAGAAAAAGGATTTTTAAATCTTGTTAGTGTGTGTTTCATTTGAAGTAGTTATGTACATACTATAAGCCCTTCAAATGAGATTGATTTATGTATATAAATATTTTGCAGTTCAAATAACATTTTACTAACATGGACCCTTTGATACAAATGACCCATGAGGTTGGTTGTATTTGTTCTTCCAAATAGGTTATTTTCTTCAATAATCTTGACACGGCGCCTTGTTCATTGACTTGAAAGCAAATAACAAACTAAGTTTAATTCTATCCCTAATGATGTATCCCATAAATTCATTGACTTAATCACTTTTGATAGCTAAACTTAAAAGGTATCCTATCTTGCACATTATTAGCTCTACCCAGGGGGTCATTTGTATTTAAAATTTATTGTTTTTTAAAAGACATAGGGAAGTATATGTATTTATACAAAGTGAAGTTGTTTTTAAATAGTTGTGTGTTTTTGGGGTATTTTTTGCATACCATATCTAAGGGATCATAGATTTGGATCTTTGTGCATATCATTTTTTTACAGGAAGCATTTGTAATTTCTTCAAGAGGCATGCATACTATATATTATTTGGCTAAACTGAAGGGCATTTAACACAAAAGTGTATGCAAGGCAACTATGTTTTAAAAAAACCTTAAAAACAGCCCAATAGAACACATTTTTTACATTCATCGTTTGAATTTTTATTTGTGAGATTCTAGTACAAAAATGATATCAAATAAAATAATGACATTCACTAGATTGAGTAAATCGTTTAATTGAAGTCAAAAGGGTAGGTAGAGTACATTTAGATAAACTTCAAGTAATTGCATGTTTCCATAAAGTCTACTATTCATAATATGGTTAAAGATAAGTTAGTTGAAACGAGTCATTTTAATACAAAATGACTCTTTTCTAAAAAAAAAAATATGATTTTTTTTTTGGTAGGTATATATAAACAGTAATAAGTTAAATATATACCCATTGTTGAGCTGTATAAAAAAAATGCTAAATAATAAATAACATATCTACATAATAAATACAAATATGGAGCAAGCACGTTTAAATATGTATGCTGAATCTAATTTATTACTACAACATGAATATCTAGTGTCATCTACATATATGTTATGTAGGTATACTACATGGATATTATTGCCTATGTACCATACTTATAACCTGTTTAATATTACATGGTGTTTGGTTAAATTTTTTCCCATGTATTTTGAACTTGAGAATGTGTACAAGAAACTTGTAGTCTATGACATCCATCCATTTTAGATGATAAAATCCGATTAGTTATTATTATAATACATTAGAAAATTCACTCCATTCACTATTAGTTTACAGCAATATTTCAGAGTCTTTGTTTCGGTGCACGCCCCATCGAATCAATCACTTCTAGGATAAAGATGTTCCCCATTGCATTTATTAATAAAACAGCATTCCATGGGTAATATGCAAATCTACGTGGATTGTCACCTATTTATAATAAAAAACCAAAAAAAGATTTAAAGTGTAAAATAAGTAAAAAATTTAAATTTAAAAAGTTCACACAAGCTCATTACAAAAGAAAACTTTTCTTGTTTTCAGATCTTTGATGAATACACTATTTTTTATTATTATTACTATTGACTTATTACGCATTATATATTTTTTTTAAAAATACAATTGGCATCAATTTGAGTATGGTGTGGTATGACTGGTGCTATACCTTGACCTCTCCAAAATAATTTAATCAATTTGATTGATAAAAAATCTCTTTCTGTATATTAGCTACGTCCTGGAAAATTTGTCTTAGCTAGGCTGAATTCTGACTAATGACCAAAAACATGGCTCTGATTACCGAAACATTAAAAAATATCCTTCTTCCCTCTAAAAAAACAAATTCGCCTCCTCTGTAATCCTTACGTGGGGAACCACAGGCTTATAATCTTCAATGAGTTCATACAGCCTTCTAAAGAAAAAAAAAACTTTTTTTTAAAGGACTACAATTTATACTTATTAATGTTTCAATGTACAAAAATTATAATTAATATTAACATGATTTTGCTAATAAATACCTAAACATTAATTAAACTTTGACTATGGCTGTCTCAAAAATTAGCTGATTTTAATAAAAAAATGTCCAACAAATAAGCAACCGTTCCTTATAAGGAAGTTATTGCGAATATTTAATTAATGAAAAACCTTATATTTGTTCAAACCACCTGGATCCCTTTTTATTTTATATTTTTATAAAGAAATAACATCATTTGCTATATTTAATGAAATACTATTTTTAAAGAGAACTAAATATATTTTGAAAAAATTTCATAAATATAAAAAAGATAATTTTAAGATCTAATATTTACTAACAAAAGTAATAAATAGGTTTTACATCCAAAAATTGACAGATGGGTTTGTTTTTTGAGTGTGAGAATCTGGTTTTGAAACTTCATAATATTATTTATGATCATTCTCCATTCCTACAAATGCTAATAATTAATTTAATGGAGTTGAATTAATCTTGAAACGACGTCTTTCATATTTAATTCATTCCATTATAAATCATATACAATTATTATAAATGCGTTATTAAGAGCCTTTTTGGGATTTTGAGACAGCTGGGCTTACCTATTCAAATTATATTATCAAAGATGATAAGAAAATATTATCATATGAACATGGATTAACATGGCTTGATATCAAAGGCTGATTGAGTAATCGTATTCATTAGATAGCACCTAAAGCGATAAAATACACAAGTTGTAATAAAGGGCACATAGTAAGAAACTTGCCGACAAATGGATTTAATTGTGTGCATTTAAACAAAGTAATGCAATGATTTTTCCCTAGTTTTAATTTGGGTTATTATACTTTGCAAACAAAACGTAAAGGTTTATTTTATTTTAAACCTAAATTAACATTTAGGTTTGTTGAATGAAATAACTTTTTCAGTTATTATTTTGTATTTCTATGTGTGCAAATATATATGTAGTAACGACACACATGCAATCATAAAGAAAGGGGGTGGGGAGGTACCTTGAGTTTGCTCGTTTAATAGGAGCAGATGTTTTTGATTTAATTTTTTTCAGTCAAGGTTTTTTATTACATAATAATAAGAAAATAAGATCAATATTTTGTAAAATATTTTTATTCATCTAAAAAAAGAATAATTAACTATATGAGCAACTAATTAACTAATCTATATAATAGTTTCAAAAATGCACAGTGATAGCGCCAATAATCAAGGATATAATTAAATCCCTAAAAGCGTTTTATGGGGGACAAAACAAATGGATTTACAACCATTTTATTCAGTTCAAAATAAAAAGATGTGGAAAAAAAATTAGTGCTAAGGTTTTTTTAAAATGATATTTGGAATCATTATTATTATGAAATACTTTGTGTATATTTGCACTCCCAGTATTTGATATCTCAGTTTACGTTTAATGTTAGACCTTACTAGGTTTATTAGTCCTAGATAGAAAGTTGCATATTTATGTAACAGGGATTGATTGAGCCCTATTCATCATCATTTCCCTCTGTGTTAAAGTATGTACATTCTAAATTTATTCATGTGCAGTCAAAGCTGTTGATTACAGCAGATGCAAAATCGTTAAAAAGCTTACTCTGTTCCACTATTTTTATCATACTAAGTAGGATTTTTAGAGAATGGATAAAGTTTCCTTTTTTATATAGGGTTAAATTATAATTATAGGTGTACATCAATTAAAACGGGGGCTTAACTTTGAATTCACAGACACAATAATATCTCCAATACCTATGTATTTTTGCATCAGATGTCAATTTGTTTGCATACTCTTGCAACCTGTGAATAAATATTCTTACTGTTAAAAATTAAATAATTTGAATAATGATATTAGTTTAGCTACTAATTTTGGGATTTTTTTCAGTTTGAAGGAAAGGTTTAAGGACGTGTAAGATGAAAATAACCAAACACAAAACGTATTTTGATTATAAAAAAAAAAAAAC
The DNA here is from genome assembly GCA_963680855.1 of Lepeophtheirus nordmannii. Lineage (NCBI taxonomy): Eukaryota > Metazoa > Arthropoda > Copepoda > Siphonostomatoida > Caligidae > Lepeophtheirus > Lepeophtheirus nordmannii. Next base: position 36,058,589 of record OY804518.1, on the reverse strand, counting down.
ATGACTAACATAATGTTAGTAACATTTGATTAATTTTGTATTCAAAAAAGTATATACTTTTAATGAAGATTTACTCGCACTGATTACAATGCTTTTATTTGTTCCAGCTACATTCTTATTTATATTTTTGATCAGTTTACATGTTTTGCATTAAAAAATCTTCATTAATATATATATATATATATATATATAAAGTAATGGACTTGACAGAAATGAATCACCTTTATTAAGATTGCAGTAGACAGGTTTAACATTTCAAAGATTCTCGATAAGGGATAACTTATTGATGCACTTTGCTAGGTCAAGGATTCCCCACCATATACATATGTACGAGCATGAAGGAGAGTTTGAAGCGATTGAATAAGTGGTGTTCTAGAAACTTTATTTGCAATGAATGAATATATGTATATGGTTTTTTTTTGTATTTATTTATTTCTACAATATCCACTCCTTGTGAGGTCTTCCAAGACATATACACATATTATACGAATTCATTTCATATATATATATATTTGGACTCTTGAAGCTAAGAATATTGAACGGCTTTTTAAAATAACGCTTCGTTGCACTTTCTTTTCTTCTTCTTCTTATCATTCTTATTATATAGAAAAGACTTGAATACACAGAGATAAATCTACATACATATACATATATGCCTGTAAAACTTTTGTTTTTCAAGGTATGTAATGGGCACTTGGGAAATGTATGTATGTATGTATGTAACTTACTTAGAGCTACCTTTTTTTAACCTTCAAAAAGCTTTCTATTCCAGGATCTATGGTGTGGATGGAAAATTGAACTTACTTTGTTCACTTTTATTTACCCCAGAGAAAAAAGTGGTTTTTAAAAGAAGCTAAACTCATCTACATACATATATGTATATAAATAGATATATAAATCTTAATAAAAAGAGGACAACATCTAGATCTTCACCTTTTCAACTCATAAAACAATCAACTGTGCTCGGAGAGTGCTTGAGGCCAGTGTTTTTATGTTCACCTTTGAACCTATTTCATCATTTATTTTTATATTCCTTTCCACATTGACATATTGTACAGAAATTTTCCATTACTACATATAGAACATTGGGCATTCCAATTTGATTTACCTCGGTATATAGGTACAAACGCTCCTTTGTATGTAAATGAAGGCTCCAGCGCCATTTTTGTTTTTTATGGACATTGAACTAATACATTTAAAGTGGTTGACATAAAACGATTAATATATATATATATATATATATATGTACGTTTATACAACAGACTCAACCCCAATAAAATAAACATGAACATATATACTTGGTGGAGAGGGGAGGTTAAATTCTTTTAAAGAAAATAAGTATTTGCGTCATTGTTTCTATCCAATGTTTATGCAATATAATTTAATTACTTATTTACATAACTTCTGGAAAAAAATAGTCTATTAATGATTGGATCTGTTCTGCAACGACTATCCAGAAGAGGGGTATTCATTTTCAATGTCTTTCCCACAAAATCATTTCTTTGATAGTCTTGTTTCATTAATGAGGAGAATTCTATCTCGCTATCATTCTCTTGAGGGTATTTTGTGTGAGAGTTTTTTTGTTTTGTTTTTATTTTGTTTTCGAAAAAGGTGGATCTCACATAGGTGAGACAACTTTCATTATCAAGTACAGTTCAGAGACCCCACACAATGAGTGGAAATGTATTGTGTTATTTCGGACAACTATAAAAAAAAATTAATGGAAACCAATTTTGTGGTCATCCATTATTATAAGTGGAATTATGCTTCTTTTTTTTTAAATATGTCAATTCCGTCTGGATGTTTTCAGAGTAACAAATATATTTTCATATATATAATGAAATTTCTCTTTCGGGATTTCTTGGGGTTACACACCTACAATGAATTCCCAAAAAATCTAATATTTAATTAACGTAAGCTTTCTTTATGTAATTTATTAATTGAAAAGTTGAATTACATACATATTGATGATTCACTTGAAATACATTTTATAGCTACTTATGCTCTACAAATGATGCACAATGTACATTCACAAAACAATGGTGCCCAATGAAGCACCAAAATGCTTGGAGTTCTTGACCACGTTTTACAACAAACAATTTTCCTTCTTGTATATTGTGCTTAATTTATGTTTCTGAGGCAGTATGACATCCCTCCTATTTTTATAAAAGGAGTTGCTATTCTAAATGGGTTTTAAGTATTGCCTAGATGCTCTACAAATTTTTACTAACTATTTTAATTAATCGTATACCTACCTATTGATGATTCTTAGCTCATTTATTTGGATATGTGGATTGAGAGGTAAAAAAAAACTATAGCAACACAATACGTATTCATATAATACATTATATATGTATATATAGTTAATTTTACAGAATAAAAACAGAACATGAGAGAAGGTTAAACAACTCAATAATATGTTTGTAATCTCATGATTTAAATATTACCATGGTTCTAGGACAACTGTGATAGCACACAATTAGGACCTGTTTTCAGAACCCTCATAATCTGGATTTCTAAATGGTAACAATACATAGTAATATACGTATATAAAACTTCTAGGTGTCTTTTTTGCTTTGCAAAATTAAGGCCTATATATATTTCTCTTCCTCTTATGCAAATAATAATTTCAATAATTAATGAGGTTCTAGATAATGTCAAGAAAATATACTTTAATATAGATCATAGTATCCAGCTACTCACTCTGTACAGGTAGATATTTATTAGTAACTGAGTGTTTCAAACAATTCTGCTCTATGTATCTAAATACTAGTATTATAACAGCGGCCTAAGGCACGTCATCTTAATGCTAATTTCCCATTATTAAAATTGACGAATGACTATAAAGTATGACATTGTAAACATATATATTCACCTCGGATGACCACTTGTAGGTCATTTGATCTCACCCAAGTCACCTAAATTGACAATTTTATGAAACTTTAGACTTTATAGGTAATCTCCTGATTCTTGGAATTGTATTTTGACCTTGAAATCAGCCTCCAGCAACATCGGGCAATCTCGGAGGCCAATGATACGTAACGTATGTCATTTTTTGGGGTCAAGTTCTCATGGTCCACCCTGCCCTTTAGTCCTCCTGGCTGGCTGTTATGCTTGTTTAAACATACGAACGAACAAAGGGATTTGCGTCATATTAGTTTATATTTATATATAATATTCATATTATACTAACTTGGGAGTGAAATGTTGGAATATTAATCTTGCAGTAATACAAATTGTAACTCATTTATGAGTATCAAGGAGAAACACCTTTGCTCATCTCCTCGATGGTTATATAAACGAATCATATTGACTTAATAAAAAAATATGCATACCGCTGCTTCTTATAGAAAATTATCATTTTGACTCATATATGATATGGTGAGCCAAAAAAATAATACACCAGGTGGATGACAAACCTTAAGCCCACCATTTGAGAATGACAGTGTATTGTGAAAAATGTACAATTATGATGGGATATTTTTTTTTATTGTTTTTATAATACCCTTATAACAAGTTGACTCAAACCACTGAGTTATGAATCGGAACTTTATTTCGTCTCTCATATTTGAAATGCGTTTGACTTTTATGTTCAATTGTTTTTGTTTTGTTCATATTGGAGTAATGACTGGTTTGTGGTTGTAGGGTTCGACTGATTTGACGCAGTTTTAAATTATAATTAACATAATATTATTAGGAAATCGGCCGAAGTTGCCTATTATTATAGATATTTTATTTACTTAAAAAACAAGATTCATTTTTTTTTAAATAAGTAATTTTTACTGGAGCCTCAAAGGTGAATTTGAAGAAAAAATCAGCCTATGAATTTATTTTTAGTTTTATAACTCCTTAATAGTGGGTCCCAAAAGTTCCATGAAGCCCCAGTTTGTCGCACAGATCGAACTCTAAAAGTTACTTGTTACTTTACTATTTATTTATTTAAAAATGAAATCAGAACTATTTTCTCAAGTACATTTATTTAGTTACTTTAATATTAATAATAGCAATCGCATGTAACGTCCCTTTTCTTCCCCATATTAATGTATGGGTTTTATATCATAATAATATAATATATAATTCACCTAGGGCCATTTCTATAAAAAGATACATACTCATACATGTGTTCTGTACAGGTTCAGAGTTTCAACATATGTATATGAATAATGTTATGTTCTTCCTACCTACAAAGATGGGAGAGAGGAACAAAAAAAAGTGTATTTTTTAATTTATTATTATGACTCTGAGAGGACAAGAAAGGGGGGGGGGGTAACGAGAGGCTTTATTCATTCATACGTTCACAATGTATGGATGATGGAGGAAGTTAGGGGCTTCTTTCAGAATTTTACACACATACACATTGAAAAGGGTGCAATTATTCAGCTACGTGTGAAGCATATGAACAATTAAATTAACCATATCTATAAAATGAAAGGGTTAGAAGCATTGAAGAAGGGGTACGTATGTAGTCATAAAGGAACAGAGGAAGTCATTAGGAAGAACTATGAAGGAACATTTGCTCCAAATCCTTTGATTCACATGTAACCTCCCTCCTCCTATGGAGACTCTATAACTCTCTATAAGACTCTATTACGTGACGTCATCATTCTGAAAGTACGCCATCTTGGACAAAACATGAGCAACCAAACTTTACAGGAATAAAAGCCTTTGTTTCCTTAAGATTTGGGAAACATACCCAGAATTCGAATGTCACAACGTGGCAGACAAATAAAATAAAAGGACTGAAATATTTTCCCTCTATCAAAAATAACTAAATCTTTATTATATCCCAGATCCTAATAATATAATATGTATACAAAATATGTTATTACATCATTAATCATTATACATTCACATATACGCAGTGTAGTTAATAAAATACCAATTACTCTTTTTAAGGATAAAATATGTTATCTCAATTATTCTACATACTTTTCTAGTCCCTAATCCATATGGAACAAAACTATTTTTTTGTAAATATAGCCCTTTCGTAGGAAGTTTTAGTGCCTATTAATTGGATTTTATTCGTATATTAGTGTTTTTCTTTGACGTCAAGCTGTTTTCAATGGTTTTTCTCATTTTCAAAGCCATTTGATGACGTTTTGCTAGGATTTTTTGGGGGAAATTTGTCCAATTTAATTATTAAATATATCAAGTTAATGCTCTCGACATGGCATCACTTCTATGATTATGCAAACTGTGTCATATGTCCCAAAAGTATAATGAACTCTAACATGTTTGTTAATTCTTCCTATTCTATTTTCTTGGTCAGTGTTTTTTATTTATAAAAACAAAAACTATTTTATGCTCAAAAATTGTTTGTCTGTTTCAACATTCATGTTTTCCTTTCGTCAAAGGAATCTACTACATACATACATTCAAGAGTTTGGACATTCAAGGAATATTTATATTTTAAATGTACAAAAAGCTAGAAATTGATGATGAGTTCAATTAGTGTACTGATTTGGTGACAAACATCTTTGAGAATTTTTTTGACTTTAACATGAAGGTTCCAACTACTACAAAATACACATGTACCCATTTGTTCTTTAAGTTTGAAAATTGACATCCTCCTTGAAGAAAATCCGATTTATTTTTAGAACATCCTCATTTATCAAGCTTATTCTCAACAAAGAAATATTTTTGGTGACATCAAACTAGACAGAGATCCTCGAAACTTCTTATTTTTTTCTCTTGAAAAAAAAAAAATCTTCTTTTCTTTTCTTTTTTGCCTCATTGTGCATTTTTCATGGCCATACCTAAATAGATAGGCATCTGAAATCCTGAAATATATATTTTAATAACACAAATTGGGGGGGAATTTAGAACTATTGCTTCATTTTAATCAAATTAATACGATACTTTTTTCTACTCCTCAAATGAAATTCATACTAAAGATCAGTATAGAGACAAATTCATTGATGTAGATATAAATTAGGCTAAAATTTTGAAATTTCTAATAAATGTTTTTCTATACAGAATGTTATATAATTAAAGAAATGATGAACAATGAGCTGTATTTTAGAATATGACACTAACTTTAATTATGTGGATAAAATAGGAGGAAAACATCAATGGCTTGTAAATGTAAATTATCTATTCATAATGTACACATGATTGTTCCTTACGAAATCCTCAAAAGGCCCCATTAATTTAGGCGTGTTCACCTTTTTGACAATTATTATTTTTTAAGAAGTGGACTTTGTTGTAAATCAAGGATTTAAATATGTACAGGCATTGTGGGTGGTTTTAAATTGAAATGGGTGGAAATAAAAAAAGGTTCATTATAGAATACATACTATTGTATGTCAGTATATTTATGTAAAAATGCCTCATTTTATATTAATCTTGTTGTTATGAAGCCTTGAAATATATGCACGGATTTGTGGAAATAAAAAGGTCAATACGAATTATTTGCATTACATAGCATGCTTGGAACAGTAGACAGCTCCCTTTTTCTCGTCATTAAGCAATCAAATGCAGTTCCTCTTTAGAATTTTTGTTCCAAGGAAATTAATCTCTTAGAAAAAAAGGTTTAACAAGGGGTCAAGGAAACTCATCATTTTACGAAAATGGTATTTTGAAAATAAGTAGATTAGTGCACAATGAAAAAAACAACAACAACAATGTTCTTTATGTTCGTATGAATTTATGTGTTTGACATAATTAGAAATAAGCTTTAGAGTTGAAAAGGGATTTGCATGGATTACATAAACGCTGAATTAATACTTTTTAAGTCGGGACGAACCAATTCTACCTATATGCTCCTTCCGCCTCATTACTTATCATATCCATGTTTGCAAATAATAACGTGAAAGAGGAGTAATGAGTTAAGGGGCATAAGACCGATCTATTATTTGTTTGTATTTCCCATTGGATACTCCGGCAACACTCCAGGCTAGTATACATATAATAAGTATTTTTGAAGGTCTATACTTAAAAGATGAGTTCCTTCCATGATTAGTTTGATAGTATAAATCTACTCATGCACACAATAGTAACTGAACTATTTGGAGTCTTTTGGAAACATATTTCTTACATTCATTCGAATTATGAATGTGACGAGTCCACAAGATGACACAGTAGTCTAATATAAGCCTAATATTTACAAGCATTTTGAAAAGTACGATACATTTGGGTCATGGTATTTCACAAATGATTTTGAGCTGGATTTCTATCTACATTTTATACCTTACTATTAAAATTTCAAATGAATGGAATATGTCGTAATCAACGGCTCCTATCTATAAATAGGTAGATGTTCGTGTGATCCAATTTCACGCTATTGTGTAATTTGTTGCCTTTAAGATCCCCGACATCAACTTAGGAGGTCAATTTCTTAGCTCCCCCAATCAGTAGTCCGTCTTCCTTTGTTTTAATATTTCCTTAGCTTAATGATTGGAATTAACGATGATAGTAATGGAATATTTTTTTTATTAAGAGAGAAGGAGGTCGACGATCATCAATTTAAAAGACTCACCCCAGGAAATAATAATAAACTAAAACAACAATAGTATCATTATTTCAAATAATATCCTTATGGTAACACTGAATATCGCAGTCATCATTTCAAAATCATATGAGTTGTCTATACGGCAAAATTACACGGAAATAAGTTATTAGTCATTGTTTCTCCTTCTCATTTAACATACTTAACGATAATTTTATATTATAGGCATCTATAATTAAATCATGTTATATAATTGTATATGTAAGTACCTTTCATGGTTTTGATAAATAAAAAAGGATAAAAATAACTAACTCAACCCCTTTCGTCAAAAATAAGGGGATGGGAATCCGTATTTTCATATAAAATGGCTGAATAAATGCATTTGCTAATTAAACATAACGGATTTTTGGTTAAGTCCTGAATTACCACACTGCTATTAATACATTTTCATATTTCTCTTCTTTAAATCACGAGTGCGTGGACCACTTTGACGAAAAAAATAAAAAAAAGTAACAAGAGAATATATATGTAATTTATTATGACACTTGGTACCATAGTATACATATATGTATTGAAGTCAAAATGTCTACTAACTCAGTCATAAAACTCACATATATTAATAATATCCCGGTTATATCATCAATAGACAATAATTAATATGAACAGGCGTACAGGAATACAAGGAGTTGTTTGTTGAAGAATCTCTTTACCCTTAAGGTAGAGCTTCTTTTTTGTTAAGAAAATAATATGTTCAAAACAAAATAATAATAATAATAATAATATGCAGAATAAAATATTTTTTTCTTTAGAAAAAAAAATGAGGTTCAATAAACAATAATTGTAAATTAAATTGAGTTAATCACACGGTATTTTGTAAAAAAAAAAAAAAAACTTTCACCCGGCTAAAAGTCGTTATATTTTCAACCGTCGTTCCCCGGCCTGGTACGACTATTCCTATTCAGTCAAACCTTTTTGTACGTTTCATCATCAAAATATAACATTAAAAAGAAGTAATCCTTGTCTGTGAATAAACAGAGCTCATAAATATTCGTTTATGTAACCCTACAAAATACAAGAAAATTGTCGAATAGTTATTTTTTCGGGCTTGCTTTTTGAAAGGTAGAATGGCAGAGAGGAAGAGAGTGGAGAGATATGAGAGGAAAAATAAAAATAAAAAAAATGAAGGCGCGCTTCTTGAATGGAGTGGAAGCGTTTGTTAGTTCCTTGGCGTTTCTCTTACTGTGTGTTACATACAAATGTGATGAAGTGATGCAGTTGTCATTTTTCAAAAGTGATGGAAATTAATTAAAATTCGAAACGGAACTTGAATATATTTTTGTGTTTCCTTTGGTGTAAGAATAAATAATTGTTTTACAAATGAAGGAAAGTCGTTGGCGATCCATTAGTATTATGGATCTTCATAAGCGTAAGTCTGTTAATACGGAGACGACTTCTTCTTCGTCCTCCTCATCGACTCCTCCATCCAACTCGAGTCAATTTGAGCTCATCAAAACAACTCAAGTGAGTCCTCTCTTCTTTTTTTATCTCTCTCTCCCCCCTCCCCCAATTCTCCTGAGGCTGTAGTGCTAATGACCTTTGCCTTTTTTAGAACCTGGTGGATCGTCTTCACTTGAACGCAGAGGACATCACGATTCAGCCTGTGCATCCCTCCATCATCGGCGAGGACACTTGGTTTCAAATCACTTACAATTCCAGCGGCACTACCCGTTATTTTACTTGTCACAACGCCAAAGAGCGTGATGAATGGATTTTGAATCTAAAGCGAACGCTTTTACTTGCGGAAGAAGATCGAAGACGTACCGAGAACTCCCTTAAATTGGGTGTTCTGGAAGTGAAGGGTTTATCTGATAAAAATCGTTACTTTGTAGAGATTTATCTGGATGATAAACTCTACGCAAGAACGGCCTCCAAAAAAATGACCGGAATGTGTTTTTGGGGTGAACATTTTGAATTTAAGGATTTGCCCTCCTCTGTGGAACGGATACAGCTCTTTATTCATAAGGATAAAGGATCCCATCCACACCCTAGCCACCATCCGAGGAGGAGCTCTGCAAAAAAGAAACCTGTTGGACGGGTACGTATATCTGTCCCTTCAGTGCAATCACGCTACGTACAAGAAAAGTGGCACATGGTGGAAAAGTCCTCAAAAAGAGAAAGTCCCTCTATTCGACTCAAATGTCAATTTCAATCTGTTGATATTCTTCCTCTACGAGACTATGATGACTTCCTCTATTTCCTTAAAGACGAATTTAAGAGTCTAGTGAAACTACTTGAGCCTGTCATATCTGTCAAAGTCAAAGAGGAATTATCACTTTCTCTCATGTCTGTCTATCATTTAGAAGACATTGCGGAGGATGTTTTAACAGAAATCGTTGTTGGAGAGATTTCAAATGTTGAAAATGAGCATCTTACATTCCGTGGAAATTCCATTGCAACTAAGGCAATGGAGGCTTATATCAAGCTTGTTGGACAAAAGTATCTCAAAGGCACACTTCAAAATGTGATCAAGGACATTATAGCCGGTGATCAGGATTTGGAAATTGATCCTGTTAAAGTAACTAATCCTGATACACTAAGTATTCATCGAACCCTCCTTAGAAACCGTGTGAAACAAGTGTGGCATCGAATTATGAACAGTCACTCCAACTTTCCTATTCAATTACAACGCTGTTTCTTTAAAATTCGCCAGTACTTGAAAGCTGTGGGAAGACCGGACCGAGGCGATAATCTTATTTCATCCTGCATTTTCTTGCGCTACCTATGCCCTGCAATTCTGAGTCCTAGTCTATTTAATCTCATCGACGAATATCCTGGAGATCGAGCTAATCGAAATTTGACTCTCATTGCTAAAATTCTACAAACTCTAGCCAATTTTACTTTATATGAAGGGAAAGAAAATTCGCTAGAGTTTCTGAATCCTTTCCTCGAAGGAGAGTCGGATTCAATGAAAAAGTTTTTAAATCAAATATCGTCAGAGGATTCCTGGAATTTCTCAACATCTAATCATGCAGATCGCTTTGATTTAGGAAGACATTTGAGTTGTGTTCATTCCATCCTCTTTGAGAATGTATCCTTGATTCCTCAAGATCATCCTACATCAATCAAACTCCGTCAAGTTTTAGATGACATCAACTGTAGTCTTCGTCGTCCCACCCTCCCAGAATTAGAACAAATAAGTCAACCCACGCTTAAAACCCTTGAGAAACTAAGTCGACAAAATCAAGCTCCAGAAAAGTCATTTGCTTCGGGTCTTCAACAACTTGCATGGTCCTGGACACTCCCCAAAAAAACACGTAACTATTCCCATCCAGCTCCTCATCATGAAGCTCCAAAAACGCAGTTCTTTGTGAAAGGAACAACGGGTAATAATAATGTAGTCTCATCAAACGGTGTAAACAACGTTGATGGAAGTGTGGGAGTAGCTTCTTCGGATACATCTTCTTCCGCATCAATGACTCCAAGTCCTGGACTGCAAATTAAGGACTCTCGCCGTACTTGGCCCTGTCAAAATCAGTGTCATCCACGTCGTTCCACGTCCAAGTTGTTCACCTCTAGCATGTCTTTAGACGATACAGATTCTTCAGACGATTCTACCTATTCTAGTCCAAGCGATGTACCCAACATGGCACGAACAAACAGTACAAGTAGTAGTACTCTCCCGAGACCTTGTTGCAAACCTGCAAGGTCACTTACAGAGTATGAATCTGAAATCATGGAACTCCGATCAAACATGGAGTCCTTACAACAAAAACTAAACGAGACTGAACGAAAACTGCGGGTTGTCGCAAATAAAGATGAAAGTAATCATGTCAATCGCACTCTGCAAAGACTTTCTATCGAGGAAGACATGCTTAGAAGGCAAGAAATCAACAACCTTGGTGACAAGGAAATGATGATCCTCATGCAACAAAAGAAGATTGCTGCATTGGATGATGCCAATGGAAGGCTCAAAACTGAACTGACTAGACTGGGTGATAAGTTGAAGCAACAGCAACAACAGGCAGAATTCATGTCGGTTGTTCATTCTGGGGATTCTCCTGTCAGGGTATTTCATAAAAGTTCCTCTGTTTCCATGGAAACGCCAAAAACTGTGGATGAACTTCTGGACTCACTCCATTCAACTCCCATTTAAAAATTATTTTTTCTATGCTTGTGTTTGTGTGTGAATGCATCGTCGTCTATTCTGTTCTTTGTAAAGAAACAAAAATCTTTATAACTTGTGATATCCCCTCTTTTTTTATAATTATTTTGTTATTTATAGAATTTTATTTTTTATTCTATCTCTTCTTTTTTTTTTAATTAAACTATTTTATGAGTTATTATTACTATTACATATAATATATTATGTATCATCATTATCTTCTATGTTCAATCACAAAATCATTTTATGCCTCTTTGAGAGTCTGTCTATCTCAAGGAAAACATGAACTTTAAACAAAACAAACAAACAAAAAAGACATCCTAAATATATTTGATAGCTTTGTCAAAATAAAAACCTCTCTTATTTAACACGTACGTATTCAGCCACTATTACCTACTGATAATCAGTCATCACCCAAGAGTAGCGTTTATCAATCCATACACACAGCATGGATTGTAACTTGTCTATGATAATGTATATGTAATTAAGAATGCAGTTTGTTCGGCGGCGTCTTACTCAAGGACAAGTGCATACTCTCTATGTATTACTTGTTTGTGTATGTAGAGGTAGGTATGCTGTGCATAAATTTGCTCAATTGGGGCGGTGGTCCTCCCTCAGTATTTGCTACTCCTTTGCAATGTTTCCGTATGTGATCCAGCTACGTACATACTGCATATATGTGTCTCTACGTCATATTCCATCAGCTATTGAATGCATTTATGTGAAAGACCGATGCGACGCTCTATTGATCAATGTATGTATAGAAGCAATATTAATGAAGCTTTGACCGACTTAAAGCCTCAATCGTAGTGAGTTTCGTTTGTGATAATAATTATGCGCAACTGTTTCCTTTTAAGAGTCCATTATATTTGTTATCATTTAGGTTGTTTGCATTTCCTCTTTGGAAAGGGGAGAAGGAGAGGATAAGAAATTGTTAAATATAAGGTCTTAGTCACTGAGTCATGTACACACACAGACACATCTATATGTAGTAGGGTACAAACAAACATAGCTGTTATTTATTTATTACTTTTATCAAAGCGTTTCCATTCTCTTCGTATATACGTTAATGTATATATAATATAATATGTAGGTACATTCATAGAATCAAATATGCTCTCTAAACTCAGATCTTATCTTTTCTTCCTCTCTAAAGGCACTTTATGATTGTATGTATATGCAATATGCATACATACATATGTAGGTATAGTTGTACATACCTGCTTACATACTTGACTCTTGATACAGTACCTACAACCACTACTGTAAACCTTTTGTGCAATAAATCAATAAGAATTGTACCTATATATATATATTACTATGTAAAAATAAAGGAGGAAGGGAGGGGCTTATTCAGTTTAATTAATGAGCTAAGTCAAAGGAAAGTGTTTTATTTGAAAGTTTTTTATCCCATAATAATGAAACGCTATCGATTTATTAATGAATAGTCATTGCCTAGAATGTGTAGATGATGATAGTTTTTGCTCTTTTATTCAACTAAGGTATGAATAAATGCAAATCAGTATCACTAATCCAGATATATGAGTTAATAATACAAAAATATATTATATTCACAATGAGAACTTCATTTCCTCAACCTCTTCCGCGAAGATAGAAAGAGAAAGGGCCCAGAATTAACTGGTAGTTGATCAATAACGTCACTTTCTCCAGCTGTTGGTAGAGTTGGATCGATACTTACGTCTTTATCCTTAGTGTATCCATCAACCTTTGCTCCAAGATATTTTTTTTCAATTACTACTACTCATTATTATATTATGTACTTTGTCAAAATAATATCTGTCATACATATGTATGATTTGAAACTATGATATTATGAATGATATGAAACTACATACATAAATAATGTATGTTCTTATGTTTTCATATTTAGAAAAAATACTCCTAAGAAAGTCGTTTTCTATTTTCAAGGATATAATAATATTATTATTTCCTTCTTCTAACATACATAGTGTGCGTATGTTCAATGTTCACATAATATGTATTACTCGATGATATACGCATATGAGTTGGTACAGTAATGAAGATCCTTGTCTCGATATTTTCATTTTTTTTATTGCCTAGGATCTTACTCCATTTCACATTACATTCATGTACTTATGTACCTATGTATTTTGTTTCTATGATTAGGAATGAATGTAAGGCATTGAATAATGATTTAATCAATGGTCTAATCAGAGGAGAAGGGTATGTATCTAGGTTTATATGTAGCATTAGATCATATTTTAAGGGAAGGCAGAAAACTGTTGTTGTGCATTAGATGCCCCAGTATTAAGACTCAAAGTGTGATCCATCAATTTTGTTTGAGATATCAAAAAAAAAAAAAAAAGACAAAATCAATTTTATTACCTCTTTTATATTTCTTAGAAATTATTTACTTCCAAATTTTATAAATTGGGAGGTTTACATGCTACGTATACAAAAAATTAGCAATGTTTTTCTTTATTTTGTAATTTAAAGTTATCTCTAAGTCAACGGAGGAATCTATAAGTTAAATAAAAAGATCAATAACTTTTTCAACTCTTTAGGGGTCCAGAAACTATTGAGATTAATTTTCAAAAGACTTGATATTGATTCCTCAAAGTCTTTGTCTCGTTGTCAAGATGAGGTTCGATGTTTCTTTTAAAAAAAACATATTTTTTTTTCTCTCTTGCTCTCTGTTTCCATTCATCTTGATGTTATCTTGCTCTCGGTTAAGATGGTCTTGGATCACAACATTGAGCGGAACCAATTCATAAGTGGTATGAATTAAAATTCAATGTTCCTTTGGCCTCTCCATTTCGACATCACTATTTTTTACTGCAAAATAGTGTTTTGTTACTTGAAATTGGGAATCTATTCGAGTTACAAGAAAATTAGAAGATAAAATGAAGATATTGAAAGTTCGAGTTATCTGACTTTTTTTATATAGGTGCAGAAAAAAAACTTTATGGTTGATACAAACTGTTTTTTTGTACTATTTTTTGAATAATATCCATCCAATCTATTTATTTTTTTTCAGTTCTTCTTAATACCCCAAAATATTTAGCTCTTCTTTCCTACTTTAAAATAAAAGAAATCATTCAAAATACACCGTTGTCTTACTGCTAATCCAAAGAGATTTGTCTACTTTTTCACGATTTTATTTTTCAATTACTCAGTTTTTGTATTGTTGTTCTAATAATAAAATAATTCATCTCAATAATAATACATATATCTATTTATATGAATTCTATTTTAATTGATGACCTACATATGCAAAAATACTCTTTGACTCCAAGTCACGTTTAAACATGCAATTTATTTATTTTTATACTTTTTTTGTACATATGATATGTAAATATGACCAAAGAAACCCATTATATAATGCTAAAAAGAATATTTTTTTCAATTACCACCTTACATTATACTACCTATTATTTTATTATGAACTAACTATGAACAAAATAATATCTGTCATACATATGATCTCATTTGATGATTTGAACTCGAGAGGCATGTACTTATATAAATATAGTACCTATAGATATACATATATTTTATGTACAATAAGTTTTTATAGCTAGGAAGGTAAAACCCGTGATGAAAGCTATGGCATCATCAATGGATCAACAAACTCCCGTCAAAATCCACTTGTTTTTTCATATTTAGACAATGTGCCTACGTTTTTTATAGCAATTACATTCAATCAATGTCTATTTAAATCATGCATGGACCTAAAAGAAAAGAGGGCCTTTTAAAGCCTTTTTTTAAAGTATGTAGACTTGAAAGGTTTATTTACATCACAAATTCAAAATATCTGCCTCCTTGACAATGCTTTTACTTCATTGAAGAAATGATATTCTCTCATGAAAGTGAGAGTGATGTTTGCATCCTTAATATTTGAATGAATACAAGATGGGAGTATCGAAAGTGAAAAAAAATCAAAAATCGACCCATTTTATGGGCGTTTCTGAGTGAGTACTTCACATTGTATGTACATATTTAACTACTCAATGTAAATTCTGATAAAAACGTGTATCTACATAAATATGTTGTATACTGTATAATAATCTAATCTATATGTAACTAATGCCATTCCGCTGCCTACCCTTGATTGCAGAGAAGTGCAATTATCAGTTGTAATCGACTATTTATATACTCTCATCAATTTCTCATATGTAAATTCAATCTTCAGGGGAATGGATGGGTTATTATAGCTTAAATAATCACTAATCAGTATTAGGCGTGATGTAAGTCTCCATGCGTCCTAGAGGAGGAACTGTGATCTAAGATTAACGATTCAATTACTGCACTATAATGTCTATACAAGTCAAAGTGTCATAAATGAATTCTTGAAAGCCGTAATAAATAATAATTTCCATCTCTAAAGAGTAAATTGTTCTTAAGGGTGGATGAGGATTACATTCTACATATCTCTCAGGGCAGAAATTATGTATTAGTTGATCAAATATATTTAGTAGTTTGGATGTCTTCACTATTTCACGAGATTTAATAGAAATTCAACAAATCAGCATTCAGGACATTAATTAGGATCAATTCTAGATATTATGTAAATCGACTGTTATTTTTGTTAGTAGTATCATACAATCAATTAGAAGTGGCAAAGACATGAAAAGTATTAGTGATGGACCTTTTTTATAGCACATAGCCGAGGGACTCTATCGACACACGTGATTTTATTTATATTTTTATTTATCATGTCTTCATATTGTATATTATATGTATATGTTCGATTTTTTTACATGAGCACTTTAAAAATGATTATTTATTTTTTTAGTATACAGGCATACCTTGGATTATGAGAAGCACCCGTCTGTAAGGAGTGCTCATAATCCAACACTGACTGAGGAACTTCCTTCTTTAGAATAAATTGACAACCATTTGAATCATGGTAGTTATGAGGGATGTGTAAAATCTTTGGATTTTCATTTGTACATTATTCGATTTAATTTAGAAATATCTGCATCTATGTACTACAAATTTCTAAATCTTGATTTTAGCATCCCCAAATTTCAAATTTTGATATTTACATCCCCATTTTTAGATATTCGATACTTCTCTTATAGGTATCCAGTAGAGATGAATTGTTTTTGCAGCAGTTAATTGTCAGGTTGGAATATTTCTCCTTTGTTTTTTTGGGTAAGGAGAGCAAAAGCTCTTAAAATTGCTAATCGATGCAGAGTGCTTGTAATCTGAAGTATTACTGTTCCAACACACTAATGTACATATGTGTGCATATTTAAGTCGAACTCATTGAGACTCTATACAATAATAACAATTTGATTTATTATATTAAAATATATATATATATAAGCACCAAAGAGAATTTTTTTTACAGGTAAAAATTGTCTTTTTTTTTCTCATTGCACTGGAGGCATAAAAAATTACCCCATTAAAATATCTTTTTTTTTCTTCAAAAAAATAAATCATTAACTTTGTATGTTTTAAGTCAATATATGTATGTACATATATATACATTCCATCCAATGGGAACTCTGATAAGATCTTCAAATCAAGTTAAATATTTGCGATGAAACTCAACCGTTTATTGATGAGTTTAACCATGAATCTGATTATTTTCTTCTTCTTATATTGAGGTTTCTTTTATGGATCTTTGTTGTCCAGTGTTTTGTTTTGTTTTGTTTTCCCTCAAAAAATAAAACAACAATTTAAAAAGATTTATAAATAGTAATGAAACCCCTTCAACAAAATATTTCACTTATTAATTTGGTATTTTTATAGTTTGAAAAAGAATGCAACACAAGGAAGAGTTAAAAAAACATAAATACAATGTGTTATCTTGTATTTTGTTCAGTCATAAATAGAGGTACATAACATCATAATAAAGTCAAATATTTCGTGAGAAATCAAAGTTTGTTCAACTCAAATGACATTGGATGCAGTTTGAATTACTAAGTAGGTATGTGATGTAAAAAGATGTAAGCCCCATTAGGATAAATCATTGAAAATGCATCTATTCCTTCGTAATAGAGTATTCTCAAATACATAAAAATCCATTGTTCCTAAAAATCAATTGCATTATATGTATTTAAAGAGAATTGATGGGACAAGACGATAAAAAATAACTGGTCAGAGTCACTCGCATACACCAGTTATCAAAAGCCCTCATAAATCTATTGACTTGCCAGACATGATTTGTCATTGCTGATCATTAAGATTAATGATTTGACGTATAGGTAGAATACGCACAATATACTTTATACCTGCACCCTACTGCCATGTTCTGTATAAAATGGTTACATTTTATTGCCTTATCAAGCCATGAAGGATGTGGCTGAATAGGCTGGTTTGAACGTTTAGTAAACAAAAGAGTTGAAAAGTTTTAAATTTGGGAGAAACTAATTGCATTACTAATAGCAATTTGTTTCTCCCAAATCTTTTAAATCTCACGCAATTGATTGGATACACACATATTTTTACCCAATCTCATGTCACAGATATTATTTCGCACGCATTTTTTAAAACATGGTAAAGTATTTATTTTATTTTTTAAGATAAATTGAAATTGAACAGAGGACTGTAGGTACATAACCAATGGTAGAAACAGTTGGTCCTTCTTGTAACAACTCGTTCTCATGAGCAGTTGACTTTTGCATTCCTATTTTTAGAAATGAAGGGGATCACTGATGTGGATGTAGATTGTACACGCGATTCTAACTCGAGTCTCACTTAATTTTTAATTTCTAATTTTTAATTTTTCAACTCCAAGCTAAAGCTTTAGACTTGAGCTCTTAGACTCGAAACTTGACTCAGACATGAAGAAATGCAGATTTAAGTACTCGTACTCACGTTACAGACTACTCGAGTTGCACTCAATCCAGATTAAATTGTGGCTTCAGACTCGAATTTATATGAGTCCTTATATTTGCTTAATATATTCCATGGATAATTTCAAAATATTACAACTCAAAGATAAATTGCTGGAAACGAGTTTTAAGGAGGGGCTTGCACATTTAGTAGGCAAAGTACTCATCAATAAACAAAAGTGTTTTTTTTTGCAGGTGAATGAATGGATGATATGAACATCCAAGAGGTGTTCTGAAGGTTATCATTATGAATATTTACGGTCTATTTTTTATTTTGTTTTTTTCAAAATCAAATGTTAGATTTTTGTTTGGACAATTTTTTTTTCCAACAAATATATAGCAAAGTAATGAGCTCAAACATTCTTTAAAAGAGATGGAAAATGGTAATTATTTCGAAATACGCAAAGGGATTACGTCACGATGAATTCATATGTATATATGTATATTAATAGTTTCATACATCTAATTTGTTGGTATAGATGAGACGGAAATGTTTGTTATGAATGAGATTTAGAATTTCTTAATAGAGACTAATGACTCATAGGCAATGAGTGTAATAATTGAATTATAATATTCTTATACATATATATATATACATTATATGTAAAAGGAGGTAGAATTGCTTATTATAGGTGAATTTTACGTTCGCTCCATGTATTTTCGAATCATTTACTCATGCAATAGAAATGTCCAACTTATACCATCGAAGTTATTATAAAAGCAAAAAATCCGGATTTAGTTTGAATGAGAGCGTATGAAATTATCAGGAAATGGATGAAAGTTTAATCATCTATTTTTAGAATGATGCTTGCTTTGGTATATGTCGATGCATTTGAGGTGGAAAATTTCATCCTTCCCCCCTTCCTGGAAAGAATTGAACTTAATGTTTTGATATAAACAGTTTATAGTTGTAGGTATATTTTGTAAAATTGTTATGTTAAAAAATATTTATCAATCAATTATATGGATGAATTAAAAAAACAAAAAAACAATCAATGTAGGTAAATAACTACAGCAATACCTTATTTATTCCGGATACGATCTGTCAGAGTTTTGGTTGGGTTTTTTCAAGATCCTTTTAGCTATAAAATTCCCCATTTAGTATAAAACAGTGGGAATTAATTTGATCAATTATCAAATAATGATCTTCAATGTGTCTCTAAAAGGCCTGAAATTGTACATATAGTATCTAGTAAGGGGTGGCTTTGAAGTTCATTTATCAAAATTGATCCTTAATATATATTTAAAAGCACCAGAATTCAGCTTTTAGAAAAAATAAAATAAGAACAAAATTCTTCCATGAAAAAAAAATGTGATTTTCTTTCTAATTGAGAATATGTTAACTGTTTCATAAGAAGTAATTAGAGCTCAAAATATCAATAATGGGGGCAAGAGTAGACAAATCGGCACCTGATATGGATATATATTTATGAGTTGTTGTAGATTATGTTTTGTATATCCATGGAGTTCATTACTCAGTTTGTTCACAATATATAATATGTGAGTAGCTGTTTCGTTTTTTTCTTAAGAAGAAGCTTAAAAAGATACATGAAGTTGATATAACATTTGTCAAAAATTAAAGGATGTTCATAAATGTAGCCGGAACACAATTAATTTAGGAAATGAAGTAATAATTTTGACCCTTTTTTAAGTGGTAATTACATATTTTTTCTATATTATTAGCACAGGCACTCTCTCTCTCTCTCTCTTTCTACCACTCTTTATAGAACCTAGTCATGTGTTTTTTTTAATACACATAACATATATTTTGTTTCAAAAATATAATGTGAATTAAGCATGTTAATACTTAACTATCATTTTGACCTACATTTGAGCGTTTAAAATGTGTACGAAACATATGCTACAGAAACTAAAAAAAAAAAAAAATCATCATCTGACTCTTTAAGCTTTTTTAAAGGAGACATTGCATTTTATTAGAGTATATACAAATGCATGAATAAGTATGTATACAAATACAAAATTAAAGTCATTTAATTGATTTTATTTTGAGGATTTGATAGAATCAACTTGGAGCTATACTGTAATTTTATGATCAAAATATGAACTCATAAATTTTTGTTTGTTTACATAGTGAGTTTGTGGTTTTATATTCACAATTGTGATAGTGATAATCCGAAGAAAATTTGTTTTTTTTTGTGACCATATTCGGCCTATATGTTGCATATACGTATATAAAACTAAAAGATTCATACAATATATATATATATATACATGAAACTTTATGATCTATTCGAGTCTTTTACTGATGTTACATAGAAAAAATATATGTATTCATATTTAACGAGCACAAAGTTTGTATTCTCATAAGTAGATGTGTATGTGTGTATGTATGTATCTTGATTCCTTGTTTAACGATGGATGATAACCTTATCATCTATGTATGTATGTATATACTATGTATCTACATATAATATAATTATAGACTATGCAAAGATGATCAATACGCTCTCTGGCATTCCAATTAGGTAGGTATACTTAGATACTTCCTTGCTTTGCTGACAAATGAGTTGTAATTGAGGTCTCTGCTTTTGCAAGATTCAAATTATTGATATTTGCTGATGAATATATAAATATATATATATATATATATATTTGCAAATCAATAAAAGATTTATGAAATAATCAAACTTCAAATATATTTATATTATATATATACTGTTTAAAAAATCCATCCCCCCTTTTTGCATCATCTCAATGAAAATACTGTCCTTTAAAATATAGGTGTACACAAAAGAGATGTGTCAGATAATATGAGTATTTTTTGGACAAATGTCCGGTATTAAATGTTTCAAAAGTATTTAAATTAAAGGATAAATGAACTATTGTACAAAAAGTATCTGTAAATACATACATATGGAAATCGTTTGACAAATGCATTTAATATGCCGCAGTATGCAAAAAACCATATATGTATGCCCATATAGGTAAATAAAATGGATCTTCAACTTATGTGTACCAGGTATATACCTATGAAATGAAACTTTATTTTTCAATTTCTAACGTACATTTTGAAAAAATGTTGGCAAATTTAATCTTCAAACAAATCATGGAGCCATTGAAGCGCTGTGCTTTTAATGCGTGGCACATCGATGCGAACAAGTGATAATCTGATGGTGCCAAGTTTGGTTAGTAAGCTGCATGCACCAACAGTTCCCAATCGAACGTCTTCACCAATTCCCAGGTCGCTCTTGTTCGATATGGCGGTGCAAGTTCATCAAGAAAATTACTTGGTGACGCTGATCAGAATATTCTGGGCATTTTGGTGTATAGCATTACTCAAATTGGCCAATTGTCGTTGGTAGCGTGCACTGTCAACTTTTTCAACGGGTTTTAACAACTTGTGCCAAATCATACCACTGCTGACACACAGAATTGCCTTTCGGTCGTTCTCCACGCTAAAATCACCTCTTCAGAATTTTTCAAACCACCTGAAGCACTGTGCACTGCTTAGAACATGTCCACCATAAGCTTCTACAAGCCTTTGATGTGCATCAGAAGCATTTTTCTTTAAATGAATACGTAAAATCAACTCCACAAATCGTAGTTTGAAGGCACGAAATTCGACATTTTTAAGAACGAACAAAAATGCAGTTGTATGAAACTTCACAAACAATGAACTGAATATTGTTGCCAGATGACAGACGAAAAAATAAAACATATGGAATTGTTCAAAATTACTCCCTGTGATATCTGTTGCCTAATAGCTGACAGTCTCATTTTATAGGTATAAATCTAATAAACATCAAATGTAGTATTTTTGTTTGAACTAGTGATTCGTGTTCATGATGGAAAAGCTAAAAAAATAAATTTGAAGACCTCAAACGTAGTCTTGAGGGTGGTTAACCAGAAAAACCATTCCTCAATACCATCAAAAACTGCCTAAGAAGCAACTCGAACAAGTTGATGAATGCTATTGCGAAGGATTTGGGTCTTTGTAATTCTACCGTGGCCAAAGAGGTGAAGAAGATAGGTGATACAAGTCTTAGACCTGTTGATGAGTTATTCTTGTCAACCACACAAAAAGTGTAAAACAAAGCTGTATAGGGCCGAAAAGCTTCTGAGTTCCCTGAAGTCCAATGAAGACTGCATCATTTTCCTCTCAGACGAAAAAGTGAAAAATATCTAGAGGATTTTAAGAAGAGCTTCTCTGGGGAAGATGAGTCATAAGTGCCGGAACAGAGGGGGGGGGGGGCAAGGGGGGCAAGGTATCATACCCCCCCCCCCCCAACTTTTTGAAAAACAATAACAATGAAATATGGTGAGATTATGGTGGGTATCAATAATCCTCCACTTATGAATTGTTTCCGCTCTCCCCTGAGCAGGAAAACTACAAATGGAGGGAATTTCAAACCTATTTCGAACTAACTGTACTTAAGCAACCTCGAAATATCATAGGCTACGTTATGAGAGTTGCAGATACGTCATATAGTCTACTGGAGGGTGTATTTTTGTAAATTGTTGTAAGTGGTTAAAATCCTTCTTCTCTCACTCAAATGATAGGCTAGGGAGTACGGAAATAGTTTCCTTTATTTTAAAGTATAAAAGATGAACAACATCACAAAATTTATACATAAACATCTATTTCAAGGACTCAGTTAAAAAAATAAAGAATATTTTATAGTACGATATAAAGCTATTATATACGCCAAGACAGTGAATAACCAATTAACAAAATTGCAGTTCATTAAATTGGGTTATAGCATCGAAAAGTCATAATCTACATAAATTCTTAGTATAGGTTTAAGAGGATGGAGGAAACATGATCATTATTCAAAAGGGATGGCAGGAAACGTCTTTCATGTATAACAATAAATATAAAAATATTTTTTTAATTGATATACCATAAATAGATAATATTCCTTTTACAAAAAAGATAATAAGAATTATAATTAATTATGGATAATATTTTGACGAGGACATTTTATGACGGTATTTTTTTAATTCAAAGGATTCTTATGAACGGATTTCTCACGTATCTATTCAAGAAATCCTCATAAAATAAGTTTTTGTTAAAAACAAAAACGTGGATTAATGAAAAATAATTGAAACTTTTTATGTATTTAAGAGCTCGATACTATTTCTATTCAAATGTATTTATTGTATGAATGTAAATATGGTAGGAGGAATCAACATTAGACGGCTCCCCATTGGGAGAATTCCCAGGGCTCTCTGATGTATATACAACTATGCAGTCAAAGTGTATCTTTAAAGTATAATTCGTGGTGATCAACATTCCTTTTTAAAAAAAATATGTGTTTAAGGTGAGTTTACGATACAACTTAAAGAGAATCGTTGCGTCGCGAAGCTTCTGCAAGCGTCGACAATTTTACAATTTACGCATTCTAAGAAGAGAACCAACCTTTAATAAATATTTGTACACAGCATTGGCTACAAGGCTGCATTCAAAAAAATCGGCAGAGTAGGTCACAGTATGTACAAATGTATCTGTATGGAAGAGAAAAGGAAAAAACGTGCGTCCACCTAGATCAAGGAGTCAAGTGGACGTAAGCATAGATTTTTAGCCACGTGAGTGAGTCTGAATATGGTTTATGAAACTTCGCGACGTGGCACCTCTCCTTACGTCGTCGTATTGTAAACCCACCCTAATAATACAAAAACCTGAATCAATCCAAATATCCAATGAAGTTTACAAAATGCTAGTTAGTTTTCTAATTGATATCATATACCAACGTACGTAGCTTGACAACGTCAATTCCTTTTCCTCCCTTAATTAGTCCATGACATGTTTTGAATTTGACTTTGTTTATAAATATAATACTAATTATGTAAATATAAATAAGCCTAAATATACATATATAGTTTAAAATGGATTAAGATGGAATTTAGAGTCGTTTTAATTGTCAATTTGAATTGTTAATTACGTGGCTTGTTTGAAAAGATATGAGTGCAGCTAAGGTGTCTCTTATTAGTCCATTAGTATATAATGTAGTTTTTATAGGCTTAGTTTTCAAATAGGTCTATGTATGCAATTATGTACTATTCTTAAAAATAATATACAAAAAATACATAAGCATTTAGTATAAAGAAAAACAATTAATAAATAAGTGTAATGTTGCCAAAAATGCATTTCATTGTTCACTAGATGATATACATATATAAATGTAATAATTGACGATTTGATCAAAAGTTGTGTTCATAGATAATAAACCTTTAATGCAATATATAAAAAGATATGTACTTTCATACTACGTATATACATATATGTCCATTTATATAGATTGAGTCTCTTTATTACGATTGAAATTATGATGTAATTTTCTTTGCAAAAAATTAAATGTTACAAAAAAGTTATTCACGATTATGGTAATAAGTGACTTAAGCAAATATCATTTATATAATAATGTATGTTTATAAATCTATGTGTAGAAATGTCAGATTTTAATATAGAGAATGACTATTTTTATTTTTTATTTTTTTCCTTCGGATAAAACTTTTTCTTATTTTATATCTACCTACATATATATGTACTTAGATATATTTTTCCCTCGTGAGAAGGATCTTTCGAGTAACTTTTTTTTTCTTACATCAGGAAGGATTTTACGACTTCTCGTGATTTCTGTTTAAACAAATAAAATGTAGGCATATACAGACATAACATGAATGTTTGTATATATGTATATACATATTTGAAAAACATTACTATTAAAGTTGAGTTTACGATATTTTGGAGGATTTTAAGACACATTCTCGGTATGGGATATGACTCATTATATCTATCTATCAATATATGTATAATATGTATGTATGTATGTATGTAATGTGTTGTGTGTTCCCACGTTCAGAAGTACATACATGGCGTGTTATGCGATTCCATATTCTTTCGAAATAGGGGATATTATCCAGTCTCTTAAGGAAAGGAAATTCAATTAATGGTTTAGAATTCAGATTTGACGTACTTAGTTACTTAAGTACCTATGTGTGTATGTACATATTCATGATAAATGATCGGAGTATATACATACATACTTTGCAGTTGAACCCTGTGTAGTAACATGTTTTTAAATATATATATAATTATAAAATATGGATTCAAAGCCGGCAGGAGGTTGAGTACAACTTTAACGCCATGGAAATATTTGAAGGTGCTTATCTCAAATACTACTTCTACTCATGATGTATTTGGTGATACACGTGTTGCAAGGTGAGGGGTAGAGTAGCAAATGAGTAAGCCTTGTTTTTATTTTGTAAGGTTCAATCCTCTGTAATTGATGGTCTGAAATAAGAAATACCTCCGACATACAAATACTATGTACTATGAGCAAAAAATACCAAGAAACTTTAATTTAAATTTTTTTTTCATTCCGATAGGAGTAAATATTTTTGTTTTGAAATTGGTACTACTGTCATTGACATCTGTGCCAAATTGCACGTCAAAATATTCATGTGTGTTTGAGATACGCATCTCATTGTGAACAGCATAAAATCGAATTTTTCGTTTTTTATAAATGTTTGAAAAATGATGACTAAAATGCAATTTAGAGAAATGTCGTTAAAACCAAAAAAGTTTAAATGAGTGTTTCAGACAGTATTTTTGTTAAATTTTGGGAAGCCGTGGTTTATTTCTCGAAATATATAGCCTATTACCGACTATCCAATTTTTAATTTGAGGGAAATAAAATGAATTTTGACGATGAAATAAGAATTTATTTTTTGCTCATGTATGTATATACCTATAGTCAGGATAAACAACCGTTTTATAAAATAAATTAAAATACCTACTTTTTTATAAATTTATAAAACATCCGGCGTTAACGCACAACAGATAACGTAATGTTCAAATATTGAAATTCTTATGGAATGAAGTCCTATAGCTTAAAAAGGTGATAATATTTTCAATTAATATTTTATTCCAAGGTATGTTTGTGCTATTTTTTAAAGCAGTATGCTACCTATAGATCTTTGAGAATCCAAATGTGTGTCTTTTTTGGTTATATGGATATTACATTACATTTAAATACCTGTAAAACTTAACTTCTTATTCAGACTTTGTAAAATATATAATATTTATAAAAGTAATTACTCATTACTTAGCTATAAAAGTAGTGCACGTGAGTTAATAATACAAATAATTATTTACTAGTAAAAGTAACGGCTCTGTTAATTTAATAAATGCTATTTAATTCTTTATTCAATAATACAAAAGGGTAAAACTGATAAATAAACTTGAATCTAGACCTTTTTATTTAACATATATTAAATGAAAAGTTATATTATTCAAAGAGGAAGGTAGTGAGTTTATGGCGACATATGCAAGAGTCAGAGATGATAATAATGAAATTATTAAATCTCAAGTTGTTCTAGTAAATAAGGATTTGAGTCCAAGATTTCCTTTGATACAAATGTCTCTAGATTACAAAAGTGTTGTTTTATATAACTTCTTCAAAATGAAACAAACATTTTTTAGTCTTATTATTTGCTCTTTTTATAATGAGTATTGTGTAATTTTTCTATTAAACACAATTAATTTTATTTAACAGTTTCTGCATTCCATAGAATTATTCACTATTCCTAAGATTTTCATATGACATAAGAAAAAAAAGTGATGTAATTCCATACGTACATTCAAAAATGATTCAATTGCTTAGGTAATTAGATTATGAAACTACTATTAGATAAAGAAATATTATTTCATACTCTTAATATATGTATTTATCTTTAAGCCCTCGAAAAAGTAGCCAAATTATCATTCATTTTGTATAGAAGGAACTTAGTGTTCTAACACTTAAGTGTTATATAGGTACACAGTCTGCTTCTTCCTACAAACCATTTTCTGTGCATCGATGTGCAGATTGGATCTCCGTTGTGCCATGACAGCATTATACTTTAAAATGAGTATGTATATATCTACAATAAAGAATTGAAAAACAAGGAAATGTATTCATTCGTATTTTGAGGAGAGATTTAATAGTTTGATATTCAAACATACAATAATAAATTCATAACCCTTTTTTGTAGAAATATACATCAAGAGTGAAATACGATATAAATAAATAAATACATGTTGAGAGGTGGTAACATCCTTGTAAAATGATCGTAATGATGTTGCGATGGTAGCAATGATAAAAATACTCATTTTAATAAGTCTGTAACTGTTCAATCCAGTTTATGACATTCTGATGGGTAAATGTGTTTAGTTATCCGTATTTTAAAATTCCTTTCAGAGGTCCTTCAATCCTTTTAAAGAACATCCTTCAATTACTACCATATTTTGTCAATTTCCTATGTTCAATCCAGACCAGTCTATCTCTACATCAAAGTTAAGCTAATATATAGGTATATAGAAATATACTCTTCATGTTGAAAATGCATAGTGAGGCAAATTAGGCCACGAACCTGTTTTAGTCTGAATTAATAATGACTTTATATAACTATAATATATATAACCTATATTGTATTATATGCCTCAAGGAGATATTCTTTACAACTATATTAACATTGTGTATCTGATATGAATTTTGCTCAACATGGAACATTCTAGGAACAACTTTTTATTTCATTATCTTCCTTCTCCAAATATTTCTCGAAAAGTAAACGATTGTGCTGCCATCTTGGGTGAGCGATGTGACGTCACACAAATATTGATAAATAAGGCATATTATTATTATTATTATTGATCAACTTAAAATACGTACGATTCCGTTGATGGAATTAAAAAATTTATTACAATTATTTATTTCTACACTTACCATGATGAGTTCATTATTAACCCTGAATGATTCTGTGTTCAACACTAATTGATCTTGACAAGATACTTACATACCTATTTAATGAGGAACTTATACATGGACTTTATAGCCAGTTTATTATGAATGTTGTAGGTATCTTTTGATGATGTAACTGGACTTTTATATATGTATATTCCAATATGTAGGTACGCATTTATGTATAGACAGTACATACGGCTTCATTAGTTTGTTTTTTTCTTTTTCGTGAGACAAATCATTTTTGAATCATCATTTTTTCATATTTCCTCTCATTCTTTAGCAATCATGAAATTTTTTGACTAGAACATTGAGCCTATGTATATTAATGTCATAAAGCATTGTACTTCCAGAAGTAAATAAAAATAATAATATCTCACAAATAAACAATGAGTCAAATATAATTAAACGTAATAAAGGAAATCAAATTTATAATAATAGTATAATGATCATTAGAGTCATTAGATTTTTATTGCTTTTCGCATATGTTTTTGTTACTATTTTTTTCTCCCCCCCCCCCCTCCTTACAAGCAATTCACAAGGTTAGAGTCGTGCACTAAATTTAAATTGACCTTGTAAAGAAGTGCTTGTTTATTTTTTGTTCAATGTGTGTAGGAACGTACCTAGGATAAAAAATGTTTTGCTAACAATGATAAATGATGAAATCAGGCGTTCTAAGGCATGTTTGAAAGAGTGAATGAACAAAACATTCAGAGTACAAACATTTACAAACTATTCAATTTTAAACGTTTTTCGTTTATTTACATACTATGTATACATACATACGTAGAAACAAACGCCCTATTTCGTGTATAGTACATAACCCCATCTTGTTTTTCAAATTAACAGCCTCTCTAAGGAATGTGTGTAGACTGTTTTATCATGTCCTTGACAGCATGCATACATATATATGCATATGGCATGGAATTACCCCCACCTCTCATTAAGAAAGTTCCGTTTTTATTGCAACTCCAGGAATGACATGTGCAATCTTATGAATGTATGTACATGCTATTTTAATAGGATATACATACATATATAGGAGGCTCAAGGAAACTTTTGATAAGCCATTAGAAAAAATAAGCTACATCCTTTATCTGACTTTTCCGTTTTTCTAACAATATATACATCAATGTAAATTATATGTTCTGTACAAGTTGTAACTTTTACTATAAGCAGATTGACCAAGTGGCAATCAAAAAATAAGATGAAGCGTTTTAAATGTCCTATTTAAGGATCTTGTGATGAAGATAATAATGCAATGATTGACATTCTATGGGACATTCAATAATATATATAACAAGGGTCTAATTTCTAATTTTCTTAGTATAAATGACTATTTCATAAGTACATATTCTGAGGCTCATTATCAAAAATAAGCGTCCACCGTTAGATCACTTGTGAGTAAGATATAAATGAGACACATTAATAGATCAAAATGAAAGGATAATAACATCAATGCAAACATAGTTGCAAATTAATATGACCCTTATTTTAAAATTAAATAAGACGTTAGTAAATGTACAAATTGTAACTTGTACAAAATCCTAACTTGTACACAATGAGTATATAATGATTGACAAAGGGTCAAAAAAACATTGAATAAATAGTTTTATGATTATATAATATATATATTTTCTTTGGCATAAGTTGTCTTACTTCGTGCATGAAGTCATGTAGAACGATACATCGTTCATTAATTTAATTAAATATGATGATTCAAATTTACATATGTAAATATATTGTACATATATTATATGTGCCTTAGAATTAGATATGGAATATAAATTTAATATTTGCAGAGCTTGGTCGTTTTATACATACATATGTACACATATGACGTAATATCTAAAAAATATTAATACATAGTAATGATCCTAGCTTGTGAGTAAATCTCTTTAGTCCATATTTGTACTGTCATGTTTTATTTTTCAGACTTGAGTTTGTATTTAGAGTTAATCACGACATGAACATTAATGTACAAAATTAGTTCCTTTTATTTTTTTGAAGAGTCTTTCAATTGATAAATGTATTTTTTCTTATTATATAAGTATATATGTATATAAGCAGTATTTTTCCAGACAACCTATAGATCTAACGACAAAATTACACCAATAATATCTCAAATGCTTTTATGTAGGCACAGCAGAGCAGATGGAATTTTTGAATTCGAAGTGGGGACAATTCAAGGACGTAATACATAAATGTAGTAAATCTTGGGGAGGGGACATTTAGAGCATTTTTACAGGACGTGTTCACTGTGAAAGTCGACCATCTTGGGGTCATAAACAACCCAATTTTTACAGAATAAAAATTCTAGTTTTTTATTTAAGATTTAGGAAAATGGTAAATTACTGCTGTGGTACATTTGGATGCTACAATGGGATTGACAAATAAAAATACTGTAACATTTATCATTTATTTATCAAAAGTCTTCCTCTCTATATGATATTACAAAGCCTGTATTTATTTAATAAAAATATTTTATTCAATCATTATGCTTACAGAAGAATTCATATTTACATAGTGTAGTAAATTAATTAATTAATTATTATTATTACTTTTGCAAGGATCGAATATCTTTCTCCAATTCCATCCCGAATCCATCCAAAGCAAACATACTTGTAAAATTCAATTCCATTTACCACCTATTAATTTAATTTGATTCAAACATCATTGTTCCTTCTTGCCATTAATTGTATTCAATACATTTGTTAAGTCTTTTTTTCCTTTTTAAAGACATTTGAGGAAGTTAAGAAACATGGCGTTGCTTCGATTTACCATAAAATTTGTGACGTCAATAAAAACGCAATATTGGGGTTGCAGAAAATCTGTGCCCATGAATAAGTAGATTTAATATACATAAAATTATACTTGGAGTATTAATGCCGGACCAGGGAGGGACCAATGGACCCCTACCCCTTCCCCACTTTTTGGAAAATCAAATTAACCAAAAGTTGCGTGATTAATCTATCATAAATGTGTAACATCATTTTTATAAAAGTGTCCCCTCCCCCCCACAACTATGAATTGGTTCTGGGGCCCCTGAATTGGATTAAGGCATTGCTTATCCTGATGATAAATCATTTTTTTATCATAAATTTTCCCCTTTTGTTATGTATCAAATGGAAAGAAGTACAACACGTGATCCATTCACTACGTTATTTCTTCCCCTTTTAAAAAGTAGAGAGGTTCTGTAGTACGTAAGTACGTGTTTATTTGGTAATTTTGGTCTAGAAAAATATAAAATATTTTATATCAAAAAACATGAAATAACCATCTATCATCTTGTAATTGCTTTCAATCTTTTAGTATGTATTTAAGTACATAGGTATAAGATATATTATTTGAAATACCCTCTCAGTGTACTTCATTCTGTCTCATCTATTGCTTATATATAACATTTATGAACAGCTAATAAACGTATAAAATGAGTATTTTGAACATGCTAATTGTGGGTGTTGAATAGTAGCTATATGTATACTTACTTACTTACATAGGGCCATATGTGATTAGACAAACGTCCATACATATACTTAGAAAGGATAAATATAACTATATACAGATTACATAACAACCTTAATACTTATCATACTATTTTGGCTTCCAACTTCTGGATAACACGTCATTCATCATTGTTTTATTTCGTTCTTTCTTTCTTTCTTTCTTTCTTTCTCTGCAAACACCAACTTATAGATAAATCATTTACTGTGATGGACTCAATATAATGGATAAAGAAGTACATACTAAAACATTCCTTTTGATAAATACATGATACCTATGTACAAGGGTGTGTGTATGGAGAATGACGCCCTTCTCTAACTTTATGCGTGCAAAGCTTTTAAACAAAATTTTGTAATGAAGCAAGTCTATTTACTAAGTTTTATAGATTAATTCATCTCCAAACGTGTCTCTTGAATGAATATATTTTCTATATACATATTCTCCTATGATGAGTTTGTGTGTGTTTTGACGGATGCTTAAGCAAATAAAACCAAAATATGAAATTGGAGAAACTTTGTCTTAGTGTATATGTACATGTAAATAAGGGTTATAGTAAAATATGTTTCAAAAGTACAGTCTTACTGGGCAATTAAGAATTCTTTTAAATAATTAATTTGGTATTGTAGTAGTCAGTAATAGTATACATTGTATAAGGTATATGTATGTATATTACAAATGTCCACCAGGTATATTTTTATATACGAAATGATTCAGCAAATTTGAATTATAGCTCTATTCTATAAGAAATAAATATATATATTTGTATAATTATATATGTATATGTATATTTTAATATAAACATATTCTAGAAATGATTGAACATTATTTAGCCAAACATTCGCGATTTGTATAAATTTCCCATGGATCATGGATATAGAAACAAAGAGGGATAATTATAATGTAATTAAAATGTTTTTTCATGGTCATATTCCAATTTGTTTGCCATTCTTACATTCTACATATTTGATGTTTTAACAGATTTACACAAAAGAGTATTATTTATTTTTTCAATGTGTATGACATCATTCAAATTGCTTATCCGTTAAAAGCTGACAAAATACTTAGTTATAAGTTTAACATATGTACATACATATAGTGACAAGGTGAGTTGTTGACCCTCCCCTTGAAAGCTATCCCCTAGTTTTAAATTACAAAAATAATAAACAAAGAAGCATTGATCCCGGGTTGACCTTACTAAAAAATTTGTTTTTTAAATGTGTAAATTCAACGTTATATGTATGTGCATAATATGTCGTATATATATAAGGTCTTACTCTAAACTCTAATAGTTTTATCAATAAACTTTAAATAGAGTATTTAAATGAATTGAAAATATTTTTCAAATTATTTGAAAATTTGTTGATTGAGACAATATATAATATATTATATGTACATGATTGGTCCCATGTGAATCTACAAGATCTGTCACTATTTTTACTCAATGTCAATCGCACCCACATTTGTCGATTAATATAGCTGTTGAATGATGCAATATTTTTAATCTTATAAAAAAGTTGCATAGCACATGACTGATCCACCAGAGATTCAATCAACATTGACGGCTATATTTGGACAGCCATAATCTATGTACTTACAGATATGCAGGTATAATACATGTAATTAAATAACTGTCCCACCTATTTCATTCATAAACATTATGTACATAAATAAAAGCTCTAGAGGAACGTTCTAACTAGGGTTGGGTACACTCGTAATGAGCAAATAAATAAATAATCCCAAATTACAATCAGATTTTTGTAGATACGTTTTATTTGTAGCTGAGGACATGAATGAGTATATGTATACATATTCTACTCAATGGATGCTATTGTGCGTACGTATTTAAAGGAATGGAGATGTTTGTTTCTCCATATATATGTACATATATATACCACATAAAATGGAAACATCCGTTAGAGTAGAATGGCAATAATCTTTTTGCAAAATGCTTCATCGATACCATTATTTAACAGGCATATCAGCAACACTTATACGAATATGTATATGTTGTGTAGTATAAACGTGTATTCATAAAATATTTCGTGATTTGATTATCCTTGAAATTGTTCTTAGGAAAGGAAAAAAAATGATTTATAGACTTGTTCGAGTTCTGAATTAAAATATGTACATATTATATAAATTCAATGATGACTAATTGATCCTCTATGGATTCGTATAGAAATCGGTTAAACAATTCAGGAGAATCAAGGCCTTTTTGTGATCCTTTCTACTGACTTCTTCATTTTTTGTAAAGAGGGGGAAAACCAAACTAACAAGACACTCAAATTTTTATAAGTAATTATGATTTAACTTGATGAGTCCTCATTATTTGGATATTGAACGGCATAAAATGTTTTTGTGATGAAGTGCAGGCATTTATTACATGTACTAAAGTTTATCTATATAAGTAATGATCCTTCTTTACTCTATAGAACCTGACAAATTATTAGAATTAGAAAGGAATTGTGAAGTAGAGACTTTAACTTGGATTAATAAATAAGAGATCAAAAACTCTTTTATTTACCAGGGAAAATTCCAAATAGAATTTTTCCTTATACATTCATCAATTCCATTCCTATGACAACTTTCATTCTACATAACTATCCTTTTAATGCATTTTTTACTAATTTGATGACTCAGATACGTTTGACGTCATCTATGACGTAATTACACCATGATTTGAAAATAAATTCGATAGCAGATATCAGGAGCAAAAATAAAAAAAATCGAGTTACATAATATCTGCCTTTTAATTGAGTTGTTGGCACTGTTGAAGCACACAGATGAGTATGACTTTATAGAGTCTTGAATAGGTTAGTGCAATTTAGTTTAGAGAGTAATGTTAAAAAATGTTATTGCTCCAAGGAATGATATAAAATGGGAATGGAGGCATGCGTATTTGGAATAATGAAGAAACTGAAAGATACAAAATCCCTTCTTTTCAAATATGTTCTCATAGAATTGCTGTCCATGTCTTTATTATCTAAATACAAACCCCTTTTGTTCGGTTCTTACGAGAAGAGGCTTCAACAATGAAGAATAAGAGCTTATAAAGGACATATTTTCTACTATTGTATATTTCTACTATTTAGAGACACAATTGATTTAATCTTTCTGTTGTTTGTCTTTAAGAAAATATTTGATTGTCCACTTCTATGAACTGCTTGTGTGTGTGTATGTGTTGAACTGTTACCAACAAGAAAAAAACTAACCTTTTTTTTAAAAGACTGTGCCTCAGATTGCTTCATTATTCCTTATATCGAGTTAAAGCCAGTTTGTTTTAAGCAAACGAAATGAAGATTACTTATATATGTACATTGTGTTATATTTGGTAAAAACTGGAATAAGCAAATATGAATATTAGTATTTAACATTACACTGCATACAATATATGTTTGTATGTATTCAGAATGAGTCATCCCAGTTGCTTTGATATATGTATATTTTTCTACTTTATCATTTGAGTTTACACACAATGTATCATTATATTGATAAAACTTCCTTGCATGGTGAATTAATTATTATGGAAACGAATAAATAAGCACATCTCATTTCATGCCATTCCAAATTGCTTCTCAAAAAGGTCAGGGACGGATCTGTTTAGAGGAGTTCCATGATGTATCTTCTATGAAAGGTATTGGTTGGTATAAATAGACAAAAGCAGTGTTGATTATTATATCTAACGGTGATTAATTGCTTTGACATATATCTTAAAGCAGTAGGGGAATGTTAGAGGAACATTCACTGCAAAGACATTTACAAATGACTAAAAACTACGGTGCTATACTAATTATAATTGTAGCTTTCATTAGCTCCTATCTTAATTTGAGAAGGCTTAGAATATTATAATTTTTAGCCCAATGGGATGGAAAAGTCAAAATTTATTGTGTGTGGGTGTGTATTTTGTTTGTTTGCTGTTTTAACAAATTACATATATAAAAGTCACCAAGCATGTTGTTACTAGGCATAAAAAAACATAGTTATGTATCATTAATCTTTCAATGCACTCAGCTTTTTAATGTCTACCATAAACAGGAAGAACTGAACTTTTGTATCGTTCAGTGTACATATAAATTATATATACATACATATGTATGTAAACACATAACAAAAATTGATTACAAAGTTTTGATTACAGCATTTATGTTTTACTACTTTTCTACTTAATAGTCGTCGTATTCATAAATAAATTATACTTTTTCCTTTTCTTAATAGCTCAAAAAGAATGATTTTGAGCTCCTTTGATTTACAAAATCTTGAGTTTTCAAAGCAGAAATACAAAAAAAAAGCCTCAAAATTGCATTTATAAGAATTTTTTATTTAAAAAAACTCCCTGATGATTCAGTGTCTTCAACACTTAATTATTTTTTCTTGGAATTTGTGACATTAAAATTATTTATTTCTCTCTTTCAATTGATTAATTGCATTATTTTATATATACGCAGCAAAACTTGTATTTATAATTTGTTGAGTAAAAAAAAAAATCATTGCAATATTTTAAGAACAAATTGATTATAGATGTTTGGATAGAAAAAATATTATTCAATGCATTGCAAATATGCATTTATCATGAAATTGCATGAGCAAATCGATATAAGGGTTTGCTGGTTTCTTATAGATACTAAAATAATCAATAATGGATTGTTTATTACCAGCTATTACTTCCAGGCTTTACATCAATATTTATGATTAGCTATATAGTACTTAGAGTAGGATAGATGTTATGAAGCAATTTCTCTCCCTTGGTTTAATGCTATTAGTAATGAACTTTGTTGTACGAAAGGTGTATTTCATTATTTAATTATTAAAGCATTTAATATTTAATTGTTTTTTTTCTTTTTTTTTTTTTTTGATGAAGCTCTGATCGTAAGAAGGAAGTTTACAACAAAGCAAATCTATATTTGAACGAAAGACCCATTATTCAACAGAGCAAATCCAATTGAT
The DNA here is from genome assembly GCA_963680855.1 of Lepeophtheirus nordmannii. Taxonomy (NCBI): domain Eukaryota; kingdom Metazoa; phylum Arthropoda; class Copepoda; order Siphonostomatoida; family Caligidae; genus Lepeophtheirus; species Lepeophtheirus nordmannii. The sequence goes on along the minus strand of OY804518.1, from coordinate 36,021,962 downwards.
AATATCCAATTTCAATAAATGTGTATGTCACGAGTTATTATCATTTTAGGCCTACATGCATTATGTTGAATAAGAAGTTATGTCATTTTGTAATCAAAATTTATGATCAGGAAATAGAGAGGGGAAAAAATTTGACCAAGCCTGGATTTATGTACTTATGTATATATATATGAGTAATTCTTCATCGACCAAAGAACCAAATACATTATTATTAATGCTTAAAATAAATAATTATATATTAACATTATAAAATATGCATTTGAAAGGTACATTTATTTGAGCATTGTTATAATCGATTTAGCTCACTTTTTTGTTGTTGGTATATTGTTAATAACATTATTTAGTCATAATCACAAGAAAAAAAAATGATTTGCATTCATTCTTTTGATTGAAAAAATTTATTGTTTGCTAATGGATATGGAATGCATTAAAATATCATTCAACAGGTGTTGAATGATCAATTACTCATAAAAATATACAAATATATATATATATATATATATATATATATATATATATGCAATGGTCCCAAAAAGAACTCTATAACTAATTAACTATACTCCATAAAGATTTTTTCAAAATACCCACAGAGTTGTCAGATACTGATATTGAAAATTCATTGTTCTTGGAACATTTTCTAAAAAGAAATTGAAAAACTGTGAAAACAAAAAACAAAAAAAAAACCAATTTCCTCTTATTGTTTTTTTACTATGTATAAATATGGCATAGGAACTACATAGTAATAACTCAAATTATAGTGTACATAGACTGTTCAATGATCCATCCGAAATTGCGTTTTTTTATTCATACTATATATGTATTATATTTATGTACCTTGCTTGATATTATTTACCCTTGAGAAGACGATGATAGCCTTTTATAAGAAATAAATTGAACGTAGAATTTAAATTTGAATGAAGTAAATAAGCGAAACAGTACATGCATAACATTTTTCCCCCGCACCTGTGTCATCATTTACCATGATGACTCGCTTCGAGGAGTCATTCATAGGTATGTGTTTGTATTAATATGCAGTCATTTATCAGAGAATGTGGGTAAACCTAATGGGTTTTAATGGGTAGCATGAATAATCTATGATAGCATGATAGATACCCTTTGAGCAAGAGAGAGAGAAAAAAAAAAGAAGGATTGTCTCGCACAAAGATGGACTTGCAGGAAGCTGCAGTTCTTTTAAATAACATGTTGGAAAAATAATCAAAAGTATCCTTTATTTCAACATTTTTTTCCTTGACTTGTCATGAATAATACAGTATGTGCCGTTTCACATATTATTATATTATATTTCCTATTTTAGAGGTGAACGATAAATCAACAATTGTTATAAAATTACATATTATTTTCATTTGTTGTTTTTTCATCTTGAATCCTATTTCAATGTAGAAGGCTATGCACAAACTTAATTAGAATTGGGAAATTACCGTGTAATAACCTGATGTACTGCCACTGCATACATCACAAATATAGTTCCATCAATGATATGGAACAAAATGGTAAAAATTAACTTGTCCAAGTGTCAAGACAAATGTATATATATATATATATATATTAAACTCCTGTAGACAAGGAAATATCCCCATGTTAAAAATTACGTTTTGCCACTTTGTTTTATCGCAATGATTCTCATTACTAACAGTATTGGAAAATGACGTTATTGACTCACCAACAACATATTTTATACTTGTTTTTTTTCTTTCTTTTTATGGAGAAGAGGTTCAGAGATACGATTAGGATATTATCATGATTTAAAATACGTTAATGAAAAATAGGTTTATGTCTCAACAGTTTTTTTTTAAAAAGAACAAGAAAAGTCTCCAATATTTCCGTTATGTTACTTAGACAATTATGTCCTTCTTCCTAACTGTTCTTCATGTAATATTTGCAATTAATGGAGTATACAATTCAACAAATCAACATTCAGAACGCTAATAAGGGGCAAGATATGTAAACAACGACTGACCAAGCAAGGTATAGGACAATTTTTTTACATACTTCCTTACAAAATAAAATAGTAGAATCAATGTTGATTTCATTACTGATCCATTCAGGTCAATATTGAATCTTATAAATGTAAGGAATGTTGTTGGCTCAATATATTATGTGTACTCATAGCTGATTTTCCAATTAAGCTTACTGTATCAAATAAAAAATATATATTTAAAAAAATAACTCAAATCAATGTGTCCTTCATAGAAATCAATCAAAAGTATAACCTTCCAAAAATGAATGACAGGAAAGAATTTCCATGTATACATGTATTATAAGTTATAACCAGGGGTGATTAAAAATAAGTATAGGGATACTTATTTAATATAAAGATCCGTTCATCAAATACATATGTACATATAGAATTTCCGTTAATCTGATTATTTTCATGTGGTCATTGACCTTTCCCTTATGCTCCTCGATTCAAAAGTTATAAAAGGAAAAATTTGAATGTATGAAACTTTTTATTTGCTTACCTTTTGATCATTGAAAAGGTGAAGTGAGTCCATGAGGAGTACCAACATACATGCTATAAAACTATGGTTCAAGATGTGGGCAGTATATTTTATATTTACATAACTTGTACTTCATAGATACATACATAAATACATTTCAAAATCAATGATGAAAATACATATTTTCATATTACATCTGTAGTTTTGACGAACAATGCATCCTTTTTTTAAAATATTCTGCCGTTCGAGCCTGCATTTTTTAATGTCAAAATCTTAATAAACTTCACTGAAATCATCACTATCTTTCTTCCTCAATGGAAAAAGTCTCGTGCCTTTTTTATTTAGCATATATATCCCCTTTTTTTTTACTCTATGTACATACATGGAGTATGAAAAAAAAATTACCCATATAAATCCAGGTGAAATTGTGTGCTTCATAAATTGTGCAAGAGGGAATAATAACGATAATAATAATAATAGTAACATGCTCTTTTATGTATGCAGAAATGTTTTTTTCTTGATTTTTCCACGTGTCACATTTGATCCTGTAAGTCACCTGTCAATACAAAATCCCCTTATTCATATGTACATAGATTGTTTTAACGTGGCGTTATCACTGTAGAAGTCGTCAGCCCTCTTGAAAGAAACTAAATTTTAGATGAATACCCTTTATACATTTCTTTCTTTAGGATTAAGGAAAATGGTGGATACATGCCGTGAATTTGGTTGTCAGAATAAAGGGACCGACAAATAAAAGAACCTTTATCATCTATTTAAATTCTCCCTCTCTCTTTCTCTCTTTATTATAATTTCAGACCCTGAAATTATTTATACAAAATATGTTATTGCATCATTATACATTCAAATTTACAGTGTGCAGTCAATGAATTAACCATTACTTTTGCAAGGATAAAATACTTTTATCCAATTATCCTACTTTTTTTTAGTCCCTAACAATCGATCTTGTACAGCAATTAATTGTACAAATCATTGTACAAATTTCATAGGGATTTTCACCACCTATATCTATGAATTTTAATTTCTTCAGCTTCAATATTTTTTTATAGAAATTTATCCATTTTATTTAACAAATGATATCAGCTTCATAGATATATACATACTCCCAACATGGCGTCGCTTCGATTGATTATGCAATCAGTGACGTCAGTTCAAATGCTCTATTCGACTAAATAACTCAGGGAAACGAAAGATGTGTTTTAATACATACATAGGTAATTACCCTTTTCACTAAATACTATACATACATATTATTTACCTATCTAGAAAGATTACAATATAATGACAACAATTGAAGGGTGGAGGAGAAGGGAGGGCGTTTTTGCAAAAAAAAAAAAAAAAAATGTACATTGATAACAATTGAATATCATATTATGTATTATGTCTTATTCAAACAATTCAACAGGAAGTATTGCTTCAATATGTTTCTCCATGTGGCAATACGAAGGTATTATATGCATGCTGTATATATAATTATTTATATTCATCAAAGAATGAGAATCTATTGCTCGTAGTAGTTACTCCATTGATTCGTTTAATATTATTGATTTCATTTCTATTTAAAAAAAAAAAACGAAATACAAACGAACATGTGCGTCATTTTATAGTGAATGTAATGAATAATTCATTCTTCAACCCGGGGTAAGGAAACAAAATAGTTTAATATTTAAACGACAACCCAATTATGTTTAATTACCCATATTGTAATCGCATCCATATAAATATATGTATATTAAATATTATTTAGCTGATTTATAAATAAATATATAAGCACATGGGTACTACAAATCTTTAAGTAATTCATATAGTTGAAATAAATAAATAAATCATTGATTTAACCGTTATAAGCACTCCAATAGTTACTTATATTTACGGTCGTGGTCAAATTATATCTTCGTACCCGTTGATATATTTTCTTTTTTTGCGAAAAATGAACTTGAGTCATATTGTATAAAACATGTTTGAAAAACAAAAACAACAACAACTTTTGTAATAATTACACAAATAGATCATTACTATCTTATTATTCGCTAATCAAAGCAATTTAATGAGGTAACCATTCGGTAATAGAGTTTAAAATGTAAATTACTCCTCTTCAAAAGCAGGAAAAACGTTAGAACCTTTTTGTATGACTAAATATTTCTATATAGATCATATTGCTGTTCCATGATTGAAATATCTTAATATCCTAATATTTAGGATCTGAGGAAACTATTTTGTATATAGATAACAGTAGCAACACATTTTGAAAATGAACAGAAATAATGTGATCTTACTGGCATCTATTTTCTAAAAGATGGAAGCTGGAAAGCTGTATCTAGTCTATTGGAACTTTTATTTTTTAAGATAGTTGACTTTTTCAAAAGTATAATCTACATCCAGTTTGTTTACTAATGCTATGCTAATAGAAAAATAAAATTCCCTCATATCTCAAATAATGACAAATCAAGAAATAGTAATATGATATATGTATGTAGATATGCTCAATATTTATAAGGTTCTTAAAATACATAGGCATTTATTTTTAAATCCTTGTGTCGAATTTTCCAAGAACTTAATAAAAATATTTGGCACATGAATAAAAAACAATTTTTTTACAACTTTAGTGCCGAATGGTTACTTATTAAATCGTTTTGATATTCATGTAGTACATAATACTTAAAATGTTTTAGTTTCTTCATGATAATTTTTTTTTCAAGGTTTAAATATGACTTAAGCCTAAAAAAAAAGAAGTACACAAAGGATTATGACCATGACTATATAAATTTTGGTAATACTTACATAACATAAATAAATTGAAAACGAGTATTTGATGTGAAGATACATATTTTTGTCCGTCAAAATATGACCTTTTCTACAATATTCAATGCATCATGAAAAATCCAGGACTCAAAATGATTTATAAAGAAACTCATTTCCCGTCTTTTTATAAATATATTATTACTCCTCCAAGATCTTATCAACTCATCATCATTCTCAGGATGGTAAATTATAAAAAAGTAAGTAAGTTTAATAATAATTAACCTACATACGTTTGAACATCGTACAGGTAAAGAAAGAAATGGAGAGATACAAAATAATACCAAATCGGGGCGTTTTTATTTTTGTTTCTTTACTCTTCTTCATTTCCTTAAAAAATGACAACCATACTTACTAGGTATGTACATGCGGGTATATCCTCGGCTTCTTCATTTTTATAAGGATTTATAACAAATCAAGGAACAAAGAAGGAATAAACCCTTCATTAAAGTTGTTAACGACGAGGTCAAACCTCGAAGGGGCTGTGTTTGTGTGTGGTAAATATGAATGTACAATTCTTGATCTTTAATGTCGTAGATTACGAGTAAAATGCTTCTGTTGTTTTTTTGTTATCATCTCTATAGTTGGGTCTATTTTTTTTGTTCTTGTTTTTGCCCCTAAAGTGAATGCTACAGGGAGGGGGCCCTTCACTTTACAATGACCTCTTCAACTCTCTTTATAAGCGTAGAATGTACATACATACATATAAATCATTAGACAGGAAGTGAACTTATAAAAGAGTTAAATGTGTAAATGTCACTTCTAATTTAGGCTCTTACAAGTTGTTTTATTGAGCATTAATAGTAAAAAAAAATCAAATCTGCTTGGAGATGAAGGTCGTTGAGGAACGATCAGAAATGACTTTAATGATGGCAGCATTGACTTATCATGTAGGGTCATTGAATCGCCAACAATGATAATAGCGAATGAGATAACATTTTACTTCTAATATGTGCTTAAATAATAAAAGCATGTAAGGCAGCTTTGAACAACACCTGGAAATTTCTCAATGTCTCATCTTTACTCTTAGAAAAAAAAATTGCTTCCTGTCATTTCTTTTTTCTTCTTGAGTATTTATGTGTTAAATATCTAATTATTCATAGTATGCAAACATTCTTGCTAACAAGATAAATATGTTTTTATTTTTTTGAAAAAAAAAAGAAATTTTTTACAAATTTTTAAAGAGATAAAGAGATTTTTTTGAGGAGTAAAAATAACTATCTAGAAATAGGTACAAGTCAATGATCGTTTTTTATTTCTTTAAAAAAAAAGCTTTCCTTAGGCGTGGTGTGCTAGCTCCTACTTTTTTATAGCTTATGTTTAAATCATAAATTTACTTGATAATTATCTACAAATTATCAATATTATTAAATGTATTTCTTTTCAAATCAAAGTCCCATCATTATTTTCCAAAAAGGAAAATAATTATATAAATAATGATTAGAAATGAAAAGACGGAAGATGGATGGGGTGATAAGGTTTTTTTCCAGATTGATTGGATGGGTGTTATTTGTTCCAGAGAAAGACGTGCTCAGCCTCTCCATACATACATACATGTGTAACGACTCCATAAGAAAATATCTCATGATAAAATAAAAACTACGATTTATAGAAGCGTCATTATTGAGTAAATATAATGATTATTTTTTGTCATTGATTCAAAGACAACTCTTTGTATTAGTATTTCTCTATTCAACCTGTACACCAAACATTCTCTGAGAAGAAGAGACCAAGAGAACTTCTTCACATGCATGAAAAGATGGAATCATAATAAATACATAAAATATGTACACGCATTCAAGAAAATGATGGATAATGACGAAGACCTGGTTTTAATTGATCATCATTATTCACTGAGGAATGAGACCACACAGAATCATGGTCTGTTCACAACTCCCCCCTACTCCTTTAATTAACATAGATCTACTGTACTCATAGCAATAACACATACATAAAAATAATAGTAATAAACAGAAAGAAAAATGATGAGACATTCATTCAAATGTTTAACTAAAAAAAGTAAACAAAAATAGTCATTGTCAAATTGTAATGGAATATATATATATATATATATATATATATATAATTCCTGGATGTCAGTGAATGACATGGTAATGTACTATTTACCCACAATGAGCACCCCTCTCTCTCTCCTTTTAAGCCATAACATAAGAATTGCTCTTTGTTGCATAACTCATGATTATATCCTGAACGGATTGTAATCATTCATGTGCCTCTAACTCAACCTTTAAAGGAGGTAATAGGGGAAGAAGAAATTAAAACGACTTTCTTCTCTTTTAGGTACTGGGTAGTTTGACTCATATTAGCAGGATGTCATATCTCGTGAGTCAGACCCGATTTGCAGAAATGGATTTAAAAAAACAAAAACAAAATTGCCTTTTCTAATCATAGAACTACTATTTTTCTCAACTACAACAGTCACATCCCTAGTGATGATTGTCAGTTTCCAATGTCTAACACGCAGTAATAGAGTACTATAGTTACCAATCCGAACCATGATCCGTATTCAAGGAGAAAATTCTGATTGGAACCGTCAAAATTTTGCATAAGATTTGTGAACCACGAAGAAGGGATTTGTCAAGTCCCGATAACTGCAAAGTAATGATCTGTAATTTTAATGGCTTACTCATGAATCTAGGTATATACTTTACTTTTGTTTTACCTAGATCCCATTCATATAACCTCAGACCCAATCTTTGATCCAGCTGTTTGTGATTTGTAGTGCGTCTCAAATTTTAAGTGTCATTTATAAACAGAGATTTATATTCATATATAATATATATATGTATGTCTAAAATCATATTACTTGTGAAGCAAGAGTGGCACAGATTCCAAGTACCTATGGTGAAAGATCTCAACATTAAACTTCACAACGTTACCCAATCTGATATTAATTAAATTCTATGTAATTGAATATAATATATATATAGATAGATGGATATATTATAAATTACTCTGTTCCTCTTTAATTAAAAATTATTTGACATGGAAATATGCCTTTGTCACGGAAATATTTACTCACTCGCAAGACTTAAAAAAAAAAACAGATTTTGAGAATGAAGCAAGCACATCTACTTCTTCACTTTTTTCATTTAAACAATCCATTAACAAAATTCCTATTTATTTTCAAAAAAAGAGATATTGTGACTTACAAATTTTGAAATTGAAATTTAGATTTTCAAGTGATGGGGTCAGACACCTTTTTATGTGTGAAGGTGAATCATTCTCCTGTTTTGGAGATAATATGAAATGGGAGGAAAGAAAATAATGGTTTCGCCTAGATTGTTGTAATTACAGGGCTCTGTAATGGTCTTCTACTGTTTTTTCCCTTTCCTCTTTATAAGTCACTTTTGTAAACTTCCATTTTTTAAAGAAAAAAAATAATCAAATATATTTCTAAGTGAGAAAGAAATTAATAATTTTCATGCATGGTGTATTTTCAAAGTATTGAAATCTTTGTATATTAGATATGTTGAGTACTTGTTAAGATATTGTACAAGTTATATTTTATATAAACAGACTCTGCGAAAATCAATTTGCACGTTCCATAACGCCTTATTTAATTATAACAGAGTCATTTTATTTAATTATCAACTATTATTGATAATATCATTTCATTTTGATCTATTAATGTTACCTACTTATTTATGGTAGATTGAACTGTGGGCAATTGAATTTAAAATGTACCGTAGACTACTTATTAATGAGTATTTTTCAAATAAATAAATTGAAAGATAAATCCTTTAATATAAGGAGAGTTTCATAGAATTTCAATTATTGCATAATGAAACTGATGAATCACAAGTTTCCTAAACGTTCTTCATTTAAATACTTCATTTTATTTTTTGGTTGTAACTTGTATAATATACTTGTACAAGAATGTGTAAAGAATACAAATTTTAATATCCGATACATTCTTGTGTTATTTTTGTGCCTAAATGTTTATTCAAAAAAATATTGATCGATCAATTCATTTTCTTTGTTCATGTATAGTATGCAATTTTATTGCAGAGGTCACATGTTTTAAATTGATGTTTGTACATTATATACGTACCTTACAACGATGACCTTTTTTTTATTATTTCTGTACATAAATTCATACGTATATAATTAGTAAATTTTTTTATTGTGTTTGTGTGTGTTACTATCAGCTCCATGATGAAAAAGAATAATTGAAAGATCATTTCATCATTTCATAATATCTATTCTATCCTTGAATGAACCATTAAGAAACCAAGTATAACAGAGTACATAGGTATATATACATCATAAACATCTTGTATACTCTTGAAGAAGAAAAAAGTATAAACATAAATATATAATAATTGCTATGATGAAATTAACCAACCAAAGAGTGGTTTGTAACCCTTTTCTTACATCATACACTCGATATACATATATAAATACTTAGTTTAAGTATGTATATAACATAGGTGTAAAAACATATTGATGTAAGGAATCAAAATCAGAGCTCAAAAAGTTGGGATTTTTTGGGACAGATATTGATTTGGATTTTCAATGGTTAAGAAAAAAACTACTTTTTATCATATTTTTTTTTTTTTTTGATTCGGTTTAAAATTAGGAAAATTGTAATCGTCAACTTTGGCCGATAAACGATTAATTAAAAGCTGCCCAAATATATAACAATATCAGTCAAAGCTCTAATTAAAGTCCACTGACAGACAGACAGACAGATTTAATAGGCGCCTGCAGGATTTTTGTTTGTTTGGGGTCTTTGATTAGACAGACACTCTTGGACCAGAGTGATCATGTGTATAATTACTGCTCGATTCCTACAGATGTCTATGTATGCCTACATACGTAGATAATTTACCTTCACATTGTTGCTAGGAGCCTTGACGTTTTGACCTACCTACCAAATATATATAAGTATACAAAATATTTATATAATTCAAAAAATAAATGAATCAAAACATATGGGAACTTCAATATGCCTACTATATAAGTATGTATGCATATAGTTGATCCAAACTGCATGCATCTGCTGCAAATAAAATCACCCAATTTGCTCATACGTATGAATATATGTATCTACAATTATGCACATCTATGTATTATTCATTTACTAATAAACTCACCCACACCAAAAGTTGGATATCTTTTTGAGTCTAAGAATCCACCAAGGAAGTACTTAATTGAAACATTCATATAATAAATACTATGTGTTATGAATTTAAACATTGACTTTGTCCAAGCTGTACTAAAAACCGATTGTACAAGTTGCAATGAAGCATTTTATATGAATAATATTAATTTACAGGAGTATTTTTATCAAGTAGGTTTGATGCAATAATGATTAAAAGATTAGAAATTCCATTAAATATTGGATAAATTATGGGTCTAATTCTTGGTTTTTCCGATAAAAAAGTCTGATTGATAAGCATTCGGGGATACATCATATAATTTAAGTGTCCACAGTTATAAGTATTATTCGTTTATAGATAATTAATTATAAATAAGTAATTATTAAAGATCAAAGGTAAACGATAGCATCAATTAATTGATTGATGTGACATTTAAATAATACCTTATGTGACTTCTGCATGTTATAGCACGTAGAAAATTCCACCTCATAAACTGCAAATGCAAATAATCTTAGTTTTCCGCTCTGTCAAATACGTAGCTATATAGGTTGATAAATTACTATTATAGTAACTATTATAGGTAATCACGTCTAAAAGGGAAGACCATTTCTATAGTATCTGAATTGTGTAGTACGTATATGCAGAGTTCCGTAATCATTTGAGTAGAACTTTAATTACAATTAGAAGCAAGGATATAATATGTGTTGTAAATTGGGGGAACAGATGTTTTTGTCAATGCTTTATGTATGTACAACTTAATTGTAAGTCCCTTATGTACATAAATTGAAAACACCTCATTATATAAGTAATACCTATGTATGCTATGTCTTGTCAATAACAAAATGATAAAAAATACTTTTTGTCAGTTTGATTGTCATAAACAAAATAAATGCTGTATATACAAAAATGATTTATAATAACTTTTTATTTTTTATATTTATGTACCTATTTCTAGAGATAGACGATTCAATAGTGTTGATGGCTTTTTCATGATGCTATCATCACAGGAAATGGAAGGGAAAAGTATCATTAGGAGTTATATGTGAATGTGACTTTTCAAATATTTAAAAAAATAATAAAAAAACACCTTTTCCATTTAGAAGTTAAAGAACTGTGAAAATGTTTTAAAATATAGCTATGAATTCATGACTCTTCTGTTAATGATGTATGCCTTAATATTTAATCCATCCACGGAAAAAATCCACATGTAATCGATATGTTGCATCTAGATACGTTTATTGATGATATCGAGCTAGAAATGGGGCCTACGATTGCACGCTTCCTTGTAGTGCCATAAATCAATATTGTCGATTACAAAAGTTGCAACAATTTAAGGGAATGAGTATCCACGCTTCCCTGTAGTAATGGAACAGGGGTCAAATGTTACTTCACTGCTAATCAGTGTAACATAAGTAAAACTACTCACAAATTTACAGTTTGTTCTTATAAAACAGATGAAATAAAGTAGTAAGTTTTAGTGCCCCATTTGTGACCCTGTTTACAACGCCCACATTTGGAACTACAGACGTACTTATATGCATTTATCTCAAGAATAATTCATTTGTGGATAGAAATGCAAACCTAATTTGAAGATTAAACGAATCAAACCAATTCTATTGGAATTGATTTATTATTCTTTAAAAGAGCATGATTAAATTTATAAATACATATTTGATTATGCATATGGCCTTAAACCACCTGCAAGAGAAAATAATTTAATCCTTTATAAATTAAAGTCCATATTTCATTTCTCTTATATGTAAAAAAGTCAGTGAAAATTATTACCAAGATGTTATTATCACATATTCAAAAAAAAAAAAAAACTAAAAACTAAAATCTATTGTGCATTTCATGCATATAAATAAATGATGTTGCAAAAGTCCTACTGAGTACGTTAATGCATCACATAATCGTTAATATTATAATGGATAATGTGATCACGACGTCTATTGATGAAGGTAAGAGATTTGATATTGTAGCATGGAATCAATAGCGTAGTCAGCAAAAGAGAGAGAGAGAGAAAGAGACATTGTTAAAGGTTCGTAAGTACAGAGTTCAATGATTTGTTGGTATCGCTACTAATGTCCAAATGTATGTACAATAAGTCAAATCTATAGTACAAAAATTGGCCAAATCCCAGAGGTGGAATCCTCCTCAAACAAAAATTCAATATATAAAAATAGCCAAACTATGTATTATTATTATTATTTATTCCCATTTCATTTGAGTTGACTGACACATGTCTTATCTTGTATGAAATGTACTTTTATCAGTTGAATCTTAGGCCCGTTATCAACGGTCGTAACAAGCTATTATATCATTTTATCCCCCCCCCCCCTATTGTTAGCTAATAATGTGTACTATGTATTGCAGGATCCCTAACTGATATTCATCAGGGATATTTTGTTTCATGAGTGTACATACAATGTACCTATGTATGTACATAGTTGTAAAGGGCAGGAACCTAAAGAAAGGGATGACTCCAGATGGAAGCAATCTTCATAAGCTTATGTTTCTGCTTTCTTCATGTGTTTTAGTCATCATCAAGTGTAGGATAATGATGATGCAGTAGGTTCTATACATACATACAAGAGGGTGGAGCATGTTTCGTGAGTTACTACTATTTGTATAATTGCTGTAACAGATGTTCCACGTGGTGATGAAGAAGAGATAATGTTAGGAAGGTGAACGAGGGAGCAAAATGGATTCATTCATACTAATTTTGACTGTTAGAGCGGTTTATAATAATATCTACCTACATACTGGGTCAAAGGATAATAATCATTATTAAAAATGATTATGGATAAACTGAAGAAGAAGAAGAAGAAGCTATGCTCAAAGAAAGGAAAGGTCTTTGTAGTGTAGGAACAGATTTGCATACGTTGTACATATGCATGTAAAACATCCGTGAAGAGGATTTACCATTATAGGTAATTGAAACTGAAATGTAGGTGTGTACTCATGCTTATTCATTAACCCCATTACTTTTATTTTTTGCATACATTTTAAGGCATTCAAAGTCTTCGTACATATAATCTTCAATGCATTACATATTATATGTAATACCTACAATTGGATGTTTCTATCAGACTATGTATATTTGTAAGAGAGTAGTAAACCATCTGTTTGATTATATATATAGTTGCTAAGTACCTATATAATTCATGCTTTTGTTTAAATTCTCTATTTGTTTGTGTAATTCATGTTAGGAAGAAATAAACAAAATGTAAACCAGTAATTGTGATAATATGTTTGTACTTTTAACAATAATAATAATAATAATAATTGCAAACCAAATCATGTTGGTACACAAATCATCTCTAAACGAAATCAATAATGTTCAGAATTTCCAAGAACTAATACAGAGCTACTATTACAGGTAGTAGGGTAGTTATACTTTCAAATATGGAGAAGGGGGAACTATTCAGACTCTATGAATGCAGTTTTTTCTTGTTTTTATGAGACTTTTGGGCCTTCGCCCTCAAATTTTTTTGTTTTAGTCATAAATAAATTATCAAAAGGCTGACAGTGGGGTTAAAAGCTATGTTTTTTTGAGAAAGTGGCTTCAAAAGTATAAACGTATACATTTGTATCTGTGAAAAGATTAAATTTGTTATAATTTATCACTCGTTTTTAAGGTTTTGAGGAAAATAAAATAAACTGGCTTGGACTTGGAGCTCTCTCCAAAACAGGTTGGCTAAAAAAATAAGATCAATAACAAAGATAAATTTGAATTTGCTTTTGAAGATTTAATGAAGAGCCATACGTTATATTAGCATTCATAGAATCGTAGTAACATATCGACTTGCATTTAATAAATAAAAATCAACTTATGTTCAAAGTTACTCTTTATAACATTAAAACCTGGGTTGAAATCTCATTTAAAATCCTGGTAGGGATGTAACTTCCCCTGTTATCTACGCCTCTGATAATAAACTTACATTCTACTACAACTAAAGAGAATAAATAAGGGTATCATTGTCATGAATAAGCTATCAAAGGCTCATGAGTTCAAATGTCTTGCTCTTTGCCTATGGTACAAAAATGATGAATGCTATACTATGTTACGTATAATTGAAGCCTTTACTTACTCTCTCTGTAAGTAGATAATTGTGGTCGTCGTGAAATATCATTGACTCGATTCTGGGGTTTTTTTTCTTCTTCGATTCAAGTTATTAAAGTTTTTTTTTTACAACTATCTTGTGTGTGCTAATTAATAGAAAAGTATATGCATGCAGTTGAAAAAAAAAGTGCAATGTAGTGGTTAAATTTTAAAACAATATGTATTACACTTTCCCAAGATCATTTTACTAGCAAGGCATAGTAATCATCATTTTATTCACAATTTGTTGCAAAAAAACAACAACAAAAAAAAAAAAATACCCAGATAAGGTATAATTTTTGATGGTTTGAGACTTGCCTGTAAAATTTCTTCATATTACATATATATCTTTTATGGGTAATAAATATATATAACTAAACTTTTTTACGGATTTCTGAATTAATTTAAAATTCATTCAGAGATTTTGAATTAGGTATTCCATTTTCCGTACTGTATATAAAACAAACATCCATAATATGTACTTTGCAAAATAAGTTAAAAGACACAATACCTATGTCATACGCCATGTTGTATTGTAATTTTATGACAAAGCCATAAATAAATGAGCCTAATTAAACTAATAAAACCTTAATATTTTAAGAACCTGCGGCATTTCCATGACATGAAATGCATATCACTTGATACCTGTATAGATAACCATTATATACATATGAGAATGAACTTCTAAGTATGAATGAATCCTTTTTAGGTATTATTTCTTGACATCCAATAAAAAATATAGGTTCCTTTATAGATAAAAACTATATACATATATCTTTAAGTAAATAGTAGGTACCAGTTGTCGGTGTTTTTTTTTTCTCTCTAGAGGCTATCAGATAAAAGGACAACATCCTGTTATACTTATAGAACAAAACAACAACAGCTCACTTGAAGAAAATGGTCAATATATGTACATATAACAAAACATATTGAAAAATAACAAACAATTACTAAAAATAAATAATTTTTTTGGCCTAAAGGGATTTTCTCTCTCTATATATATATAAAGGTATCTACACATTCAAGAGTAAAATAAGTGAAATCAAATAAGTTCATTTCTCTTTAAAATAAGAATCAAAACACTATATAATAGATGTTTAATACTTGCTAAGATTTGTTAGTGGATTGACTTACAAACAGAAACATTTAGTGTACAAAAGAAAGGAATGAAATTAGAGCATATTTACATTAAACATTATATCGATTCTTAATTAATTAGTCGTCTTTCTTTATGTACATTTAAAATGATGATTATTGGATAAATGAATCAACTCAGCTATTTCCTTAAAATGCAAAGTAAAAAAAAACAGCACTTCCTTAAAGCATTCTGCAAAAAAAAATGCATATTATTACAAAGTAGTTAACCTTACAAAGAGGAGGAGGGGGGGGGGAGAGAGAGAGAGAAAATAGCCAGAAAATGAAGCAACGTTTCATAAAACATTTAAATGACATATATATTTATATATATAAATTGTATATTTTTTATAAGGGATTTATGCACATAGGTGCATGCCAAGTGTCAAGGTCATAAAATATTGAAAACATGATTAGATGAATCAATATGTTATTAGGTGTTATAAATCTATTACATGCGTTCCTTTGTGTCCCACAAATCAAAATTTGCATGATCATGCTTTGATATGTATATAGGTACATGGTACTCTGAAGAGGACCTACTGATATCCATGGATATATGTGTTATGCTTATAGGTATATATTTCTACTTTTGAATGAAAAGGCTTTTCATTGTTGAAGTCAAAATATTCACCTTACATCCTGTCTTCCACTCGGATCATGACTATTTATTCTAAAGTTTGTATCAATGTTGAAGATTTCTAAATATATATATTTGCTTATTACTTTTTTTCAAGTCTCTTGTGATTTTGAATTAAAAAAAAAATCCTGTACTCCTTGCATCAAGTCGATTATATAAAATGCTGTCATTTACCTTATACTGTCTTAATATAACATAATCATAACTTCTGGTACTTATCCTTATATTGAATGTTTAAAATTTGTAATAATTGTAATTAAAATTGAATTATGTAAGATAAAAAGTTTGATCCGTTTTAATTAGACGAAAGATTCCCAAACGGCTTTGAATTAAGCAGAAGAGTAAATTTTAAGATTGGAGATTTTTTTAGCATATTAATTCTTCATTTGTCGTTAAAAATTATTTAATTTTATAATAAATTTATCAAAAAATTTGGTTGAAAAGATTATGGTTTTTACTGATTTTGACACATACATTTTAAATTAAATTAACTAGGAAACAAATTCAAGATTCGAGATTTTCAAAAGTCCCACTATACTCAAGTTGAATATGAGTTTGGTTATTACTCTTCATATTTAAGGAAGCACCTTCCATTAAATGCCAACTACTATAGCTTAAATATAATTTAGCTGGATATGTTTATGATATTTAGCCTCAATTTGCGTATTTTATAGAGGGTTGATAGAAAATTTTTAGTAAAAAAATTGTAGAACAGTTATCAAAGAATGGTGCTATGTTGTTTACCTATTTTTTTGACAAAATCCTTTGCTCGCTCATTTATAATTGACACATAAAATTATAAAATACACACAAGCAAACGTAATTATTCCTTTAAATCATATGATGCAATTATTTAGGGGAAAAAGACTCAGCAACAGATAAATCAAAGCAGACTCCAAAGACCTTGGACTACCTCATGGAGGTCATTTTTTCTGACCCCAATCCTCTTAATCGACAATTTCTTGAAACTTGATAGGCAGCCTCAAATTCGTCCTCCTTAGTCTTCAAATTCCATTCTGGCATCAAAATCAGTCTCCAATGACCTTGATCAACCTTGGAGGCCAACAAAACATAACTTATGCCCTTTTTTGGATCTAGTTATCCTTAGTCCATCCTTTTCCCTAGTCCTTTGGACTAACCATGATGTTCAGTCTAACAAACGAATGACTAGAGGGACTCGTGCTATAAATATTCAGATTGTACAAATTTTAAATACCAAATTTAAGGACCTGGTAATAGAGATAATGCAACGATTAAAATTCCATGGGATGTACGATATTATATCAAAGGTAAATTTTTGACTTTTTCATAAAAAATCCAAATTGTTAAATAATCTATGGTACATGATATAACTACACTCGTAAATAAGTAATAAATGAGACATATTAATAATAGATCAAAATTGAATATATAGTCTGTAATTCAAAAAACCCATGTAATAATTGCAACTTGCAGAATCATTGTAACTTCTGCATATATTTATATAAAACTAGAACACTTATCCTATTTTCAGATCTGGGATACATCATTAATTTATGTATAACCATAAATACATAAGAAAAGCCTGAAAAATGAAATTTGTGATGGGGTAACACAAGATCAATCTTGAGCTAAAATCAACTTATTTTTTTTACTTCATAAATATAAACGGTCTAATAAACATATTTCAGTACATTATGGACTGCATATTCAAATTTCTGGGATAGGTTAAAATACTCAGGAATGTTAGCTATAGTCCAGAGTTTTCATTTAATTTATGAGACTTTATTTTAACTCGGAGATGGCTCTATCAAATACACACCTTGAATCTATTTTATTAATTCCCCTTAATTTTGACCAGGGATTTTTGCGACATTTAAGTGTAATTTGCGGCGCCTCCAAATCATAAAATAGAATAATCCATGAATAGAAATAGAAGATAATTTATTATAGGATACAAAATTAATCTACACTTATTTTCAAGAAGAACAGCTTAGTTTCCTTTTATAGTGACAAACCTTTTTCTATAAAAGTGATTCCTATTGATATTTTCCCAGGATTTTTTTTCGTAAGGTGTAAAAGGATTGTACATGATATAGTTGGAGTGGGATTTCGACTTATTCGGATAATCAGATTTGTGAAATTAGATAAAAATATCGTTTAAGGTCTCATTATATCATTATAAGGAGGTTGTGTATTCATATCTTATGAAGTATCATGAGGACTCAGAGTGGATCTGTGGAGAGGAGATGAGCCTGGAGGAGGATTATCTCTCATTATGTAATCCATTGATTTGTACCCCCCCCCCCCCATTCAAGGTATCACAATTAGTATTGATGCTGTCATGAGTCATGGTGGTAGATATAAAAAAAATGGTTGTTGTAGATTACAGAATGCGAAATAATCCACTGATCCTCCTCTGGGTGATACTTGAATATCAATTCTCTGGTTTTGAATGCTCAACGCTGTCCAATTATCGATATTGGAAAGAGAAACCATGACGTCTGAGTCAAATTGTAAACCATACCCAAACCCATTCATAACTATACAATACACACATGCCATGGCTTTGAGAATATGGCAATGTAATTGGGCTAACAATTGCAAGTATGAACTGCAGTTTTTAAATGTATAAAAAAACACAATAAAAATTGCATCTACTAAATTTTAGTATGATTTATGTAGGTCATAGTCAATTTGGCAAAAGGAGGTTTATTTACTATTTAAAATATCCTTGGTCTATTCATAATTACATAAATACGTACGTATATAATATATATGTATATAATTTTGGGTTTGTATAAATACACCTAAATATTATTACAATGTACATATATACTTAAGTATTTCAACTAGGTAAATAAACATCTTATGTGCAAATATATGTGCCTAACTACTACATACCTAAATACCAAAGTAAAGTACTCTACTTCCTGTTTATAATGAAAAAATGAGAGTTTTTATTTGTTGGATTCATATCCTTGGATCTTTAATCATCCTATTATTTATTTTTTCCTTTCAAATAAATATTTGCTCCAACATCCATAATGTCGACTTAGTCAGCACCGGTGCATGAGAAATTTCCAAAGGCCTTTGTGAGATAAGCTCAAGGGATCCAAGAGCCATTTTTTTTAAAATGTGTTAAAATAACATTTTTTATGAGCATTAGTATGACAAAATGGGAAGGTGATTAAAGCACCGCATAATGTTCCTATAATACTCAGTTGTTGCTCTGAGACAGTGTGGTTCAGAGCTTGCTTCTGAAAAAATAATACAGATATGAATAGCAAATTTATAACAAGTCTACTATATTATAACATTTCTATTTGTAAAAAGACCAAAAAAATTTTCAATGGTATGCCCTATGGATTTATTTATTGCATTATTGCGCCCTATGATAACCTTTTTTTTAGAAGCATTGCTACAATACGATAACAAAGACGAAGTTAGTAATGCTTTTCAAAATACTGGGTTGCGTGATTTATTTAGTGCTCCTCATAGCCAAATATAAGGATCATATGAGTCCTTAATATAGGTATTTAAATTAGTCATGTTCCAGTTGTAAGTCCTATAAAAATGTCCCAAATTTTAAAGTGCATCTTACATGGCATCAAAATCACTCATATTACTTAATATAGTAAAGCACTTCAATTGATCAATTAGATTAAACATTCAAATAAAATTTTGTATGTATCTTTCATTTGTCATTATTCAAGTATTTATCGTTCTTATACGCATTAAGTAAATATCCTTTCTTTAATTTTGCCAGGATTTATATGGCTGATATCTATGATGACATAATTTAAAAATAAATTTTCCATGGTACCATTTTTGATCCAAATTCAGAATTGTCCTTTACATATGGGACCTGTTACATGTCTACAAAATACTAATTATTATGGTAAGGGCTCTGTGAATAACGATCGACCTTATAAAAGGCTCGAGAGCATAGATCAATAGTTCTTTAGTGCCCCTGGAGTAAATATCAGTATTTCATCTATTATTTTGTATTTTTACACATAAATACTGCATATATAATAATCACAACATACACAGGTAACACCCACAAGTGTCAAAATATTTTTGTAGGTTATTCACCTTTGCATGCCCCGGCAACAAATTGTACAAATATGTATTTTTTATTTATTTTTATATTCATAAGTTACACCAATTAAAAGGAAAATATTTATTTGTAATAATCTAATGTTTTTATGTATGTATATATATATACAGAAGAAAATTTACGTATACATAATATGTTATTAACTCATTATGGTTTTATGACAAACTATGTATGTATGTAGTCCGATTAGTATTCATATAGAACACCTGTTCAGGTAAATAAATATATGTATACATATATTTTAATGTATTATATATAACTAATAAACTGGATAACCATAGATAATATAAAATATATTTTTTAATATTTTGTGAAACGTTGTTTTAACACAATTTTTTATATATGTAATATTATTTCCTTTTTAATCAGCTATGCTTTGAAATAACTATATACTTCGTATATATGTATATTACAAGTACAGAATATTATCTTACCTGCCTCCTGGCATCATTAAAGTCCTCTTTGTTATCTTATAATTAAACTCTTTATTAAAAATAGAATGACTGATATATCTGCCCTTAAATCCTTAAATTAATACCTCAAGCAAAATCCTTTTAATCATCGCTAGCTTCTTGAGTACTTTATACTTTACAAAGCACATTTCATTTTATCCATGTATGTAGAAGCACGTTTTTTTCATCATTTTTATCTCTTATTGTAGACAGACTTTTTGTTTTTGTGAATGTATCAATTTTTGACAAATGGCACTCATTATTTAAAGGGAAAAAACACAACAAATTTGATTTATTCAAAGTTATTAATAGAGATGATCTATTTGTAAATATTACAAATGAGTCATACATTTATTGCATTTAAAATAATTGTTTATGCAAACAGAGTTGCAAATTCTAATATAAAAAAAAATTCAAAAACTTATGTAATATCTATCAGAGGAAAGGTTTATCTCCAAAAATTATGGGCCTAGGTGAATAATTATAAATACACATTAATTGTGTAGAAATGTAACAAAAAACAAACAAAATCCTTTCCGACGTGCAAATACCATTCAAAAATTGGTGTTGGTTGACAAAGGCATATTATGCATTACTTTATATTCTCAAGATGTCATCATTCTTGCTAACAATTCTCGGTGGGGACACAATATCTATTTAATAGATAATTTTTAACATTACCATTTAATTTAAAATACCTAAATTCATTTCCTTTGCAATTAAAAGATACTGCAAAATACAGATTTAATAGGGAATGACTTCTTTTCTGTTTTTCGAGCAAGGTGCTGTAAAAGATCAAATAAAAGCTGCTCTGGTCTAGAGTAACAAAATGGTAATAACAACATCTTCATCATAGGTTCCTTATTGAAGAATTTACAACATATCAACAAATTTGTTGACTCTCAGTGTCAACATATATTTTATGGCGTCATAATAGTTGTGAATTTGACACTCACAGGGAATGGTTTTTTTGTCACATTTCCACTAATTGGAACTCCACTAATTCTATGCTTTGCATATTTTATAAATGCTGTCTCAAACTTGAGCAATTTGCACGAGGAAGCATGGTTAAGCTTTTCTATTGTTTTATATAAAATGATTTAAATATATTTTATATTAAGTTTCGTAATAAACTTACATAAAAATACATACATACACCTAATTAGAATATTACCATAGAAAACGACGTGAAGAAATGGTAATGGTAGCACTTTGGTATGTACTCATAAAGGGATATATATATAATGTACATACATACTTATATAGGGAAGAGAGCAAGTCGCATTAACCTAAATCAAAAAAAATATATGTATATGTAACTTTCACTTTTTTTCAACTTCTTCTCATTACGTAAGTTGTTAAATTGCTCCCCCCCCCTCCCTCCCCCTTCTCCTCTTGAAAGCTCAAATTTCCTTTTGTACTCCAAGGGAACTAACTAAAATACATACATATATATGTATTATATGATAAGATCTTATAACTAGTGTATGTATGAAATTGTATGTTTTGAGACTCTATGAACAAACATAAATACAAAGGGATTCAGAACGATTTTGTAAAATAAAGGACATTATATCAGCCTTATCTACAAACATATTATATAATATAGTTAGTTAGTGTTGGATTTCAGTCTTGAAATCCCGGACTGGTACAATATTGGTATTAACTTCTGAATTAATTGTTAACTGTCTGATACCACAGTCTAGTCCGAAATATCTATTTTATATATGTACATATACTTTAGAAAAAATAACTAAAGATCGAACCAAAAAAAAGTTGGTTTCGGACTGGGTCTCAACAATACATAGACTAGTTAGCCGCTACACCCCTAATAACATGTAAACAACAATCATTTTGATGGATTGAGCATGGAATCTTATATATTTATACTATTGTATATATTTCCATTAATTTTACGCGAATGCTGCATATCAATTAGTTAATTCCTTAAAAACCTAAATCCAAGTACATACAAGGAATATTCTACGATAATACATATTTCAGGAGACACACTGTATGCATATGAACAAACCGAGCCACAATTCCTTTTTGTCAACAAGTTTATCATTATTTTATTTTTCTTGCTTCTTTAATGGAATGAATGATGAGATCCATTGCAAATCAATGCTTAAATATACATACTATAATATGTTTATGATGATCTGCATAGACATTACAAGGCTATATTTATGATGATTTTTTTTTATAAAAGGATCATTTGTTTATTTACTTCCTACAACTACCTATGAATAGTTGTATATATGTACATGAGTGGTAAAGAAGGAAGCAGAGGCTGCTGGAGTCTTCATCATTTCCTACACAACTCCTACAACAATTGCATTTATGTATAAATATGGTAATTATATTTGTACCTTGGTTTATTTTATGTCGGTATATGACTAAATATAAAGAAACTTTGCCTTTCTCACTTCACCAACGGAAGTCATTGTTTCTGTTTTTATATATGTATATAAATAAAACAACATAATTTGCCTGTTTAAAAAAATAATTTCCTTTATTTTGTTTCTTCTTCTATGAAACATTATCGCATTCTAATCAAGGAGTGTAGGAAATATCTTTTTTTATTTTTTCACATATTTAATTAGAAATTGTCAAATGAAAGAATGTGTAGGATACAAAGATACAGAAATAAAAGGGATGGAAGTGAAAGTGCAGTAACATTTGCACTTAACATAAATACTTGGGTGCGTATGTACGTACATACATAGATAGGGTCACATAAATCCTTCACCGTGTATTTTAGGAACAGCCAGGATGACCCCCCACTTAAAAGTCTTGCACTTTTTTCCTCCTCTCCTTTTTAATATATATAAATGCATAAATTCTTTATTTATCGTACAAACTACCTACCCATGAAAAAATGAAAAGTATTTCTTTATTGGAAGGAATTGAGTCGTGTGATAAAGGAACACACACATGAAAAAATCTGAGTCAATCAGAAACGCCCATTAGAATTGTGCTTGCTCTCATATGTGTCCATATGTATAAACGTACATATGGTATATGTATACATACCTTGTATACAACATAAATAAGACGTTTAATGAGAAAAAAAAAAGAAAAAACCATCAAACTAATTTATAGAACCTCAAGGTTGATATTAAAAAATTCGCCATCTTTACAATAACATTATGTAAGATTTTTAAAAAAATCTTTTTAAAAAAGAATAAATACACTATTACTGTTCATTTAATTGCTATATTTTACACACACAAAAATGCTATTTAAATGCTACAAATCTCTTCTTTTTTTCGCTCTTAGATACTTCATTATTCCACAAAATCAAGTCCAAAGTTTTGAAATTTACTTTGTAATATATATATACTTACATCATATATTCTGTCTCCACTCTGCACATCAGATATCTCCTTATTTAAAATATATTTCTCATTATTTAAATATTAATTAAGACAGATTTGTTAATGATTTTAACTTCTACATATATTATAAGTATGTATTTATATTTATTTTAATAAACTTATTCTTACAGAAAAGATATACTTATATAATAGCTTTTAAAAATATAGATAACTACATCTAAGAAGTGTTTGGGTGTTGAAAGCTCTCAAAAACATGTTATTATTTATAAATATTATATGTATATACATTTATATATGCTTGTATGTGGCGAAATAGAGTCATAATAACTCAATATTTTATTTTATTTTTCAGGTAAGATTATATGGATTTTGATAAATGAATTGATAAACATGTGCATACACATAATGGGTCAATTTGGGTACTTGATAGGTAAAGCGGGTGTATGTCCAGTTATGATAATATCCCTTTAGGCCTTAAACTATATGGATGTATAGCTTGTTCATTAATATAATATGATTTATAAAAAGATATATACATATGTACAGTCATACTTTGGACAACGATCATAATTTATCCGTTGAACGTGATTGTTAATCAAAAACTGACTCAACAAAGAGTAATAAATTAACTGCTAAGGAGGAGTGTGTTTTGCCATAAGCAGATAATCGTTCACTCATCTGTGTTCTCTGAGGCGAAAGTGTTTGACTGTTAGGAGAGACTAAATCAGGGCTTTTCAAACCATGGGGTGTAAGTCAAAAAGTTTGAATAGCACTGGATTAAAGCAAGAAAAAATAAATTCATATCCAAGACTTGACTTGCTATTCAAATTGAAATCCGGTGCTCATTATTACAAATACTTGGAATCTAGAATATTATTGTACTTATCAAAAAAAAAACAAAAAACATTCAAACTCATGTGATTTTTTCTTTACAAGTTTCTTTGGTAATAAATAAATGATAATACATATATTGAATCAGTCATTTTAATATATTATACATATGATGTATGAAAATACATTTTTTTATAGGAGAGGAAAAACAAGTTATTAGTAGGCTACAAAGTGCCCTATTGAAGAAGTATTGCTAAATGAAGTATTTTTGAATCAAATATGATTCATTATCTGTATCTTAAAAAGGGTTGTCGTTTCATTGACTGGCAATAGTGAATGAGGACTTTCAAATCCTACTTGGGAAATTTGCAAATAGATGAATTAATGAATCATCTATGTATATGTAAATCTATATAGTCCTACAAAATCTTTTGAATCAAAAAAGCTATTCATATCAAACTCTTTTTTTTTTTGGGAGGGGGGAGACTGAGTAAAGAAAACTCATTACTATTTGCTTGTATCATTAACTATTTGAGTAGAAATTTATTTTTCTTAAAAGATATATAGAAAGAAAACAAAAACAACAACAACTAGCAGAATAAAGTTTCAATAGAGAGAGATACTCATTGCATCATTTTGCGCTATTGAATGATTAATGATCATAGTTTCAAGGAATAAAAAAAAGAGTTATACATGCATTTGTATAGATATTAAGGGAAAAAAATAATGCTTGTATCATCTGTAACGAAGTCAAAAATCATCATTACATTAATAAAATAAGTATCAGTCTTATTAAGAATTCTACATAATGACAGGTAACATCTCTATTAGAAGATAGCTTTTTCGAAAGAAAAAAAAAATGAAAAATGAACTTTGAACAGTTTGTATACAAGAAATACATTTGTAATATTTCATCAATGTCATGTTTTTTGTTTTTTTTTGTGCTGAAATCCCATGATTTTTTTTAATGTTTCTTATGCTACATATATTTGTCATAAATAGTTTTTAGTTCAAATATTCTCTACTCATATAATAAATCAATGGTCAAGTATAAAGCAATAACTTTTCTGTCAAACTTGAAAGAGTTTGAATAAAATGACAACTCTTGAACACGACGTTATCTTGAGTGTATCTTGCAACCCTTCTTCCAAAAAAAAAGAACTAGAAAAATCAGTTAGTGACAGTTTGCTAATTCTTTCCAACCGTAGAATTGTTCACAGTTCTTCACAATAGCTAAGTCTAGCTTAACCAATCAACGTTCAAAACACTAGTAATGAGAAGAGAAGTAGAAGAAAAACTGTCAAAAAAAAGTACAATGTAATTTTTGGTGTAAGTGTGATAGAAAAGATAAAAATTGAATATCTCTTTGAATTAAAACACTATTATCATATTTTTGTTATTATATTATATACCAATAGCATTATTCAAATCGAATCCTTTTTGATAAGAAAATATTACATAACATTAAACTGTCAACCATTTGACATTTTAATGGATCTAAATAAATTTGAAGTTCAAATATCAATAAAAATGGAAGGGAATAAGTTTCACTCCTTTTCCTATAGTAACAATTTTTTTTAAATCAAACTTTATAATTGCTTTATTTGCATCCAGTGGTGGATACAATAAATTGCTTTCACCCTTTGAAAATGAAGGAAGGATATTTTTTAATGTAGAAATTATTTTTGAAACATTTATGATCACATATATGTCTCATTTGATGAAGACCAGAGCAGAGAACACTAAGTACAAAGAACGTCTTTTTTTTTTTTGCTATATGGTCATATCAATAATATTTTTCTCTATTATAACTTCAATAATGAGGAATTATTCAGTTTTCTAATGGCAATGTCTTACTCTAGAACTGCCTTCTTAAAGGCTGATGTAGAACTATTTTCTTCTTCACCAAATTTGACTTCACTCAATAATTATTCCTATGATCAAGATCGTTATTCGATAGAGTTTTTTTGGTTTTACAAAAATATGCTCAATTTAAAAATAAACATATTGGCTGAAAGTTTTGTATGAGATTTAAATAATAAAGTTTATTGCCAAAGAAAAAAAAATGCGAAAAAAAAGATTTACATTTGACTGATATTTAATGAATTGTTTATAGTAATAATGTGATTAAAAATTAAATTAATTTTGAAATGTTAGTTATTGTTTTATTTAACAAAGGAAAAACATAAAGGTTTTATGTTAAATAGTAAACCTGCCTATAGTTATTCAGTCTAGTGTTACCTTTTCTAAAATAAAAATGTGTCCTTACTTATAGTTATGTATGAAAACGGAAGATAGAAAGCAGAAAAGAGTGAGTCTTTTATGTATGTATGTGTTATGTATTCCTTCAATGAAGGAAAGTTATTTAAAAACAAAATTCATTCTTTAAAATTGTTTTATACTTAAAAGAACAGTTCAATTTCTAAGGTGTTATTGAACTAAAATTCATGAAAATTACAAATTAAATAAAGAGTTCGAAACATTATTATAAATCATTATTTAGTCATAACAGTTTATTGAAGTATTGTCGAATTAAAGAAACGGCGACAATTATTTTGTTTAATTATACTGGATATGTATAATGTATAAAAAACAAATAAAATGAAGAATTTTAGGTACTTGTGAACAATTTATTCTGTTATGGTCGTAATTCCATTAAATAGTTGATAGTATATCAATTTTGACTTTGTTGGTGTGTATAACTCATTTATATAGGTATTTTATGATACATTAGATAGCAACCCAAGGGTCCACGGGTCTTTCACTCGTAAATATCTAAATTAAATTAGTAATAAAAAGAACTGTGAAAATAATAATCAATACTTGCTAACTCAAATTGCTGCTGTTATAATTAATGAATGCGTTATAAGACATAAAAACTACTATTTTTAAAATTTGTAACTTGTACTAAATCCCTATCATCTCGTACATAAAGATAAATAAAAGAAATCTATTACTCTCAAAACGTAGGATCCCTCCAAAAATTATTCAATCAATTTTTATTATTTTATATACATATATACGAGCCTTATATTATTTGGACTCGTATAAGTATTATTTAGATATGTTTGTCTAAACAATGCGTATACGCAGTATACTTTGTACGAAATCAATCCATGCACTTTTATTAAAACTCGAAGCATATACAATTTTATGTACATATTATATAAATTTGCAAAAGGATAGTAGAATTATGAAAATTTAGATCCTTTTATACATACAATTTGTAATTGTAGATAATGTTATTACATATGTAAATATACAGTTTATATATAAATATATATACATATGTATATAATATATATAAATATATATTTGCATAAACTTTCTCTAGAAGAATGAAATTTATGATAAACAAATCATATTTTTTTGTATGACTATACTATAACATTTATTCTACAAATATGTGTGCTCACATTATAAACATGTTTTTATTCCTCCAAATGAAAACATTATAAGAAAAATATATATGTACATAGTTTGGTACGAGTCTTTTTTCATGCATACCTCGACCTTTACGACATATTATGTAAATACATAATTTTCCATGTAAATACTAAGTATGTATTCCGCTTATTCATGAGGAATGATGATGCTTCATTTCTTTTGGAAATAGTCCCTAAGTAAATAAATTCTTTATGCATCAACGTGGGCTTTTTAAAAGTATCTAGTACTATGATCTTATTTTCTTATTTTTCATTTAAGTTCAAATGATGAGTACAAATGACTCCATTTTACGACATTATCGCTTAACTAACAAATTATGGATATGCCTAATGTAAGAATATCCACCCAGATATTATACATACTATTGTTATTATTATTTTTACATATACATACATATTTTTACGTATCACTATACATTAAAAGATAATCCCTAATGCCTCAATTAGTTAGTTTAAAATTACAGAGATCCAAGATGTACATACCTATCTAGTACTCGACGGTTTTTGTTACTTTTGTCTATTTGTTCACTTCCTCTTCCTTTTAAATACGTTTCGTTCGGAGTATGATAACTTTCTATAATCCCCAGGAATCTTTCAACTCTGGACTCTTACCGAGGAATAAGTTGTAAGACATTTTACCCTTCAATAGCCCCCCCCCCCCAAAGCTTCATCAAGTAAAGAAGTTAGAAACATAGTCAAATTTAGTTCTAGTATTTTTGTTAGAAAAACTGTATCTCGAGTTGACAGAGCCATTGTTTGTGCCTTTTAATCCAAAATGAAACTGTTTTTTACAACTACCACAGTATAAACTTCTTCTTGTGATTTCATTTGAATTAAATAGTAGAATGAAAGCTTCCGAGGCAAAAATTATATTAAAAAATATCACCGTTGCACGATAATTCAAAGTCTTAACTCATTCAGGATCACCAAAGTACATATGCAGTTAATAAAGAATCAAGTTGTTGAAGAGGATTTCTCCGTCTACAAAAGGGTGCCTTTCCCTCATCACCTGACCCGGCTATACTTACACAAAATGCCATCATTTTGTCTATAAAAATACCCTTGCCATTTGTCTTATTTGTCGAGTTCTTGCCGTTTCATAATTTGATTATTATTAGTTAATTTATGGGTCTTTAGCTGTTACAAGGATTTTTCACGGACCTCATGTATGCCAAAATGGTGCTCACGGACCAAATATTTTAAACATCGTTTTTATGTAAAACAGAATTTGTGTATGTAGATTTTTCATTAATTAAAAGTATTTATTCAAAAATTGAGCGAAGGAACAGAATAATTTAGTAAGACCATTAAAATATTTAAATTTATGAGATATGCACTGCATGATAATTATGTAATTGTAATCGTGTAGGGCATATGTAGTTTTGATCAATACTTCGTATTCTTTACAAGAAGTAAATAAATGTTTTAAACTAATACTAAATATTAATTAAAATAATAGAGGGAGTATTTTTTTATTAATAATTTTGCAGCCCAAAATTACAAATAGTCATTTCCTTCATAATGGCCTTGCTCTACTCTTCATAAAATGAGCAAATCAAAAATGGACGAAAGAAATCCATCATTTTGTAATTTGAAAAACTCATTTTTCCCCATAAAGGAAACAAAACATGACTTAACCATATTCATATACATATAGTGCGGACCATAAATATGTATGTGTATAGAATAATTTACTTGCAAAGGTATGTCACCTTTAAATAATAGGGTATCATCAAAACACTGGGAGTACTTCTCCCTCCTGATACATTCCTATCTTTTTGGCGCTCCTCCCTCTTAATGAGGAGACATCCTCATACATAATTTGATCACAGATCCTTTTCAGAACGGATATATTTAATTATAGTTGGTATTCAAGACTGGATCCACTTATATATCTATATAAAAGCCAATGATTCGACCTCCTTCTCTTCCTCTACATCAAGATCAATTCAAGGTTAGTAGTTTATATTAAAGGAAAAAATGTTGATCCATCTACATATTAAAGTATGTATATACATATATATATATATATATAGGTATATGCACATTTATAATACATAGAATTGGTAGCAGAAGTCATAATCAAATTATAGGATCTGAGTTCAAAATAATCATCATTCGGGTGTCACCTTTTCCTTCTTCTATCATTATGATTATTATTATTATTTCAAATTATTACTTGAATCGTTCGAATCTTCTACTTCTTCTTCCTTGATGTATATTCCCTTCTTGCAATTAATGGGTATCCTATCATAAGACATATATTATATATGTCGTAGAGTTGATTTATGTCTCCATTTGTGTCTTTGTTCATTATTTGGGGAGTCTCTCCCCCCCCCCCCCCCTCCTCATTGGATTTCTTGGTGAAGACTGGGGATGATTTTTTTAACAAGGACTTTTTTTTTTGATAAATATTACAATAATAGCTTTGATTATGAGCATAATACGCGTGATTAAAGTAGTCCTAATACATACTATAGAAATATTCCTTATCCTTCAAAATACGTCATTCTTGTTTGCCAATGGCATCAGGTGTGGATAATATTGGTTGAAATCTAAATAATATGAATGATATAGTAGTAATGAGTTCATTGTTCTTCTTTTTGCACCCGATGAATCTGAATGAGTTCTTGTTATTTTCTTCGTTTGAGTCCAAAGTTACTGTACATATATATTACTGTTATAATACATCTTGAGCCTTTACAAAATATTATAAATGATGTGAAAAAATTAATTTCATTTATTATCCAATTATGACGTAAAGTAGAACATGAATTTGATTTGTCAATTCATGAACTTGGTTAGTGATTCTATGGATTTGATTAGTTAATTCAATTAAGTATTCCAAGACATGATTGGTTGTATTCAAATTTTGTAAGCAAACGCTAAAGATCGAAAATTATTATAGTTAAATGTTATTATATTTCACATTATATTTATTTTGAGTATACATACCAAGATATTTTTTATTTGTAAACATTTTTGATTAAACAAATGGTTCTCGAGAAACAGGTTTTAGGACATTTTTGCACTCAATTGTTAATATTAATATTAAATAGCTTATGACCTTCTTCGAATTTTTGCCGACATTTTTATTTTCATGGTTGATTTTGATGCGACCCAGGGTTTCGGAGTCAATTGAGGATATACATTGATTTATGTATAATATACTGACAAAGTTTTACTAATGATCCGAAAACCATATATTCGTGGACCAATACAGACAAAAAATGAACTTATTAACAATAAATTGACAATCATTTGATAGCAATTTCCATCAATATGCCAAATCGAAAATAAGACTCAATAGTTTTCATATTATTTAATCAATGTTTTTCTTTTAATGCTGAATATTCAATGGAATTATATACACGTACTGAAATATATCAGATTACAAAACAAATTACTCTCTCTAATTCCAAATTAATTATTATGATTAACGTCTCTTCATCAAGTATATATATTTAGGTAAAATTGAGGCCTTATGAATTGTTTTTGTACACATATGGACATATGTATATAGATAATCATAAAAAAAGCTTGACAGGTGTACATACCTATTTTGTCACACATTAATAAGCTCATAGGTAGAATTGTACACCAAATTTGATAAAAAAATTGAAATAACCCTAGATACTTACAATTAATTATAGGAAATATATTTTTGTCTTTAGTCACAAAATAATTAGATGTTTCCATGAAATATATATAATTAACAATTTCATTATTTGAACGCTTTTTAATTATTGAAATATTGTTTTGTTTTGTTTTTTTTAAAATATCTTTCTCTCTCATACTCATCAATGTCATAAAAACTTTATTGATGAAATTCCCTTAGTTTAGCAAAACTTAACAAGTCAATATGAACGTACAATATTTACTTTTCATCAAATAAATAGTCATTTATGTATTTACAAATAACAAGTAGAATCTATCCATAGTACTGTCCTCAGTTGGTAGTTTTGCGTAAACCACACTTATGTAAAAGTTCAAAGAAACAAATATTATTTTTTCAAAAACATAATAATAATTTGTATGTTTGCTATATGGATCCTATAACGCTCTGATATTTCTGTTGTTCTGTTTTGGTAGTAACTTACTTATTTTTCCATTCCTTCAAATGTATAAATAATAAGAGGTTTTTGAGCTTTTCTTGTGTTATATATATATATATATATGTGTATGTATATTATTGGGTTGTAACATGATACCAGTAAAAAAAAAATATGAAAAAAACAACACATATTATTATTTTTCGATATGATGATTTTGTTACATAACGATCAAAACAGATTGAAAATAGTATACTACATAAATATAGAAAAATAAGGAGGAAGCATTACTAATAGATGAACGCCAACACTCGTGGCTGCCTTCAATGACTACTGGATACATATGTACAAGACATCAAAAAGAATATAAATATATATATATATATATATATATTATATTAAATATTTGTCAATCAGTCGTCTTTTTTAAAACGAAAAAAAATATGTAGGATAGGCTTGAGTTCCCTTCCTTCCGGTGAAGATGATTTGATTTCTGTATGCATTGAGATAATTTTGTCCTCCTCATCCTATATGTAATTTTTTACATCGTCTTAACAATGACACCGAAGGCTTTAAATACTAACTTTTGTGGGTTGATATATGACCTTTATAATTATATGAAATAATACAAATATACTTTGTTAAAACTCAGTTAATTATTCCTACTTAAGTGTAGATATGCAGTTCTTGAGATTGGTTTCGGAACCTATGTTAAACCAGTTTTTAAAAGTCTTGATCTCGACCCTTCAAAGTCTTGGTCTACAAAAGCTTCTAAATAAAAAAAATTCCTTTTATCAAAAAACAAAACCTGTTTTTTCTCTCTCTGGGTCTCGAACCCACTATTAAAGAGTAAAATTAACAGATACGGATCTCAAATAGAGATCTTTATTGTATATCTCAACATTTCTTGGTAGTTATCTAATGACGTCACATCATTTCCATCAATTGAACCATTATTTATTTAGTTGTAAAAAGAGATATCCGTTTAACAAGAAGTAATTTGAGCTCAACGGATCAACATTCAGGTTACTTATAAGGTACTAAAGTAAATAAATCATTAGATGACAAAAAAATTTAAAAAATTGTAAATATACAATAAAAGTGTTGTGAGATGAGTCAAAGAAGATTTATTTATCTTCCTTAAAATCCTTGGATGTGACTGAAAAACTATATAACATGTCTTATAATATACGTATATAATAATAAGGAAGGAATGACAGTTTATTTGAAAAGAGGCATGTAAATTAAATTTGTCACTTTATCAAGTTAAATTTAAAGGAACAACTTTTAATACCTTTTATTCGCCTATCAAATAAATTCATACACGTAAGTACTCACCTATTGGGCGTAATTAATTTTGCCTTGGAGAGTAAGGAAAGAAATTTGAGAGAAGTTTTTCTATGCATGAATATAGTACTACTTTATACTTCTATATTAAGACTATAATTTATAAGTATGAGCTTTATTCATTTATTAAGAGCAATTTAGAGGAATATAAAAGGAAATTCAATATATGTAATATTTATGTAGTGTTAGTTAATTAATAGAGCTTAAAAAATAATTACTAATTATATAAACACACACACACACACACAAAGTTAAAGTCTGATAAAAACACATATGACTATATATTCTAGCACCTATATCAACATAGAGTACATTAGTTTTATAAATCTAAAAATAAAGCATCATAAAAAACTCTACTCTACACTTTAAGTCATGGAATCGGTCAAAGTTCGATGATTTTGGAAGCCAGGAAATTGCATTTAATTATTCAAGCGCATAACTTCTTATCCAGCAATCTACATATGTATGTATTTTAAAGATTCCAGTCATGTACCTAGAGACATACATTCGTATAAATGATATGTCTCTGATAGGGCAATTCTTATACAATTTCCAAGAAAAGTAATTTAGATCCTAATTGTATTTTATGTTAATGGATGTCTAGTAACGTTATATAATCGGATTTGCTTCTACGAAAAAATTAGGGATCGTCGCTCGGTCTTGATTGACGATAGATACTTATCATCAATGATGTCAAATAAAGAAGGAATTATACATATTTTGAAAAGGAAGTGAGACCTTTTCTTCTTCTCTTTTTTTCACTGATCAGCGTGAATCAAAGATATTAAGTACAAGACATGCTCCTTCCAAAAAAAAAAACAACTTTTTTTTACTGTCAATAACATGGAAATTTATATTTAAACCTCTCTTTATTTTCAAATTTATAATAGCATTTTCTTCTTCACCTTCTATCCAATTTTGTGGAGGTTGGATTGATTGACACTGATGGAAATTTGTAGAATTCATTTTGAAAAAGAAATTAAACTTCTCATTTTTTTTTCAAATATATATATTTCCTCTTTGACAGCTATGGCACAAATTATCTGTTTATTTATAACTTTTGATTCGACTATTCATTGTGACTCTATTAGAAATATAAGTCCAATTTTTGATATTCACAATATATATATGTAATTTGTACTGGTTTTTTTTTATAAATGCTGAAAATAAATCTTTATCGAGTCATTTAACATGATGGTTTCATGGCAACAAAGGCATTTATAAAAATTAGTCTAATGATATGATACCTTCATTAAAATGGATAAAAAATGATATTTATTCACATATACGAGTTGATATTAGGGTACATCTCTCTATAATTAAGGTAATAAAAAGTTCAATTTTCTTTGTTCTTTGTTAGTAATTTTTATAGAATCACATTTAAAAAAATAATATTTTGAAGTTAAGATCCATGATAAAACCCTGTATGTCTAGGGGAGATCAGGAACAGTTGCAACACTTTTTACTTTTGGCTCAATTAGTAGGAGCAGGTTTGTGTTAGATGTACCAAAATGGAATACAACATACTAACATCTGTCTGTCATTGATTGACGTTATTTATAGATTACCTTAGTCTGTAGTTTTTGAGTTTGAATGCAAATCCGTCAAATGTTCCAACTGTCTACGTAGCTAATTGTAAAAGTCAAATAATCGAGTTCGATTTGGATATTAATAAATTAGACTAAATAATATTTTTTGAGTAATAAATATGTATTAAATTAATAATTAAGTTTGAATTTGTTATTGCACATTAATACTTTGTCAGATTTTTAATACCTATAGATAACTGGTTAGTATTATAAGTTCAGTTCACTTCAGTTGGTGCATGAACTTTCAAACTAACCCTATTTAATACCCTATAGATATAAAATAATCCCGAAGAATAAACAATTTGTGATGAATGAGCTTTGAATTAAAATAAATTACATCAAGTGAATGCAAAATAGTCAATCATTCAATGTCTTGATCTAGGTTGAAATGTTTGTGCCATTTGAGAATACAGTGAGTGACAAAAGCATGAATCGCAATGAGGTTACATTATTCCTCATTATATTTAAATCGTAATAACCATGTAAATGAACTATGTAATATTATGCACTAAATATCACATAAATTGAAGTGTTTTTTTAAGCTCCTAAGACTTATGAAGGGCAGAACGGAAAGTATACTAACGCCCAATAGAAAAGACGATTCCAATATATATATATATATATATATTTTAAACAGCTACATGAGCAATTTGAAGTGTGACGTACATATCGCACTGTTTTTGTTTGATTAATTATGTTTACACATAACCTTACGTATTCAAAAATATCATGTTTCAATACTTAGCACTCATAGCCAACATGAATGACTAGAACATTCCATTCATTATTGAATTGAATTTATACAGATCTGGCATCAACCACAAAAGGTATGTAGTAGATATTATTGATAAATAATAAGGAAAACTTTTTTTTTTAAACAGCAAATTTAAATTTAGTCAAATGTGCAATAAGGAAATTGAACCTTTAAATATGTTTCCATAAAAATACTAAAAAATAAATAAAAATAAAATACTCTGTTTAATGAGCTATGAATCTTCAATAACTCCAATATACTTACTTGAGGAAGTATTTTTGTATGCATAAATCTATATTTAACTTTATACTATGTTCACATGTCACTTCTTAAAAGAATAATGAACTGATTAACCTTAAATCTTACATACCTATTTATATACATACATTTATTGAAATCAAATAGTTATTTAGACGTAGGTAGAAGATATTCTCTAAAAGTGATGAAACTTTTTGTAAAAAAAAATTTACATTAAAATATTTTAGATTTGTTGAATTGTGGAAAGTCCTGGAGGACAACTTCCTTCTTTTCTTTTTTTCATTTGATAAAATGTCTCAAAATTAATCATTATTCAAACGTGAATGGTAGAACGATCCTCAAAAAGAAATAGAAATACCAAGCATAACGTTGAGTCCCTGAGTTGTAAGAGTATTGTGTATGTAGTATATTTAAATTAGTTATATGCTGCATTTATTAATTTTTGATACATGCATGTTTGTTTATATTACCCCTTCCCTCCTTATCATTACCGAAGGACATGCATAGACGCATGTAATCAAATTAAATGCTCCACAAACTTGCTCCTCCATGAATATGTTAGTGAGTGTTCCTTTTTGAGCTTCTTAGAAGGTTCCAACTCAGTATCAATTACTTATTATTATTATTATTAAAAGCAACAAGGTCGATGCAAATTATGAGCATCATGGCTGTCCATTCATGCAATGTACTCATATGAACCAAATTATCTGTTGTATCACTCACATAATTTATGAGAAGAACTATGCTTGATTTATGAGAGACGATCCAGTTCTATCCCTTAATTAAACATGCAATCCAACAATAAAATTAATAAAAGTACCCCTCCATAAATGGACAACGTGTGACCAAGGAGGGTTCGTCACTCTTGCTACCTTCCATATTAGGCGAATAGAGCATCAACTCCCTGTTTATTTTTTGATGACTCTCAATGTGACCTTTCAAAGCACAAGGACATCATAAATAATGATCAAACCATTACATATAAAAACTAAGGCCAACATATATATATATATATATTTAAAAACGATTTAAACTCTTCCTTAAATTACATATATAGAATAGAGATAATTAGAGACGGAAACAGCCCCATGGGAGATGAGACTTCACAGTAGATTGTTTTTTTTTTTTTTAAATCACCCTTTGACATTACTCTTTTCTTTTCTTCATATTTAAATAGAATCGATAGTGATCATATTTTATTCTCTCCAGGACTCACAATTCATACTCCTCTTTAAAAATTTTTAAATGAGTATACGTCATCGACATGATGTAACACTAAAAATCTGGTACTTTATTGACCTTTGAAATTACATCATTCTGATAAAGGTCTCCATGTGTGATTAAAGATATTTCCAAATTCAGAAATGAACAATATTTACCTAGTTCTTGACATTTCCAAGGTGAATTTTAAGACTAAAAAAACCGTTGAAGAGAGATGAGACATCGAGTTTGACCAATAAAAATATATTTTGAGTAATAAATATCTAAGCTTTCCAAGGTGATGAATTAATTATTGATTTTCAACTTATTAGTCTACATTGATATACTATTGTATGGTTTATACTGTAGATCACTCATCAGTATTATAGATCGAAGAAATTCAGAAGTTCTCACTCTAAACTTATTCAGAGTCCGGTAGATATAAAATATTTCGGAAGAATTGCAACTTACCCCTTTGTACCTAACGTTACATTTTCTTAACCATCATACGGTCTTTACTTTAATATCCTGTTGAAGCTCCTTTGAGTCAAAACAACCCAAGGACCTTACATGTAACAAAAACGTTTTAATTTAATTTTCAATAATCAATTGTCGTTTTAATGAAATAGACATGAAAAGAATAAATAATTAGCTAAGGAGATCAAGTCTTATAAAAATAGGAGGTATAGAAGTAACAATTTTATTGAATTAAAATTTAAGAATGGGTCATAATGATCAATCATTCAAATCATAAAAGTTAAAGCGAAAACAGTGAGAAATTGCAAAATTAATTTCCTTCAAAAAATTACTTCCAACCCCACAAAATTAGTTTTTACTAAATATCTCAAAGAAAAACTGACTAAAATGTTAGACTTTTTGAGTCAATAATTTTTATTACATTATTAATACAGTTGTCGTGTCAATTTCAGGGTTATAAATAACTTATTGGAGGCTCAAGAAAAAGGGTCAGGTAAAATTGTTCCCAATTTCCTCAACATTCAACTATATACTAGGTAGATATGTGTAAAAACAACAACAATAATAACAAGTCATTAAAATTCAAATTTACTTTGGTTCAGGTTTACTACGTGTGAAAAACTTTGCATAACCTTTGATAATAATATAACGACAAGGTAGTTAAAATTTGATCCCCCTCCAAAAATTTCATATCCTGAGTTTCACTTTTATATGGTTACACACAAATATATGAATACATATATGAGTGAAATATCCATTTATTTTGCACTCTGCAAAATAACTAATAACAGTCCCCATTGCAATGAATATATGCTTAAATAACTTATGTGAATATCAATTTTGTTTTTTGTTTTTGCTGACGTTATGACAATGATTATAATACAGTTAGAACTCTTTTGGCCAAAGACGGTAATATATGACTTTTTATGCTTTTGTTTTACATATATAATGAAGGTTAGAAAAGACACGTTTATTTGATAAAAAAAAGTATTTTATAAGACTTTACTTTGATATTAATCTCTCGTATTTTTTTATTTGAAATATATAAGTTTACCTCCCTATAATATGAGACTTTTTAAAGATCTACTTTATACTCCTATCCCTGTATCTCTTAAAGATCTCTTTTTCTTAAAGTATACGTATGTATGCTAGGATATGTATGCATACTACAACATAGGAGTTCATATTTAGGCTTGAAAATACTTACATAACATATGTATTTATTGATATATATTTTGTTCAAGTCATTTTTGACAGTCCTAACATATATGTATTTAAAAAATACATTCCAAATTTTATTATTTCAATACTTTATTTTTTCACATATAACGTTTTCACATGACGTCATCATTATAGAAGTCGGACATCTTGTTAAAGACAAAAAAACAAAAAAAAATTCT
Source organism: Lepeophtheirus nordmannii (assembly GCA_963680855.1). NCBI lineage: Eukaryota > Metazoa > Arthropoda > Copepoda > Siphonostomatoida > Caligidae > Lepeophtheirus > Lepeophtheirus nordmannii. The sequence goes on along the minus strand of OY804518.1, from coordinate 35,982,435 downwards.
ATTAGAATGCTTCTATGCATATATCAGTTTTTTTTGGAAATTTTGTTTCATAACTATATCCTCCAGAACTATGCTTCCAACATGGCGTCACTTTCAGTTTATTATGTAATCTGTATCGTCAGTTTAAACGCTCTGTGCATCATGTAAGATATTTTTAAAAGGTATAGGAAGTCAGGGGCGTAAATAGTGAGGGGTTAAATGGGGATATACACCCCATTTAATGGGAGATATGCTATAAAATACATATAATACATATGCTGTGTACAAGTTGTAACTTTTAAAAAATGATGGTACAATTTGCAGTCAAAATTTGAATGAAGCATTTTAAATATCGAATTTAAAGACATTGTGATAGCGATAATGCAATGATTGAAATCCTATGGGATGTTAATATAATATAAAGGTCTAATTTTTATTTAAAAAAATGAAAATTACCTATTGATAAGACGTATTCTGTGGCTGATTATGCAATATGAGTGTTTACAGTTCAATCACTCGTAAATAAGTAATAAATGAGACATATTAATGATAGATTAAAAGGAAATGATAGCATCAATTCATAATTTGTACTTTTAGTGACCCTTTTTTTAATTCACAACGTCATGGAGCGTACAAATGACTACTTTTACAGTCTACAAGTTACAACTTATGGTAACAAATCTGCAATTTTGCCATGAGTTTATAACCAAATATAAAAAGAGAAATTTAATCTTTGGGTCATTATTACACGATAACTCTAGTTGAATTATAACATTAATAAAATATATTTTTTGTGAATTATTCATATTTAGCATTTCTTTTCCCTCATTTTTTGATCAAATGTTAATATTCAAGAATGGTATATCGTCACTCTCTATGCTTTTTTTTTTTTTTTTTGTGATTTGTCTTTCTTTGACAAGATTAGTCTTTATTTATCATTTATATATCCTGTAAAAGCCTCTGAGTCATTACCATGGGAGAAACAACCCTTTTCTAAGACAATATACTCTACAAAAGATTAAAAAAGAAGAAGTTATTATATTAAAAGAGTGAAGAAGTGCCACAGAAGAGTTATAAGGCATTGATTTGTTTTTGTACAGATGTATTATATAGGTATATACCTTTAAAGCCACTATTTCAATTTTTTTTAGCTTTAAACCTTTGATTACTTATTTAGACATGTATGTTAATGGCTTGAACAAACTTAAGGGATAGGAGTTTGAAGTGGAAAAACTGAATTTATAAAATCTGAAATGGGTTATTATTCAGGTGTAAAAATTTAGCTACTGCAGGGAAACTGTAAGGTTAAGAAAAGTTAAGAAATTGATAATGAAATCATAGCTATATTTAAAAATGAATAAAAAGCCCCTTCATTGCATTAATACCAAGGTTCATAGAGACATAAGCACTTTTCTACATGAAGGAATCAATATTACACATATCTATGGAGTATACCTTTTTTCGGGGCGTGCCGTTTTTAATGATATGATAGATACATATTGGTTGTTATTCTGTATGCATGTAATATAATAGTTATATTAACCTTTTCATCCCTGTGTTTCTTCATAATATTTTGTAATCTTATGACATAAGTGCCATCTTTTTATCCTAACAATTGCATTCCTACAGATTATTTGCAGTACAAAGCAGGCCTCATTGCATATTCTTCATTAAATTGATGGTAAAATATATAGTCGCTCCCCCTCTCTTTCTGAAAACAATGAGGAACAAAAAAAAGAGCATTTCATGACTTGCACCATTCATCAATTGTTTACTTCTGTGGTTTTTAAACACTCTGTATTTGATAAACATCTCTTGCTTGCTTGCTTCGATGCCAACGCCTTCAAAGATGTATTTTTTGTGTCTTCGTGCCTTGAATATAATTGACTTTATTGCACTCTCAATAAACTATCAAGCTTTAAAATAGCATACATACATATGTGTATATATATTTAGATGGATAGAAAATATAATTATGAATATTTTGAAGCCAATGATTTGGAATCAACCCTATGAATATAATATTCTCTTTCGGTGATAAAATTTATATGACGTCTGATTAATGATAATAAATAATCCATAATTAATCTTACGGAGGGAAATAAAAACAAATACAGAATATGGAAACATTTGTAAGTATTTAACAATCTGGATCATACCTATCTTCACGGAAAGTAAAAATACATCTACATAACATATTGCACTTGGATACTTGATATACACTCATAAAAAGTTATAAATGGAGAGGCAATGGATTGATTAGTGGCTGCCTACATTATATTTGTATAATATATACATATAAAATTGTTGATAAATGAATATATGTACACGTCATGTACTACATATACAATCAATTGAAACACATCCTATTGGTTAATAATGATTCATGCATGGAATTAATGATGATGTATAAAGTCTCTAATGGCAATAAATGATGTTGCAGACTTTACCACTGCATATACGATTAGTCATATTAGATAGTCATTGTATGTGACCATGCGAAATATGAAACGGACTTCTTTCTTCCTTAAAATACACCCTTTTACAGGGAAAAAATTCCATGGATTGCATGTGATGACAAACAAAAGAAATACTGCATTGTTCTAGACGTCAATAATTAAGGAAATGGTTGAATTACTCATTATGACAGAACAAGGACTCATGAATCTATATTAAAATTGTGTCATCAACACCAATGAGTCACATAAAACACATTTTGGCTTTATAAGGCAATGCCAATATCGTATTATAATAAAAAGATATACTTCAAAACTATTTATATTTTTTAATTGGACAAAAACTACAATAACTCAAACTTTCCATGACCTACATATGTATGTACATAGAGTATATTTCATATACTGCAAGAATATGTCCATAGCTCCTGGCTTGAGTTGTGAATTATGACTACAAAATGTCACATAAATTCAATATATGAATTAAATAAATATTTTCATTAGAGTCAATTTGACAATATTTGAAAAATGTGACATTGGAAGAAAGACACATATACATAAACATAGGAAAAAATGTTTTATAGATAATTTATTGAATGTATTTATTGTATCTTTGTATACATATATGAACAAGTTGTGAAATTCCATTGACCAAACATGGCCCATTCTCATACATAAAATGTTAATTCTTACATTTCTATTCTTTGCAAAAAAAAAAAGAAAAAAAAAAAGAAAAGCATATTGAAATTTAATAAAGCGTACAAATATATGTATGTATTTACCAGAATTTAGTTTTTGTGTTTTTCCGAACGACTTAAAATAAGTTTCATTACTAAAAAAAAAAAATCTTAATATGTATTTTGTAATAAAGCATGACTCCGTCTTTTTATATTAGGAAAATATATTTTAATTACTTTTAGTTGATAGATAATTTAAAAAAAAAACATTTGATATATCATTAAAAAAAAGAAATTAGTAAGAATTTCATTTCCATTCAAGAACTACAATGAGTTGTATTCATAACAAATAGAAAGTTTATTGCAAGTCCAGTGCCATTTTTTTAACAATACAAAATTTGTTAGTATTTGAAGATACTAAAAGTGTTTAATACAAAATATGTCATGATAGTAAGTACTTATCTTCATTGACCAATTTGGGATTCAGATCGTCATAATCATAAAATAGAAACAATAAACAACATTCAGTATCCTCTTTTATTAAGTTTGGCTAAGACTAGTCCAGGCAAAATTGTTAAAAATTAAGTATAGAGGATTACGACTGATACATATAATTAAATTGCAAAATAAACGCTGTCTTCACAATTTTCTTTATTTTATTTTCTGGTTTCTCAGTTCAGATAGCTTGACGAATTTCATAAGCCTTAAATACCTATCTCGACTAAAAGGTAATATGTCACTACATATTACCTTTTTTATGAGTAAGTTAGTAGTGTTGTGCTCAAGACCTCATCTTCTGAGACCAAGACAATAAAAATACTCTGAGAGATCGAGACCACGTCTTTAAGGGATCAATACCAAGAAGAAGAAAAAATTGTTGTAGTTCTTTTTTTGGAAAAGAATATTTTTAATTTGCTTTGAAGTTGGTCTTGGTACCCAAGGCCAAGACTTTGAAAGGATCTAGACTAATATGAGACCAAAATCAATCTCGAAAATCACATAAATAGTAAGTAGTTTTGTATCTAACCTGTAATGAGATGGATTCCTTAACCAAAATGTATCTTTTGGACATCAATGAGGTTAAGATTGTTGTCAACTTTTATGTTCCCCCCCCCCCTTCTATGTACATCTTACATGTTTTCTTTCGACACGTGTCTTACCGCCTTGCCGTTGTTATCCCTGATTTAAAAATGAGGCACCCTTCAATATATTAAAAAAAAATATATTTCTAATGAATACACCCTGCTACTGCCAATATTTTAAATGAATAAATTACTTAAATTCGAGATTAGTACTAACTTTTTGATAATAAAAAATAAATTTACATTGTATTTTAGTTCAACAATCCTGCTCAAGCCCTGGTTTAGATACTAATACCCCTCACAATCAACCCATGTACATTAATATTACATCAAATGCAATGAACACATTAAATTCCAAAATGAATTTTTAAGTCTTCATGTGTCATCTCTTATTATATGTATTTATAACATTTAAGAATAAAAACAACATCAACTGGTATTGCCAAGTTGCATAAAAAAATATTGTTTTTTTAGTAACAAATTTATACATAGTCATGTTTACAATAAAGAATTAATGTTAATATTTACGAAGAAAACAACCAGTAAACAAAAAGACCATTAAATGATATGGCAAATTCTCAACTACTTTCTAATTTGCAAATGGCAGATTAGGCTCATCAATAATTAAGTATTTTATTTTTTATTTTAAAGCACGTATGTAAGAAATTGGAATCTTTTCATCATGTAGAAATTCAACCCTTAAAAGTCAACTCTTCTAGGCTTAAAAAAGACCATCAATCATGGGCTGTTATGATCAAAGTATATATAATATTAAATCAAACTTTTTTCCGTATATGAATGTACAACTCCCACTTCACTTATGAATTTTAAATCAAATTAGCAAAAATTGCATTTTAACTCTATTAATGTCTAATTTTGCATGAATATAAAAATTATGTACATATAGATACATGCATTTAAATATATTCAAGGTAAAATTAATTTATATTTTTTAATAAAACTTGGCAAAAATAATCAGCAATTAAAAACAGCTTAAATTGTTTCATGTATGTTTTTTTTTTTTCTTTCTTCACACAGAGTTTTTTAATATTATTATTTGGTTGATTCAATCGTTACTCCCTTTTTTAGACAGCATTAATTAAATATTGCCGTATGATGTACTCCACTAACCTGTTAAGTAACTTTTCTCATACCTAAGTTAATACTCACCATGTTTTGTTACCTATGTAAATATGTATGTATTTAACCTTTTGAAAGATGCCAAAAAATGCCAACATATGTTTTGCATGCATGCACATTGTCCTTCATGAAAATGATATAAAAGCATATTTGGTAAATACATGGTTTAACTACACAAGGACTATTGTCTTGAAGGGTTTTGCAATGCCATTTGTGGTTCATTTGGTTGATGTCTAAAGAACCACTTACATTTGAATAAATTAAGGAAAAAAATAAAAACATGAGTTAGTTAAAGATTTATCATTTTTTCGCTCTTTCAATAACCATTGTGGTCCATCCCTAATTTGATTAATTAATTTATGATCTATTTAAAACCAAGTAATATATAAGTCTCCCGAATTATGCTCTCTTTTAAGTTCTTAGCCTTTTTTACTCTCTTGAGCCTCTCCTTTTTCACAACATGAATGTAATAAATTTAAGGATGTGTGAATGAAAATAACTTTTGATGCAATGTTAGCTGAATAATATTAGCAAGAGTTTTCAAAGTCTTTTATTTAGAATTTTCAGGGTATTTATAATTTTCAGGGTATTTGTCATAAGATTTTGCTCTTGTATTTTTACGCTATACATATTTTTTTAATATTTAAAGACAGTAAGAATAAAAGAATTTTGCTCAAACGTCATAGTTTCTCTTTTAACTTGATATAATAGACAATTTTGAGCATTCAAAGTCAGAAAATTGATATTCAAGAATGACCCAGAGTGGATCATCTCTCATTGTGTAATCTACATTGACTCTTTCTTGTATCAACTACCATGAATTATGACGGCATTCGTCTAATATATATACATATATTGCACAAATCTACCGTAGTTGATTACACAATGAGAGCTGATCCTCCTCCAGACTCGTGACTAGTCCACAGATCCACTCTGAGTTCTCCCGATACTCCATAAGAGATTCCTGATTATTCGAATAATTCGAAAGAGTCGAGATCCCACTTCAACTCCAAGACTTTATATTTTACTATTTCAAATTTTCCTATTTGAAAACTCAACACAATTCACTTTATTGAGATAGAGAGAGAAACCATGACATTTGGGCAAACTTGAAAGCCATGCCCAATATAGCACTTTAGCCAAAGTATAATAATGCATTTTGAGACAAGATTTATAATGAATAAATCATAACCCAATTTATGTCTCCATCAGACTCCATTTCCTTTCATGAATTTTCAAATAGTTTATTGTTATAAACATATACTTTTTGGCTACCCCATGGTGCTTGACAATTTATTTTCATTCAATGATTATTTTAACAATAAAACAAAGGGTCTTTTAAAAAAACTGTATTCAATTTGTCTGAATACTTTTTTTAAACATAGAAAATAATTTTATATGTATATTATACTAGATCTAGCAGTTACGTTAACTTTATCAAAAATACATTTGCAAAATGCTTATTTGCAATTCAGTTATTGCAATTTTCATTTTTTTTTCCTAGACATTCATTCAAAACATTTTATTCCTAAAGTATAATCCACTCATTAAGCAAATTAGTCATACAAATTTCTAATGTATGTATGTACATAAATGACTAAAATTGGCTTAATTATACTTGACTTAATCTTAATAGGCATGCATAATCCCTGCTCAGTAATATTTATACATATAAAGATTCAAATATATGTATACAACATATATGTACATACATACATTTTGTGGAAAAAAGAGTAAGAACGGTAATAAAATATGTTTTTCTAATTAAACTTATGATGTATATATACACATCAATAGGTACATTACATTACTTTTGATATTAGATTATTCTCTATGGAGTAAAAGCTACTTTATCAATACGATATAGATCAAATGATTGAGGGGAAATAGAATTATTACTTTAATGGAAATTTTGTCTTATCAAGATGGAACAAACCAATTAGTTTTTGTTTTTTCTACTTACCGATGAATCCTGCTTTTTTTAGAGAGTCACAATGCATTGAATTGCATTAATCAAAAGATAGGATTGAACAATTAACTCTCCTCTAGTCACACTAGCTTATGGATACTTTTGAGTTGATGCAAAGAAAGTTTGACAAAAAATCCTGTTTATTTCTGAATAAAAAATGATATTATAAAAAGAAAATTTACAATTTTAAAGGACAAGGAAATCTTTGGACCTCATTTTTAGTATCTAACGCATCTAAGAGGATTAATCTGATATTTGTTTAATACAACCACCTAAAAAATAGCATTTCTTTAAACAAATAAATATTTGTAACTTATATTTACTTTTTTCTAATACTTGTTCAAACATTAACAATGCCACTTTAAATGATGGTCTATTTTAGAAATTTCTAAATATTATGTACATTTTAAAGAAATCTCAAATTAAATTTGATTTATTAATCTACCTACAGTCGTTGTTTGTTTACATACCTTATTTTGAAATGTAAAATTATCAAACTACGTGCCTCAATTATACATAAGTATATATATATATATATTTTTCATGCTCATTAATATAATAAGTATAACTTTTATTTGACTTCACATCATACAGTGATTACGGATTGAGTTTATTTTGTTTATAGTATTTGTTAGATAAGAAAATGATGAACTGATGACAAAGTTGTATTGACCATATCATGATTTAGCCCCCACAATAAATTTATCGAATATTTTTATACAAAATGCATTAGGGCTGGCTATAAGACTTAAGTATGTATGTTCTTTTATGCAGAAAAATATATATTAATAAGGCTGATTTAGACCAATTTATTTGATTTTTCATCAAGAAATGCTTTGCTGCGTTATTAGTAACTTCTAAACATAAATGTTAATCTTTCATAATAATATAATATAATTAATCAAACCCATTGATTTAAAAAGTAACCGTTCAAACAAAAACAAAATATTTTTTTGCAAATACCCAAAAAAACCTACATAGCTTATAATAAGTCCATCAAAGTTATTATTTTAAGAAACATGATGTTAAATTTTTTTTTATTTGTTAAAGCCACAAATAAATATGGTCAAGTAAGTTATAAATAACTGGCTTTGGCCTTTAACACCAAATAACCACCACTATCATAATCCATCTTCAAATAAATGTTAAAGGATATGTTTATAGTGAAATGTTTTGTACAAGAGAGAGATAATATTTATAGGAAAGTACTTCCTTTATGTGACATGTTTGATTATGGGGACCACACAGGTATCTTGAAACCATCTACATATGTAAGTACTTATTTATTCCGTACAGAATTTTTACCTTGCAGAATATAATTCAAAGTAAAATCAACTTAATTAAGATAATCAATGCATATATAAAAAAATATTGATAAGATATTTGGATTGCAAAAAAAAAAATTTAAAAAAATATAAGTAATTGTTATTATATTTGGAGTACCCATGTGTATGCATAATGACTTATAAATTGGAAATATGCATTGAATTTTGATTGAATACCATCGTTTCTAAGGTTATAGATATTTTATAACCCACATAAACACACATAGATATGTATAATGATTGAAAGAAAAGAAAGGATCATTAACTTTTCCATCAGGAAAACCCCTCCAAAGAAACCATGAATTCATTGGTACTTTTCTGATGATTGCATTTTTTTTCTTTTTTGAAGATCAGAAAGATGATTGAGGACAGTAGCAGGTCCTGTTTACAGCCTCCATTAAAATTTAATTACTTTATTATAGGTAATTTGTATACATAGAACTACTTCATTAAAGTGGTCACTTTTATTTCCTACTCATAACCATTAATTCGTTTTGAGTAGTTGTGGGTAAATGGGATGATGCATTGTGGACATAAGCACTTCATTTTTGTGGCTCTCAGTCAATTTGGACTGAGTTAAATATACTTATATGTATATTCATATATTAAGGACTGGGACGGTAAATAAAATCCATGATACGACACTGACATCTCACGGTATAGGAGGGATCTCAGTAATTTGATTACATTTAAAAGGAAAAACAAACAATTGCTACTTATATAAATATACCGGTTCTGGTTATGGTCCTAGGCCTAATACATTAGATACACAACGTCAGTTTTGTACATGTTACATGGAAAACATAATTAATTACTTTACTTTAATTCATGTTGTTAATATTTTTTACTCAATATAAAACGTAGTAAAAAAAAAAATAAGTTTGAATATACACCTTTCTAATATAATTTAACATATTCTAAATTAAAAGTTTTATTATTTTCAAATCAAACATACAAAATGAATTCATGACATACAAAACAATCAAACATAAGACAGATGAAATTATGAAGAAAAAAAATTAGTAACGGGGGAACGATCATCTTTTAACGGAAGGACAAGTAATTAAATAAGTAACACTGTTACTGAAAGGAGTTAATACATTAAATGACAATGCTTTAGTGAATAAAAGGGATTACTTAAATCTGTACATATGTAGCTAGGAATATTTTACTTGGTTTACTCTTAAATCCGTGATGCTTTTAAAGATATGAGCATGATCCAGAGTATATGTACATTAATTATATACATACCTAACATGTAGAATCCGGTTTCAAGGTCTCTTTTGGAAATAATAATAATAATAATAATATACAAACATGTTTTATTGATTACACATAAAAGTGTTGAGTCCAGGGATTTTATCAAGATATGAGCAGATATTTTATGTTTCCTTCTACCTTTGTAGAAAACTATAGACAACACTTTTAACAGCACAATGGAACATAGTAATAAAACCTTATCATGCATTTAAGTTCAGCAATGGACCATGCTGTCCAATTCACGTACATGCATTTCTTTCTAATGAACATAAAAAATAATCAGTTTAACAAACGGAGAGTTTTAATTAATATCAGTATTAGTATAACTGTTATTTACTGTTTCAAGAGGATGAAGGGATCAAATATGTATACCTATAGATATATAGAACGAACAACACGTATCATTATTCTTCATTTATGTAACTGTCACGAAATCACTCTGAAGAGAATAACTATATATAAACACGACAAGGAAGATAATGTTGTTATTGTTGTCGTTGCTGCTGGTTGTTGTGAGGATGTCAAGTAACAAAAAAAAAAAAAAGAAGAATTCTTTGTTGGGTCATGTATATCCAATTGTCTTTAGAGTATTGTTATTCTGATCAAATTGTACATGCTTATATACAATTGAACAAAACTGTAATTACGTTAAGTGTATTGTTGTTGTTGTTGTTGTTGTTGGAACATGTTCAAAACAACAGCTTCAATTTGAAATGAGATTACAAAATTTCTTAAGATACTAAATGTACATACGTACGTATATGTAATGCTAACCCCCATTTAAAAAATAAAAAAAATGAAGGGAAGAAGTCGTTTTTCATACGTTCTACACAAACTCATCTCAACATTGCCTTATAAATAGTTAAAGCAAAAACAATTCGTTCAAACAATACTTTTTGACATGAAATAAATTATACGTAATGTCACGACTCTAGAGAAAGAATCAAGAATGACAAACATATTTATAAGAACTAACGGTGCCAATACTATGTATGTACGTATTACATATTTACATCCCTACAAATCCATTATTTCCTATCAAAAAAGAATATCAAGATAGAGTCACTCAAAAAAATTTGGCTATCAAAAGAACCTAAAAATATAACTTACCTACGTATGTGTGTATAATAGAAGCTTCAAAGGTCAACACTGGAGAAAATTTCTACGAATTATGCATGGATCCAAATAATGTGCATACAAATGAAACTGTCACAAACTGCAATAATAAAAAGGGAAGCCATGTTGGAGGTATTGCTGTTATTGCTTGTACATGTAGTTATTAAACAAAACGAAGAAATTTCCTCTCAAAATCACGAAGAAATTTCATTTAATGTCTTTGAAAGTGAAAACAACAACTAAATTGGTTATTGCACTGATTCTTTTAACATTGGGCTGTTTTTCCATTTGTTACGAAGATGGCCAACTTTCAGAATGATGACGTCACATAAAAATGCTCTATATACATAGTATAATTACATATTTTTTTCCTATCCGTTTACAACTTGAAACATACATATGTATGCTTGTATATAGATATGACTAAATACCCCCAAAGTAGTTACTTCCTCTACCAATGCCTTTTGGCTAACAAGTAGCACTAATCTTATTAAAGTAATGTTTACTTTGTTTATTTCTTTTTTTTTAAGATAAATATAAGTTAGGAATTAAAAATGAAAAAAAAAAAAAAAGGTTGTATAATATGACTGTATACATATACATAACTCAAATTAGAAGCCAAATTATACAAAGTGCTTCCGTATTTTTGATCTTTTAATCATTATTATTATTATTATTATTCTCATCCCCATGAATGTATGTACCTATGTAAATACACTTGTCAGATTGATAGATTACGGTTTACATTACAATTAAACTTTGGACTTAATACATATTTTGATAATTTATTCAAAGTTAAGTTGCTTCATTAAGGAAGTGTCTAAGGATGACTTCCAATGCGTGAATTTGAGATCAAATATATACATATGTATATACTATATATTCTATGGATGTTTAATATCAAGGCTATTAATTTTAAAACCTTTCGTACGATCTCTAATATATATGGTATGTAGTATGTACTTACTTCAAGCAAAAAAGTTATAATTTATGAATCAAGTATGTATGTATATTTTTTCCATATTTCTATGACATATGTGATGCATCAAGAACGTAGTAATTTACAAACAATAAGTTTTTGTTGAATGAAAAAGTCATTAGAGTCTCTTTAAACTATTTGAATATAATTAAACAGCACTTCCGTTACGGAAGTAAATACTTAAATGCTACTAAATCCTTTTTCAGATATTAAGTAAGGAAAAAAAAGTCATTATCACACATGTACCTACTACTGTCATGACCATAAATCTTGTTATAATTTTTTTATAATCTCATGAGTATAGATGAATTCAACAAATAAAAAGAAAATGTCACTCAGCCATTACCTAATTTGATGATTTTTGGTATAGAATCTTTGACCTATATATAAGAAGAGATAGTGTACCAAATTTTCACTTGCTATAATCATTCATTCATGAAAGATATGGAGATCTCCTCTAGTCCAAACTTTTATGGTTCGTACTGCACTTTTACTGAGATTCGTTACAATTTTGCTTAATAATTTCGAAATTATTAACCCTTGAAATTTTGTATTCGAATGTTTAAAATATTTACAATTAAATCAAAAATAAAATATTATCATTTTGTAATGTAAAAAAGTGAATAATTTTTTTTTTGTATTGAGTATGGTCAAATTTGATCGGCTATAAAACGAAATTGCGCAAATTTTACGACTGAAGGATATATCATTAAATTAAAAAAAAATGTGTGACTATTTTAGTCAAACAATCAGGATCAGCCTTCAAAATTAAGCCATTCTTTAGATGGAAATTATATCTATTTAAGTTCAATTTGACAACCACGTACCCTTACACACAAGAAAGAAAAAAAAAACAGATTAGGGGACTTGAGTAGTATCTTTCAAGCATATATGGGACAAATATGCATTAATGGAAAATTTTTGGAACTGAGGAGGGCTTTAATAAAGTTTCCATGTCTCATGAATGAATAATTTTAGCGAACTAAAATTTGACACACGATTTTATCACACATAAGTAAAACCTTTCCTATCAAAAATGATTAAATTCTTCTCTGGTCGGGTGACCTCAATTTGGAGTTGATAATAAAATTAACTCAAATAATACAAATATATAAACTATTTTCATTTTTCTACCATAAGATTTTTTTCGTATAAACGACTACAGTCCAGTTTTTTGAGGGAAAGCGTACAAAGAGTTATGACTATTATTTACCTTATAAATATTATTATGATATGATGGTCACAAAAATATATTTCGACCCTAGTTATTTTTTATTTTGTTTGTGATAGCCTAATGGATATAATTTATGTCATTAGATTGGCTTCTTCCCTTCTACAAAATTACTAATTAATGTATGCTTATTGCAAATTCATACTAATCATGTCCTATACGTATGAATCAATTTAAAAGATAACGAATGATGTACCAATTATATTAGAATCTTTCATAATTATTTAGTGCCTTGAAGAAGTAATACCTCATAATAAATGCTTATATTTGAAAATGGTTGTTCTTTTTCTAAGTTTATTTTGGTATCATTAACAAAAAATAAGCACTTTTTATCTATTTGTCATTAATTAAATATGTGTAAAAAAATATTTATAATTGAACAATAGTAGTTTTTCAATATACATACTATAATCATTGCTCCAATTAAGAATCAGAGTTCCATATGAATGTTACCTATCTATTCATTAACATAAATTTAAACTCCTTTTAATATATTAACGTTTGCAAGATAAGAAATGATAATTTTTAATTGCAAATTTAATCATTAATTGCAAATTTAAGAGGACAATTTTTGTATATACCTAAATACATAAACCGTATCAATGAAGTAGGGTGAAGTTTATTTTAAATTGAATTTTTTTAAATTACTTGATAAAGTTCCTGTTGAATAAAGTAAGCTCCTTAGATTAATCCTAAAAAAATAATGCAAAATGAAATATCATTTTAATTGGTACAATTCTCAAATTTCATTCGTGAGTTTCTATTTAAAACTGTTCTTTTTTTTCTTATTTTTTGCAACATTATAGAAACTTGTATACTCATTTGCTCATTTTAAAAAACAAATAAATGAGTATGTATATTTATACATGCCTAGATATTATGACAATTCAATAAATAAGTTTAAACTAATATCTGTGCATGTTTTTTTTTTTTGTAAGACTGCCAATATCTTAAAGACATTTGTACAATGTAAAATACTAGTTAAACATATTTTGTGCTCTTCACAACTAAGAACTATTATAAAATATGAAAAAAATAGAGCTGAAACATCCAGTTGTTGAATATTTGCTCAAATATTTAAAGTTGAAACTTTATTTATTTCTCTCGCTATTTTTTTTGTTCATAAAATTCAAATTACTGTCATATATGTATTTGTCTAAAAATCCATGAATTTATGTCCTTTGCTTGATTTTCTTTTAATAGATCTTGTCTCTTTTCTTATGAGTAAACTTAATTTGATTAAATTAAATGCCTTTATGTATTGTATATAAATGCATAAATAAAAGCAATGGAAAGACGATTTTGTTTAATGAACTATGATTGATTCATAACTTATATAGTTAGCTTTAAAATCAATGTAGTCTTTCTATCAGACGATCAAACTATGCAAATAATTACATTCATTACTTACTGGGATTATGTATATACCTATATGTACATATATTTGCAAACATTGTCATGTTTAACTGTTGTTATGAATAGGTAAAAACTTCTTCTAATGAATAAAAAGAGCTTAAAAGAGATTATAAATTGTATTCATCAATTAAAATGCAGATAATTACAATATAGGAAGTTAACTCTTTTCATAATGCATAAAAGGTAATGCCTAAAATACTTGAAATACTTTAATATATGTACGTAAATATATAGTCAAAGCAAAAATATGCTGACTTTATTTTTACATTTTAATTCATATTATTCACATAACGTTCACTAAAGGTTTACTATACAGTATACTTGATTATATGTCTTAAATATATATGGTATAGACATCAAATTAAGTAAGTTAATATTTCTCTAAGGATAAGATCGCTATTAAGAAAAAAAAAGAGAGTTACAATGATAGTTAGTTAATTAATTAATTTCGCATATTATTTAATGATATGCACAATTAAATCAAAGGAGACACCCGATTTCTTTGCTTTTATCTTTAAATTATATTTTTCTATTTAAAAATGATACTTAAATACAAATTATACGCAGAATATTTGTTTAATGCAGTCTGTAAGTTAACATTCCATGATAATATTCATGAAGATATGAATAAAATGTACACATTTCTTTTTAACGGTTATTTGTAGTTGTTTAAATCATACCTTTTAATTTTTTCCTCACATTTTTAAATAACTTTTCAAAAAAACAAAAACAACTGTAAAACAAAAACAAAAAACAATGAATTAAAATATCTACTTATTTGCATAATTTGGATATTGTTATATAAAATTTAATTAGGTCTATTTATAGCTCAAATACTTTTTCAATTAACTTTTGAAAGTTAAATGATTGAATCATATAACTAACTGACATATTCTAAGACATAACGTAATGATTTTTCTTATGTAAGAAACATGATATAACATAATAAAAAAAAAGTTGCATAATTGGATTATTAAATAGTAATAGTATAAAAGTGTTGAACAATTACTATTAGTGATTACTTTAACAAGTTACATCCTACTATTCTACATCATATATTTATGTAACAGATGTCAAACTTATACCTACGAATATGGGGTAAACTATAAATATATGTGTATTTAATAAAAGTTTGGAATAAAGAATGTTTAATTTAATTTAAATAGATTGTTCTACATTTTGAATGTATTATGTATGTAGATACTTTGAGATCAATTCACGGCCCAATGTGGATAGTTTTTTGTACAAAGAAAAATAGGCTTTTATAAAAGATTTGGACTTTTTAAAAGTGCATATATATATATATATGTATTGATATACATAAATGTATTTGCAAAAAGGTTTTACTCATTTATAGAGTATGAATTTAGATAATGGCAAACAGGTTTTTAGTTAGGATAAAAATATTTTTTTTATATATATTGCATTTGGACCATAATTTTTAATACTCCATGAATTTAATTGTATTGTTAAAGTAATCGTAGAAAGTTGATTTATTGTTTAATGAGATAAGTTACAAAGTATTGCATGTGTGCATCATTTTTATACATATGTATATACTTATTATATGGGGACTGAATAATTAAAATATTGTTTCCTCACCCTTTGTCTGAAAGAAATCCAAGGTAGGAGCTTTTTATTGTTCATCTTTTAGCAAACAATTAATGACTTAGATGTTCTTAATTTTATTTGTACTTATTTAAGCCTGTAAGAAATATATTCATATATTATATAATTATATACCTGTTGTTTCATTTTGTGCTCTAAAAGTCCTCTATTTATTTTCTATTATTCACCTTAATAATAGATGCCTTGGATTGCGATGAACCTTTTTTATACAATAGCTACCTCTTTTTTAAGTTTTTGGATAAGAATAAATGTATCGAATTGCGAGCAAAATTCCTTGCTTTAGTTAATTTAAATGAGAATTTATCCCTCTAACCTCAGAATGTACCTGTTTTAGAATATTCAAAATTGTGCAGTAATTTATTATTCTGCAATTCAATCTTCTATATCTTAAGGGCATGGGTCCTTATATTTAAGTGTGTGTGGGGGGGAGGGGGCATTTGTCTGCAGCGCCCCCCTCCCCCTAACCTCATAAAATACAATTTTAAGAATAAATGAAATTTTCTTAACTACTTAGACACGCTGATACTATGAAATGGTAGGAAACTTATCTTTAAAAAGCAATCTCATGCTCAGATCTTGAATTATAAGCACTTCACTTAGAGCACAAATTATACTCTTGGGTAATTCTAAATAATTATTGTATTTTTTTTAGTTTCATTTGGTAATTTATTTCATGTATATTTTTATTAGAGTTGTTTATCACAAAATGTTTTGAGTTTACTTGTATAAATACAAAGTAAATTATAATTAAAAGTCATTAGAAATTGGATCAAATGATATTTTAAAGCAACTTACGAGATGATTGTTTAACTTGCCTCTCTGTTGCATTTAATTGTACAATATAATTTATAAAATATACGTTTATAAAAATTAGGTAAATGTTTTTTGCATCTTGAATGAATATTTAAGGTAAATATAATTAAAAAATTTCACATAAAATGTTTTTTTTTTTGTTTTTTGATTTTTCAATACAAAATAGTGGGTTAATTTTTTTTTATACAACAAAGTTTTGTCTTTTGAGAAAAAATGTTCTCTCACCACAAAACAATCTTTATCTTTAAATAACATTGCATAACATGTGAAAAGATTACCTTGATTCCTTGGCAAGAGGAAAATATTGACCCTTGAAATGTCTCATTAATTAATATAATATATGTAATTATTATTTGTCTATGCGTCTGAAAATTATATTTATAAATAAATGCATGTATGATATAATAGAAATATCTTAGCTAATATTTTGACATGTTTTTATCCATATTTTTGACCCCATTCAAGAAGTTGTAGACCAAAATAAGCTGATGTCATAATATCCATGCATTTACATTATGTACGATAGTGTTTTCATTGACATGACAGATTGTATAATAACTCAAATTAGACGCCATATTGATGACATATCTATTGATATATTATGTAATTATTAAAGAAAAATGAGCAAGCACCCCCCCCCCTCCCCCGAAAAAAAATACGAAACTTCATTTTATGTTTCGTAAAATTAAAAAACATCTAAACTGCTTTATTGGAAGAAGGGTTTTTATTCAAATAAAATTTGTTTACTTTTGTCTTTTACCTGATGGCCGACTTCCAGAGTGATAAAACTATATAATGTATTTTACTTTATATTATTTCATTTACATGGATTAATAATAAAGTGCATATAACTGGTTCATAAATATTCAATCCCATCTTTTACAATTGTGGCTACATTTTTTTCTATTTGAAACATTATCCTTAGAACATAAAAAATTGCCTGAACTGCAAATATTTTTTGATAATAGACTTATTAAACTTTAGCTTTTCAGAATATCATAGAGGCATTCTACAGCCTGGTAGCATCCTAAAAGGGGGAGGACCTCCCCCCTCCCCCCCAAAAAACAAAACATTATAAGAGTAAGATCCCTGTCACTCGACCCCCTCAATACTTGATGTATTAAGTATATCAGTATTCGGTGTTTGACGCAAAATGTCAAGAAAACTTTAACTCGAAGCTCAAACAAAACTTCGGTATCCAACCTAATTCGTGTGAATTTCGTAGACAAAATACTGCTTACACTTCAGTTACAAGACTCTACTTGGTGTTATTGATTTTTAACTTTACAGCATTCCTTCAGGAATGAATGAGCATCGAGTTTTGGGGTTCTATTGTATAGTTTTTGGTAAAGTAACATCGTTATATTTTACTTGTTATTATGAAAGTAACAAAATTACAAAATAACACATATATGTCCAACACTAGCATTAAAGCAATATGAATTTACTTGTGGACTAAATGAAATGTTACAAACACTCTATAATTCCTCTATTAAAATAAAAGTGAATCTGTTTTTGTATATAAATTAATTTAGTTCCCTACGGTATACCAATTGAGAGAGAATCCTTTAATTTCATTATCTATAAAGGATATTTACTTGAAATTTTCAATTCAAGAGGTAAAAAAGAAGATATCAGAGGGTAGGAAATGCATTTTTAATATCGTGATTCACGAATATAAGGATCTTTTCGTATACCTACCTATCTTTATATGTAAAAATACATAGGTATATATATTTTGAAATAATGAATATACGTACAATGTACGTATATGAATTTCTTTAGAATACTTATTTATAGATAATTGATAACTAGCCAATATCTCTCACGACTACAGTTGGACACGAATACCGTATAATTATTAAGATATTTCATGGTACATGAACTCTAATTTTTTTTTATTTTAATATATAATTATGCTAGATTCATACATTGAATTAATTTTACTTTTCCAGATCAATTTGTACTCACATATTGTATCAAAGACCATGCAAAAAAAAATTACAACTCTTTGACTATATATATTTGTAATACAATTCTTATATAATGGCAAACTCAATGTATTAAAATAATACTGTTACAAGTGATTTTCAGGTATAGATAGTTATTTTGTAGGGATGCCACGGATCCCAACTTTGCAGTTCAAGGGACACAATTGATCTTTTTGTTTAGTATAATAAAGAAAAAAAAATATATCATGCAATGCAAGTATAATGATGACCTAACTCAAAAAAAAGTGCAGTAAAATTAACTTGAATACCTTAATTTAATTATATTCTATACCTAATTGAAAGGGAGGAATCCTCGAGCTGTAATATCAAAATGTCTAACTACGTTGTTATAAGTGCACCATTATATAGTATAATAGAAAATCATATGGTGTACCAAAAGAAATGTCTTTCATTTAACTTGATTTCTCACAAAACAGGTCCACCATGGATCAAAAAGATTGATTTTCCGATTTTGTTATGCAGTTGTACCTTGTGAAATACAAGCTTTATTCGTTTTGAGAGTAAGTTTACAATGTATTTCGCACATATAAATCAATCTCAACCAAAATTGAGAAATTCTCCTTTAATTTTTCCACACTTTTTATAAGTAACTCACCACGTCTATTTGGGCCAGTTATGGGCTTTATATTCAAATGTTTGGAATGGTTTGAGATACTCAGAAATATTAACTGTAGTCTAAAAAAGTGCTTCTGAAACTTTTTTATTCCAGGGGGCATTAATTACATAGCCCAATCCATGAGACACAAAATTAAACAAATTTTTTGGACTTACTTATTTATAGAAAAAAATAAATTTTTCAGCAAATTCTGGCTATTCTTCTGACTCAAAGTTTGAGAAACACTGAAACAAAGCCTTCATTTGATTTATGACACATGATTTAACTTTAATATGGTGTTTTTATTTCATTGTGATTGGTAATTTTTGCGACCTTTTAAGTGCAATCTACGGATTAATCATAATAAATCATTAATAAAAATGAAGGATTATAATTATTGGTTGAGGAATAAAAATGTAATTCAGACTAATTTTTGAAGAAAAAAAAAGCATCTTAGCATCTCAAACCAATTTACCCAATTAGATTTTTCACCCTCATTTTTTTATTAGATTCCTTTATACAATTTAACTAAAAAATAACGTGTATCTTGAGTATTGCCTTGTATATCAAGACAAAAATTGCCTGAGAGCAGACACCTAATAATCGTATCTTATGGTAACACTATATTACGTATTTGACGCACTTATATTATATATAAATAGAAATAACTGTGCCAAATAGTTTCCGTGATTTTTGGCTTTAATTAGTTTTCCAGCATTCCCAACTTTATACAGTATCAAGTTCTTGAAATACATTTACATACAGGGAGCAATCCACATATAGGAAGGATCTTTTGATAAAAAATTCCGTTATTCTCTTTCCAAAATCTGTTTTTGGGGGATTGGAAACGTTTTCTTTGTAGAATCATCAAATAAATAGGTTTCTTATCACCAAACATGTACGTAATGGATTCAAGGTTTCTTCTATCTATGAGTGAAAGCTGGTTAGATAGTGATGATAGTAGAGACTTATGGTATTATGTATGTCTTAGAATAAGAAATATACAATCATTTAAAAAAGAACCTTCCTTCCGCTGAAGAACTTTTTTTATAATTCAAACGCTCAACATATTAAATTTATGAATGCTACAGAACAAATTTGAATCCTTAGATATGTAAATTATCTGCCTTTTTTCTTTTCAAGTGACTGAATATATAATGTGTTTCATAACTATTGATGGATCACCATTGTTTCCAAAGATAACCTTATCCGTACTAAGAAAACAAATTGCCTTTAACAGTGCATGAAATTTGGATACTCTATACAAAAAGTCTCTTCTATGGACTCTATAATTGAATCATACATCTGTAGACTCGTATGGTCTAAAACAGACATATCCAATATTTGGAATTTTTAAGGGGAGGATTAATATATTTTTGAGGGATTTTATTATGGAGGGAAATAGAAGGCTGAGAACCACTGGTCTAAAAATCATATAGTGGCTAGACAAATTGCATTGCCCATGAGGCATATAAGACAAAACCATTTATATATCCCCTTCTTCTGAAGGCCCTTTATACATGTAAATATTAGTATAAGAGATCTTCAGATACCTACGTACACTTCGGTAAGGGTTGTGCCCAACAAGTCGTAAATCTGGATGGATAACGCTTAATATTTTGTTTGTATTTTAATGTATTGACCCAATATCTGTGTCATTTCAATGAAATAGAAAAATTAAAATTTACTTTATGCACAAAGCTTATGAAGTTTTTGAAAAATTGACAAAAAGTCTTATACAAATTGCATTTTTGGGTTTTTGAATGGATCAAAAAAAGTTTTTTTATGAAATATATATTTTAGACTAAATGTAAATGGTTAGAAAATATTAATATCATTTTTCAAAAAATACGTTAATGAAAACATCAGTTCTAAAGTGATGAAATAGTTGTTACTACCAGATTATTAAGAGAATATTGTAAAGAAATTGTAAAATTGAATGAATAATTACATAGTTAATTCAATAAGTAGCTTCAAAAATCAATAAATTAAACCTTTTATCCGCTTTATTTACGCATTATTCATTAAAACAGTGAATTGAACTCTAAAAGAAAACAAAGTAAGCATGTACTTACAAATTGATCATACAGAGAAGATCTTATATCTACGTATAAGGCTTCATTAAAAGCATCAACAAATCAGCTTAAAATATACAACAAAATTAAGCTTTTGATTATCCTGGCTCTTCACATAACCATATTTTGTATCTTGGTTGAGGAAGTGAATACATTAGATATTCCTTAGAACAAATAAATATTTAGGAAGAGTTTAACCAATAAATAAGCTACATAGAAATGCATACAATTTATACTTAAAGCATATCATTAATATCAAATTTAATTGCTTTATAAAAAATTATTTATTCAGATTTACTACATGGTTCTACTATGAAAAAGTGAGGCAAATGTTTCTATTGTTGAATTTAGTTACAACAAAATATACTGCCCAAATAGGTATATATGTTCTATGTGAGTATATAATATGTATATTCAACTAATTTATAAACTGTTTTAATAAAATATACATATAAGAAATTTTGGCAGTCTTAATATTTTATTAGAATACTGCATTAGCTTCCGGAAAACAATTTCAAAAAAAGAAGTAATTACAACTATATTTATACATATAAGTAATGCAATTTTTTTGGGTATGTTTATAAACTACTGCTTAGAACCTACATAATATGTGCATACGTAGGTACATGCCAATTTTTTAAAGCAAATGGCACTCATTTATCAAGTATACTCATGTATATTTAATACTTAAAAAGGAATTGAACTGTCTAAAATGGTATTTATCATTAAATTTTTTAATGGAAGGTAGGAAATGGGGAAGAGGAAGGGGGGGGGGGGGATGTGTTTGCAAATGAATATACATATATGCATCAATTTTTAACGGCAATATTTGTTTATAAATATTTATGAGGTAGAAATGTCAATCTGTTTTCGCATATCCGAATGTCGTGAAAATAAAAAAAAGAAGCATGTTCTTGTTTGGAAAAAAATATGAAGTGGAATTTGCAAAATAGCCAAAATAAATAATAAGGATATTATTTATAATCGTAAGATTAAACACATGTTCCATTTTTGTGTT
Organism: Lepeophtheirus nordmannii; assembly: GCA_963680855.1. NCBI lineage: Eukaryota > Metazoa > Arthropoda > Copepoda > Siphonostomatoida > Caligidae > Lepeophtheirus > Lepeophtheirus nordmannii. The sequence continues at coordinate 35,959,663 of OY804518.1, read as the reverse complement.
ATTTTTTCGCAATAATATATATATATATATATGTATGTATTTACATAAAAAAGTCCCATTTTTGGGGTTAAGATTTTTTTGATTGAATACATTATTTTGCTGGATGCCAGCTAAAAAAAAACTATTTGCAAAATTTTAAATTCCTCATGTCGTTTTTGATATCGTACTGTCACTTGAAATATGAAAAAAGGCATTTTTGGGTAAAAATGAGCTATTTTCAGACGTCTTGTACGAAGTTAGTTTTATAAAATGTACATAATTATTGGAGACAGTCTAAAAACTTATGGACACTCAGCTGCCAGGATTATTCAAACCTTTTATAGGATAGTAATACTGTGAAAAACTAATGCTTATGTATATGTTGCGTTGGGTAACCTGACATTGGGTCAGGGTGTGGCTGTAGTGACCTCTCCATAGTAGAACATTTTTAGGGATTTAAAAGATTGTCAAAGAAATAACAAAATTAATATTATATTTAAAAAAAATAAAAATTGTGTAAGGGGAAGTAAATTTTTTCAATACATACTTTAGGAGTCATAATATTTACACGTGCCCCTGTAAATGTAGGATTATCTTTTTTCCTGCTCTTTTTACACCTTTTTCTTGAGTTTGTTTGTTTTTTCAAGTTTTATCAAGATCCTAAATGGGCTATCCTGGCAAATGCTACTTTGTTAATCCAAAAATGTTTTTATTTTTTTGTTTTAAAAAAAAGGACAGAAGATCCAAAAAGTATTGTTAAACTTATTAATTTTCAAGTTCAACTTACACTTAGCTCAAGTGTCCTTTTTTGGAAATCAAAATAGGGTCACTCTATTATAAATACTTATGTGCGAGTATAGAGTTATCTTTCATAACTTATTCAAATGCAGCACAGGTCATTTGAATTACAAGTTAGTATTTGACACAATCATTTCAATTTGATTGATTAATATGTCTCATTTTTTTATTTATATACTACCAATACAACTTTAGGTATTTAAACTTTAGAGTGTGTGAGCTATAGAATACTTAAAAATTAGTTTGCCATTTTCAAAAATTATACCCTTTATGTATTGAACATCAAATGAGCCATTAAAATATCTTGATCTCAATGTATATGTAGTACATCCTACATTTCAAATATTTTATTCAAAATTTGCAAATACTCATACTTGTACTACTCACAACTTATACACTACAACTTTTTTGAATACAATCATGTTCTATCTGATCCACCCAAGGGTTGTTGAGCAATTATAAGGAATTAAATAACAATTATTATAATTTTTACCCAGGCTGTTTTTTTTTTTCAATTCATGAAGGAAGTAATTTTTAAAAATAATGAACAAGAGAGTGAATGGATTCATTCCATAAGCATTTTTCGTGTGCTTCTACTCATTTGAATATTGATTACGTTAATCAAGTGTTTTAAACTCACAAAAAAAAAAAAAGAGTGAGAAAAAAAGAGCATTATAATCGTATATCTTTGTGTATAATTAGTATTTTATGTGTATCTAAGTTAATTCATGCTTGGGTGTGCATAATAGATCAGGACATGGGTAACGTATCTTGAATTCATTCAATTTTTGTTGAATATTTAATTATCTATGTAGTTAAAATATTGAAGGGGCAAATATTTTTTTTGATAGTCAGTTTGTGACCTTTGAATAGAAACATTCCAAAGATTATATTTATCGGTTATTTTTTGTTTGTACCTATAATAAGCTTTGTTGTTACCTCAAGATATCTATACATAATTCAAAAAAGGATGGATGAAAAGTTAGGCTAGAGAAGATTTGTTGATATTTATCATGATTGGAATTTATGAAACTTTTTTTGAGTTTACCATCATGTAAAAAGTTAGTTTCTACCTTTTAACACACCTTAAAAATCCTTGGAGTATTTATGTTTTATGTAATACTCAATATATATAATACTAAAATATGTATGAAAGTTTTTAATCAAAAAATCCAATATAAAAAAAATTAAATCAGAATTCAAGGAACGTAATTCATTGTATGAAGACATTTCTTTAAGAGCTTTACTGTAATAACGGAAAGGGGGTTGTATCAGGTATACCCTAGCGAACCAACATTGAGGGATCCCAACTTGAAAAAGATAAATGACCAAACTATGCCTTAGAACAAACAAACTTTTCCTAACATGGGTCCCTCCATAAATCTATTAATATTCGCAACCAATAACAACATTGTGGCATTCGAACAGGTGAAAATCATTGTATATTAGACGTGTGAGACTTGTATTTAAACAAGGAATGGGCTAAATAGGCAATCATCCTCGCAGATTTGAAGATCAATCTATATTCCTTTTACAATAATCATACCTATTACACATAAAAGCTACTTTATACCTATAAAATTTAAGTCATATGCACTAATTAATTACATCAGACCATCACTAATTTATTCTATATTATTACATAAAAATGTGCTACTTCAATGATAAAACTTGTTCACAAAATCATTCACTTTCTTGATTTTATTCTAAAACATTTCTTTAGCCCATGCATAAATATCTAAATATGATTTAAATCATTGATTTTTTTAATAACAAAATCAATTGCCTTAAATCACGATTTTAATTTAGATTTGAATCAATCAACCTGTTTTTTGTAATAACAGTTTCTCAATTTGTTTTTAAGCCATGATGAGAGATTAAGTGATCATAGGTGTGGTTTCTTTTTCTTTTCTTTTTTTTTCAAAATGTAAAATTAAATTGAAATTATCCAGATTTTGTAAGGATCATTTGACTCCCTCATTTGCAAACCACGTTGTTGTAAGAAAATAAATAACAATACCATGCATTTGTCACTTTGACATATCTACCTTTAAATGATACTTATATTTATAAACACGTTTTTTATGACCATCAATTCATGAACCAAAGTTGTTAAAAAAACAAGTGATTTATTACTACTCTTTAGCATGCATATTAAAAACTATCTACTTCTATGTTGTATCTACTTATATGCGTCATTCAGGATATTAGAACTTTTGACTTTCGATGTACGTGTTTCTATATACCAGGCCTATATTTTCACAAAAGTATTTTTTTATTAGAATGAAATGAAAATAATATCCATCAATAAAAAAGTTTAATTTCCATTTCTGTGGGTTAAAAAAAGAGTGGAAACACATTTTGTGAGATTTTGCATACTTCAAAATTGCTTTAAAATTAGACATTCTGCACTATCATGTAAATAAAACGAATAGCTATAAATCTATATATGTACATAAAATTTATTTTGTGTAATCAATGAAGATTTTATTGACGAAATAAATAAAGAAATATCAAATTGATCAAAATTGACTTTTACAAAAAAATATTTTATAAAAGATACAATTTATAACAATTGTGCAATTGATTATACATAAATTTAACTCAAAATATATCTGAATAGTACGTGAAATGAACTGTTAAAGGTAAAGAGAAGAGTGAATCGGATCAAAAAAAAAACAAAAAACCACAGAGTACCTTCATCAAAATTCAATTTTTCTCTATGGATAGGTAGAATATTATGTAGAGATAGTTCATTAATAATGTATGTACAAGCATAGGCAGTTAATGGAACTCATTTCAATGTGAAAGTCACGACGGCTTATCATAATTAATTATATTTTTATTTGAAAGTTCATTTAACTTTTGTTTTTAGTATTTTTCTCTTTTTAATTTTGAACTTTCATCATTAAACTTGATGAGTTAGTGACTTGATTTTTTTTAATACATACATTTAAGAAAAATGAATAAAAAATGTATTAGGAAATACAGCATTAAGAGAATTTGACCGTTGAAAGGTTCAAACTAACAATTTTATTCTTTTTCTTGTGTAATTATAAATATTTTGTACCATTTACTCAACAAAGAAAAATGCGGTACCAATAACTTTTTTTTCCGTTTGGTACATGGAATGATTTATTTACTTATATTTAAGATTAATGACTTATCAATAAATGCTGCTAAAAAGATTTCTTAGCTATAGTTAATTAATCAAAGGTTTGTACCATGCTTTAATTAGGGGGAAAATATTTATAATTTATGAACTAAAAACAACGTTTGGACATTAATACAAATGATTTCATTATCGGATTTTTAAAATTACAAATGATGTGTTTTAAATGCATAAAAGTATCTTAGGGAGCTTTCAGAATTCATTTTTCTTATAATATATGTATGTATATAAATTATGATAAATTAAAAAGGAATCTCTTGCCAAAGCCATAATTATACTGGTATGACTTGATAATTTCATTTGTATTCATTTTTTTCCTCTCTTTTTCTCTCTTTTGGCATATGATTTTTTTTAATTTCAATACATCCACCTGAATGAGCAACATGTCCTTGATTTCCTTAAATGATCATATTTTTCTACAAATATAATTAATGACATTGGTTTTAGCATGGCTAATCATGTTGAGAACTATGTGATGTGGTTCTCGAGACCAATTTTGAAAAGTCTTGGATGAGTCTCAAACCCTCAAAGTCTTGGTATTGTCTTGGCCTTGGTGTTTCTACCCAAGCAAGTAGATTAAAAAATTTCCTTCTCTTAAAAATAATAAGAAGATTGGTTATTTCTTCATCTTGACCTGGTTTTGATCCCTTAAAATGCAAATTAAAATCTTTTTAAAAAGCTGTTGTGTCAGAAAATTTGGATTATTTTTTGGGTGGTTTCTTGTGATTCAAAAATATATTTTTTATTTGATTCTGAGTATAGTATTTTTTTTATCTTCTTTAAAGAAACAAAAACAATTTCTTTCTTAATATAATTAATTTAATGGAGAGGATCAAAATTATAAAGGAACTTTTTCGACACATATGTATGTATATGTTCCATAGCCATCATACTAATTGAATTTATCAAGACAGCAATTGTTTTTCCAAGGAATTTCAATTACTTTACACTTTTATAAATTCAACTACTATAAACAAACAAACACTATTCTCTTTAACAACCCTCTTGTCAATATAATTATACACACTTGCACTAAAGGTTTATTCCAAATCCTTGTTATTTTCACCTTGAAAATGTTTTGCTCCCCTCTGTTATTGTTGTTCTTGTTGTTTATTGACTAAATAAATAAACTGATTTTAAGAGTAGAAAGATACATACATACAAAGACTCATTTAAGTCTGATTCCACGCATGATTAATGAGCCTTCCTTAAATATTATATGAGTCATCATCATCTTCATCATGAGTAGCCAATCATATATGTTATACATATACACTTATGTGTAGGTAAAAGGTCAAAAGAGCTGAGTGCGTACGATACTACATATTTTGATTGTTTTAAAGAAAACTAATTATTCTCCAGAGTCTTTGTAGCACCATAGCTTAGAATATGATTTATTATAATCAACGCCGCTGTAGTATGCAGATACAACAATTCCTCTTTGTTATACTATGTATGTATATAGAGGGAAACAAAATGATTTGAGTATTTACATTGAGTACATATACACAGACGATTCAGAGCAAGTCTTATTTATTTATTTTTTGTTTTATGTATATATAATTATTTATCGTTAGAGGGTGTAAATAAAAAATAAAAACCAGCCTTAATGGCAAAAAAAACTTACAAAATACGTATGTAGATTATAAATATGTAGTAAACATTTATTGTATCTGCAGAATCCAAGAATATTGATGATCTACAGATAGGTCAACGAGTTCAAATTACATACGTAGGTACATGGCTTAAATATGCTTACATGCTTTAAATTCTACACAACAAAGGAGTATTTTGCAACGTAATTATTCTCAAAAATACACATACACATACAAGAAAAAAAAACTTTTCCCACAAAATATAAATGTTTTAAAGAATGTCTGATGGGTTAATGACAATATTGTGGTTAAGACTATCTCATCCGGTCCCTGTATTCTTAAGGGATGAAGATAATATCAGGACTATGAAGGGTTCGAAACCAAGAAGTTTAAAAATTGGTTTCTAGAACAAGACTGATATCGAAAACCACCACATCACAAGTTAATGGTGTATCTCTATTAGTGTTGAAATTTGGTCTGGAAATTCTTGACAGATCCAAAATCGTTATAATTTTATTTTAACTACTCTAATACGGCCTCTGAACCAGTTCTGCCAACAATTTTGATTTGGATCGAGGCCATAGAAAATAAAAATTATCTTTTGATCCAACTCATCTAAAGCTTATGTCTCGACCAATTTTCTTTTTTTAAGGAACTATTGATGACAATGTCAAGTTTGTTTTGAAAAGAGGAAACATTGCTACGATGACGTCCATGAAGATTTTAAAGTAAAACAGTTCTGAAAGATTATCAAATGATGTTCATTTCAGTGTCTCCTTTTTTTCCTCCAATTTTAGTAAACATTATAAAATAATAGTACACGAACTTAGACTGCATTGTCCGAAATATTTCTTTGAATCACTCTAAAAAAAATCACATGAGAGAAAATGACAATTTGATTTCGAACCGAGTATCAACGCTAGTGTCTATCTTTTTTAGTATATAAAAGACTCAAATATGTTATTGGAAATAGAATACATTAATAATAAATATGTTTGAGTTGTTTGTAAAATATTTTTTTTTAGAAGAATTCAATTATTTTATCCTTCATTGTTGTTGCATGTACCTATTCTACTAAATACATACATTAAATTAAAGCTTAATTCATGAATTCCTTGCTCACCAGGATGCCCAAAGTATGTACCTATTTCAAGAATACACTTATGTACGTATTTAGATCTTATATATTCATAATCAAAAGTTAATTTTTATAATCCAATTACATTAAATAGTAAGGTAGATGAAGAATTCAGGAGTAGCTTTGTTGTTGTTCTTGTTTTTCCTACCCTCCTCCTCATTTCCTAGATTCATTAACTTTAATCAATTAATGTAATTTTGTAAAAGCCAGTTGTAGATAGGTAAGGCTCTACTCAAGACTTCACAGCAACTTCTCCTTAAGAAGAGAAAAAAACTATGTGTTTTTTTTCATATGTATTCAAATGAACAGTTATATGTATGTATGTAAATAATAATATGTATGAATAAATATGATTTTCTCTCAGAAGAGTCAAGGTCATATTTAAGTCTCATGTTCGCATAAACAAAATAAGTAGGGGAGACCGGGAATAGTTACAGGATCCTCTTTTTTCTGGAACTTCAAAAAAGCTAAATATAGATATGAAATTCACATTATAATTGTACCTATAATATAGTGAGGATTACTGACAATAAAAATCAAGGGTTTTTCTTGGAGATATTTGATAAAAATATTGATTTTTGTAATAACAATGTCCATTTTTCATTGTTTTTGCAGTAGCTTATATCATTTGAATGATTAATTATTATTGATTCTTTTGCTCTCACTTGATGCAATTGATTAAAATTAAACGCATGTATTAGTTGCAATTGTACACATATTGTTTAGTCGTTGAAATAATTGTATATCTGCAGGGTTTTGAATAGGGTTATTGCGTGCACTCACTGGATTAAACTGAATTTACCCGATTTAGAATCAGTAATCTGTTTGTAGTGAAAATTTTATTTTAATGTACAATAATAAATTGAAATTTAATAATTAATCTTGAAAGGTTTGATGCTTCCAACTGACAACTGCTCCCAGTAATTGAACCAAAAGCTAAAAGTGTTGCAACTCTCCCCAGTCTCCCCTACGCTGGTATAGTACCAATTTTGGAATTTGAAGTTAAGCTTATAAATATATGTTATGGTTGTTGATTAATAGTCTGTTTTTATGTATTCATGTTTCTATATAATGTATTTTGGAACGGGCCCTTAAGGCTGAAAGTTAATATAATACATAAATACATATATGTACGTTGTGTCAGAGGTTAATGATGTTCTTTTGGCTATTTTTTTTTTTTTTTTCATTTTCTTACTTTATAAGAAGTTGAACCTAAACAACTGTAGTCTATATTTGAATTACTTATTCTTTCCCTCTCTTTGAAGATGTTGAAAATATATACAGAAGTAATCGGATAACTTGAGTTTAAGGGGACCAGCCCACCAACTTTGCTCAAGATATGAAAAATATGAAAAAAACTTTCGATTTTTTTATATATATTTCCTGGTACTTTCAATAATGACTAATTTTATAAATTGAGATATTTATATACAAAGTTAGCAATATAAGTTTCGAGGCATTATTATTTATTTTATTTTCAATATTTTTCTTCAGTTAGTACACTAGCTTTAGGTCACAATAGACCTGATGCCCATTCTTCAACAGAGGATCAGGGTTGTGTCGAGAATTTTTATTTGGGTTAGCTTAAAAGGTGTAAATACAAACAGTTACAAAAATCCAGTTTCATAGTTTGAAGTGACAATACAAAGTATTTTTTTTTCTAATAAACGACAGATTTCATTCAGGGTGTTTTTTAGAAACATATTTTTGATTTTAAATAAAAAATTCTTGCTCTTTTTATAAAATAAAGAGAAAATTCTTTCTTTCTTGTTTTTGTTTTTAATGAAAGACAAGTGGCATACTTTTTCCTTTTTTTATAGAACACGATCTAACAACTTGGCTTTTTGACAATTTTTTTTATTTGACAAGTATTATTTTGTATTGGGGGAGGGGGGGGGGGGTGTTGAACTCATCCTAGACGAAACTGATTTTAATCAAAAGTAAATATTTAAAATATAGTAATATTGTAGCCTGTGATTGGTTTAAATAAGGAAATACATTAGACAAATTGACTGTTGACGGTTTAGCCTAATTGAAAATGACTCAGAACAATGATTAAACTCAGCTACAGAGTTTATATTTAAGGAATTATCTCAAATTTTAATAGAAAACATGTCTGCATACATGTGTAAGATATAAATATATTTAAGTCTTTGTGAGTCACAGTGCATAATTCTTCAGATAGAATAAGGGTATTCTCTTAGCGGTTTCCTGATTGTCGTTTTACGTAGGTTGATCAATAATAATAATAATAATAAAAGCAGGAAATAATGCCTCTTTACAAAATAGAAATCTTGTTCTGTTCATAAACAAAAGTACGTACTTATATAGGTATATCGTTTGCATTATAGTAAAATGCCTTTAGGTAAACAAAAAGGGTTTTTTGTTCAAGGAAGTCCAAAAATATTAATGTATACCTACATAAGCACTTTTTATGATTAATAATATATTATCTTCTTGTAGTATGGCTCTTGTGCTTACAAAAAAAAAGTTTAAAAATCACGAATATCCACGCAAAGAAACCATACTGTGTTACTCAGTTAATTTAGAATAACACATATGTTATATTCTGGAAGAGTTAATTAAAAAATAGTTTGATTTGCAATATCATAGCTATTACTACACATTGGATAATTAATTAACTAAATTTTCTGATAGTTTATATCGTGGACCCAGAGAAAAAGTGATATATTATTCTTTTGGAACGTTGACGATTCAAATTTTCAAAATTAAGATATCCATTACTATTTGTGTATGGTTTCAGTGTGAAAATCCAGGAATGATCAAAGACTGTTATAATTTTTGTTACACCAAACTAGTTTGATCTAGATCAGTCACAAAGAAAAATACAGTCTTGATTATTTTCATATATAAATTCAGTCTGGGTCAATTTTTATAAGGAATGGCTGATGACATTATGTGTGTTTCTAAATTGAAAATATTAGTACGATAAATGTCACACAAAATTTAAAGTGACTCATATAACACTTACAATATTTTGATTTGTTATTAATATTTTCGATTTGAGGCCGAGAAAAAAAGTGTGGTTAATAGTTTGTGAACGTGGCTTGAAAACAATTAAAATTTGTTTTTACAGTCTGAGTACACAGTTTTGGTCGAAATATCAGTCCAAATGGATCTAAAAACATTCAGTTGATACCAAACTGTAAATAAAACCAGAGCTTTAAACTAATTACTATTTATGTTGGGTTTTTTGTGTCACGTAATTTGTAAGAAATGAATTAATTATTTTCTCATCTATTGACAAAAAATAACTCATTACACTTTTGTTGAAGGTTTACATTATGAGTTTCTATGTATGAATTGACATTAAGATACTTATAACAAAACAAAATAAAGTCATAATTTCATATTTTCAAAAATTTAATTACAAAGAGTCTTAGATTATGATAAAACAACTATTTTAACATAATTTAGATACATCAAATCTAATAAGTAAAAATATCTTTACAATTTAGCTTTAGAATCTTTATAAATAGGTAACCAAAGATAAAATTCATACAAATTTGTAAAATATGTAAAAACGAAAGCCTAAATTGTTTTTCAAGTCCCATGATTTGAAAATAGTGAAATATTGATTGAACTCCCTCATACAAAATGCTAAATAGATAATATGGAATATAATATCTATTAATAATGAATTATTGCTCGTTAACGAAAAAAGTTTAATTAACTATTTAATTATAATTTAATAATAAGACTCTCACTTATTAAAAAAAACCATATAATTGGAAAATTAATATTGTTTCACAGCTCTTATTATTTCATATCATCATAATTAACGACAGTTGTTGTAATATTATAAGGTATTTGTAAATACTTAAAAAATGATTAATTTCTTCTTTTTTAAAAAAAAAAAAGATCTATAAGACAACTCCAGAACTATGATGATAAAATAGCGTCATGCTTTAAAACTGACTTTCTATCATTCGTATTCATTTTATAATTTTTTTTTCTTTCATAGTAGAGACGATCAAAATGATCATTGAAATTAGATATGAAATTCTATTATGGTACTGTTACCAATAAATAAATATGTTCTCATCAACTTTTAAAGAAATTACTCATAGAGTGAAAACAAATAAGAATCTTTTTGACATTTCTTTGTTGCTATTGTCTCTAATAATAATAAACTGAAAAAACAATTGATGTAATGAACTTCATAGATAACAAATAAATAAGTACACATTTCTTTGTTACAGAATCGATATCAATCAAGGAGGAAGAAAGTTACGATCAATTAAAGGATCGATTTGTAATTTTATTAATTCAAGGGTTGAAAAAATAGAGTCAGGAGTTACAATGATCAATGACCTACATAAATCAGTCACATCATTTATCATTTTTAATATCTGTATGAACCTATGTTGTAGCAACTTAATGAATGTAATACCAAAAACGTACATCAAAATATACAAAAATTTGACAGATTCTTAATGATGATAAATATTTTAAAAAACAGGAAGACAAAGTTTCATTAATATTATATTATATGTAATCTCAAAAGAAGAACTCAACACCCTTTTCAATCCTTTAATTTTAATGACCATATATTTATATGCTCGGATATTTTTATTTTATTTTATTTGCAAATTTTAAGCTTGACAGGAGGGGGGGGGGGGAGGGATGGAAGTACTATCAAAAGGTGTGAGGATGTTTGTATTAATAAATAAATAAAAAGTATGGCAATTTTTATACTCTTTTTTTTTTGCAAATAAATGTGATTTGATGATTTAAATTTGCAATTTGATGTTATAATGAAGATTGATATAAATTGTATGAATTACGGTATTTTTTTTTCTCCTCTACATATTATATTACAATTATAACAAAAAAAAAACATTTGTGGCTATTTTCATTGTGATAAGAAAGTTTTCTAAATCGTAAAGCGAGAGTTGATACGCCCCCTCTCCATTTCTTATTTATAAATATTCTCATGAGTGGATCCACTCGTTGATAAATAATCATGTATTCTTCCACTGTAAATCACATTGAGAAAAATAAATACAAATTTTCTTGAAAAAGTTGATTTTTGACTCTAAATGTGAAAAATAAAAACGAGGTAAAAATGTTGTCCTTGGTTAAACGGTTAGGATTTCATACAAACTTTTTATTCTATGTTGAAAGAACTTAAATTCTATAAAAAAATGTAAGTCTTAAAATACCAAATACCTTTATAAACGAACCAAATAAACATAAAAACAAATAAGGGAAAGTTGATACACTTGAAAAGGAAGATTTGATGCAGGTTTACTGCATCAATAAATACAATAAAAACAGTTTCTAAAGATGATTCAATTAGTTAATTTTTTTTGTATGTTTATACTAGTATGCCGCTAGTGTACAAATGCAATGAACTTGTTGCACAAAAGGAGCAGAGACAAAAGCAAAATCCAAGAACGAAAAGGGCCCTTTTTATGTAGAAAAGATGAATAATAAATATTATTCCTTATAAATGTTTTGCTATCTTAATATATGTATATAAAACAGTAGACGAAAAATTTCCACACACACATCCTCCTAACTTTGACAAATATATATAATACACTTTTGGAATCCTCAAAAACTCAAAATTAAAATGATTAAAACCATTTTTACGTTTCTGTGTCAAGTTTTGTACGTCAATTTCTGACGTTATGGTAAATCCAACGAAAAAATGTATAAATCAAAATATGATTAGAATTTTATTTTTTGCTGCATTGCGAAGCCAGTTTTTTTTTTTTTTAATTTAATTTTTTATAAATTTTTATTCTCAAGGAAAAAAATTGAAAATAAATCTCAAAATCAGATTTTGGGTTTCTTCTTGAGTTAATTATAAGACAAAGCATATAATACTTTCATCATGGTTCTACAAGTGCAAATGACGGTTTTGTATCTAAACTTTCAAGGATATCAAGTTTATATTAAATAAACAAAGTTAAAAAATTAATGAAATGATAAATATTGTTAGTTAAAATATCTATTTTTGATGTTTAAACATTAGGTATGTATCTTTATTTACAAATCCAGGGTCAAAATTAGATTTTGCATTCAAAACTTGAATTAAACCCTCCTGCATGGGGAAGTAATTTTTTTTTAGCAATAAATCTTTTTTTTGATATAAATAAAGTTGGCATAATTTTGAACACTGATATCAAAAATGTATATACTGTGGCATGAATTATGTCATAAAGTATTCATTCACTTAATATCCTTTATTTGAAAGGAAATGATTCATTAAATTAAGAAGAAAGGAGGTGGTGGATAAATGAAAAAGAAGGGGAAAATATTTAATCAAGGGGCAAACTCAAATATTGAAACTTTAGCTTCAAATTAACAGGTTTATAGACTATTATTTTTTTCTCTATTTTTTTGCTGTTACGATACAAGAAGATTTTTTTCCCTTCAAAGTACACCTCATGATGTTTCACAGTGTTGTTACACTAATACTTATATACATAGAAATGTACTATGTATTTATTGTCAGCTGTTGATTTTTCCTTATTAGATTTCCGAATGTTCAACTCAAATTAATTCTTGTCAGCTGTGAACAACTCGTTAATATTTGAAGGAAGAATTGACGCACTACCAATGGACTTTGGGTATGTTATTCTATTTCTCTTTTCGTAGAATAAGTAGGTTGTAAGATGCAATAAAGATCACATCAGGGTTTATTTCAAAACCATGTTTGCATGACGAATAAAGGAACTCTGAGAAGTGAAGAATAAGGATTTATTTTTTTTACTATGTAGGAACATAGTAATTAGTAAATTGAAATAATATGTAATTAGAGAAAAAGGAAGCTGCATTAACATGAATATGATTTCTTGCATGTCTTAAAGAAAATACACACACAAGAAGACATTATTTTCTAATCTACATACATACATATTCGTTCTTGTTAAAAAAGAAGCACTGAAATTATTAAGAATAATATTCGAATAAACAAAGTTTCTGAGGAATGATAATTGACATGTTGATAGAGCCACAAACTCAGTATTATTATGTAAGCTTATAAAAAACTAATGTATTATCCTACATACAAAAACCATACCTATATGATCATATAGTAGAATAGGTAAACATCATTTTTCAACCCTAAAATATACATAATCAATATGTAGGTATATTATTATTGACAGTATTATGTAATCTTTTTATTATTATTATTTCTGTGAACATTTGCAACCATTAATATTATACCATTAAGGGTTGACAGAGTTCGATTATATTTCATTCACGTTTTTTTTAGATGAGTAGTGCGTGAAGAAAAAAAAAGTGATTCAATGTTCATGAATAAATATTAGAAGAAAATTTTCATATTCAAGTATCTGCAAATTTTCAGAGCATGTAGTTTTTTATCATTATATTAATTCTTATGCCATTAGTCAGACAACAACTCCCTGATCCCTGATGAAAAGTTAACAATCTATAATTAACAAGGTGGCTAAAGACTTAATTTAACGAAACAATTTTTTTCTCCGCTAGGAGTGCTGACGGTGCTATAAATTATCCTTGTTTAAGTGAACTCTGCGAAGGGAATACCTCAAAAGCGACATCTTGTGAGGAGGGGAGGGGGAGTTGTCTTGTAGTCAAGAAAATATCATTGAAGTAAACGTTGCATTTTGTCACTTTGTTTTAAGGCTTTGTCTTAGCTCATTGTGAGTTCAAATGCACTTTAAGGTGAATTCATTTGAGTAATACAAAAGAAGAAGAAAAAAAAACTTCTTTGAACTGGTGGTTCTGAAGTGATGACTTATCTTATCAAGAAATGAGCAAGAATGTAAATAATCCTCCTATCTTTTCTTTATTCCTTTTGCTTTGAGCCCAACCCATTTGGATAACCATCGCTCTAAAGAGGCCGGTCTTGCCCAACCCAAATACTTTATGTAAATTAATAGAGCTTGTTGGATGCGTTGATAAAATGATCCTTGTATAAAACACAGTTTTGACAGATAAATAATTATATTAAGGTAATAATTAAATGACTAAGTTTTGAGGATCGTTTTTCTAGATATACCTATTGATACATTATGTATGTATGTATGTATCTTCAAGTTATATGTATGTACATTTTTAAAAACGTGATGTTTGTCAAGATGAACTATAGTTGGGCATGTATGTATGTATATATGTACTTACATAGATAGATGATGTCTTTATCAATGAAAAATGATATAAATACAACTTTCTCAAGCATCTTAAAATACGAATGAATGATAATAAATAGTATATTGTATTTTCATGGGGAGAGAAACAAAACAAGCAAGGAATTCACATTTTCTAAAAGAAAAAAAGTCTTCTTTTTCTTTCAACTAATTGAAATAAGATATTTGAACATATTCGAGTAGTAGGTAGCCACTTAGCATCGGAACAATTTCTTTTACTGCCCCAAAATTAAAGTAAGAGAAAGTTTATTTATACAGTCATTTATCTATGTATATATATATATTATACATACACTTAAATCTTCATATCTATGAACGTACTTTTAGAACAGAATGTGCTTTGATTCATAAATTTTCTTTTACTTTAGATAGTATGTGTACTATGATAAATATCAAAAGCCTCACACACAAACACTGTCTACAACACACAAAAGTTGAATCTAAAAGGAATCTTTTATTTATTTAAATATAAATTTACTGCATATTAGGTATATTCAAGATGAAAGATGAAAATATGAGATATCTTCAAGTGAACAATACTTGGATTGTGAGTAATTTGATTATGGTCTATGTACATCTACAAACCCTCATTTTATAAATGTCTGGAATTGCAACGCAATTTTTTTTTTTGCTAATGGCACTCTTCCGAAAAAGATCAATGCATCTCAAGTAAAAGAACATTGGTTCCTGATACTCATGTTCTTGGATTGTGCCTATTGATTAAAATTGATGTTGAAGGGTAAAATACAAAAATTCCTATTTTTAATTTTATATATATAAATTATTTTTGAATATTTTATAGGAAATAAAATAGCTTATTATAAGATTATAAATAAAATATCGAAGCATAATCAACGATTTCTACACTATATTCATCAGATTTTGTGCTTCATTGTATTTCTATTACTTTGTTAACTTCATTTTTTTTTCAGAAGAAAGGATAAAATTTTAAAAATATTTTGTATTGCAAATTTAGGGGCTTACAATATTTTATAAAATCAATTTTAAAATAGATTGTATAGAATGAAAAAGGTCAAATCTCTACATTTTTGTGGGGTTTTTTTTTCAGATTTTCAACTGAAAAGGCAAACATAATGAACTAATATTACAGGCCTAAAATGAGGTTTTTTTGTGATCAGGGGATCAAAGGGCATTATAATAAATATCAGCACATCCCAAGAGTCATTTTTTTTTTGCTTTATACAAGTAGACTAATGTATGCATAGGTAAATATAACAGATTATTTAATTAGTTATTGCAATACTAAAACCCTATACCGTCGACTCCTCTCATTAATTATCTGAAATTTTTGATATTTTGATGTGAGAGAGCCCTTGAAAAAAATTTAATATGAACAAAATACTCATCAATATCAAGGATTTTTGAGAGATTGATTAGAAAAGTACAGAAATTTGCATTTTTTGTGTTTTAATGAATACATATTATTTCTATTTATAACTATGAGCTTTTCGAGCCAACCCCCACACACAGGAAAAAAAATATGTCAAACTTCTTTAATCAAAGATTCACAGTCTCAAGTATCAAATATAAATAATCAAGTTGTAACTTATAAAATCAGATTCAACTTGTACGCTTCATAAATATCTTCAGCCATTTTAAATAGTAACTATGCACTGATTTCATTTTGATAGATATATATGTCTTATTTACGGGTGAATAACAGTTTATATTTTATTATGAGCCATAGATGTACTTTTCAATGAGTACGTTAATGATCAAAATTAGAAATTAGACCCAACATAAAATTATTGAATTTCCCATATAATTTGAATCATTGCATAATCACAAGTAGGTCCTTACACTCGGCATTTAATACTTCATTTTTTGATTGCAACTTATATTTGCTGATTACAACTTCTACTATAAAATACGTGTATTGACATTTAACACGTATTTCTCCAGCTTAAATGTCTGTATTCATTTCTTGTTGTATTTATTTTTTTCCTCTTAAAGAAATCTACTCCCTTCATTCTTTTGTCTACCAAGTGCTTATCATCTCAGTCTCTCCCAAGTATTGTCATGTGTGTTCTTTTACACATTAAAAAACCCTATAAGTCAAAGTATGTATTATTCATAAATGATGTATCTAATAAGTATATTATATATTCTTCGCCATAAAAGGGCCTACGAAAATGTGTTTTTATATGTGTGTATACTTAGGTAGAATATAAGAAGAACAAAAGTGATTTATAGGATGTGTGGGCAAAGATTTAGGTTTATTCAGATATATGTTTTAAATATCATATATATGTATAGTACTTAATTAACATATACATTGATTCAAAAAAAGTAAAGAAAAAAAGATTTGGACTGACCTAGAAAAAAATGACCCCTCAACTATTATGCTTTTATGTACATATGTATGTGTAATGAAATAGTTATCCTTATGTAGAAATTCCTGTATTGTCCTTTAAATAACTAGGAGAGCTTTGATTTCTTTGATAACAATTTCAATATGGATTATAAGTTATAAAATAAAAGATTTATAAAAATGATTTTGTAGTCGAGATTTCCCATGTACATTAATTCACAAAGTTTGACGACTACAGAATGTTTACACTGATGTCACAAATTGCTGTATACATACATCAAAAGTGTCATTATTAAATAGACATAGTTGTTGACGTAGTTAAATAATATGCAAAATGAACAAATTTTCACAAAAAAAAAAATATCTAAGAAAATTTGTCTAATTGCTTTAAAAATGACAAAAACTGTTCACAGTATATAAAAAAAGTTAAAACTAGAATAACGTATTCAATGTCTCATTAATTAAGGTAAGGCCTCTCAACTTGCTCCGTGAGAGAAGCCTTGGGGCTCTGGGAGTATTTTCTTTTTTTTTTTTTTCTAAAAAACCTAATTAAAACAGTCAATTTTAGAAGTTTTATAATAATATGTACTAGACTGTCCCGTTTTCAGGATCATGACTCTGGTCAATTATTTTCTAGTACCTATGGATGTAAAAAAAAGTGGTGGAAAATCAAAGAGTCTCTGAATCTATTTTTCAGATCTCTCAAGCACTTTTTAGGTCCAAAATAGGTTCAAAAATGACCATTTTTGACACACTTGAGAGGTTTTTGCTCAAATTTATTTTTATAGTACTAAAAACTATATAAGTAAAATTTTAAAAAATTGAATACCTTCTAAAAACCCTTAAAGTTATACGTAAAATCTAGAATTTTGGCAAGAAGTATTCTCTTTCTCAACCAAAATTTATGACTTTAGTACGTAGAATTTATTTTCAAAATATCTTTATCGCTTATTTTGTTAACTTCAAAATATGAGATTCACATACTAACTTGAAAATACAGGGAAATTGGGATTTCTATAACTACTATTCCGTACGTACCATGACGCTGCAGTCCACGTTTCTTAACATTTAAGAAACTTAAATTCCAATTTTTCTGTATCTTTAAGTCAATAAACGCATTTCATATTTTGAATTGTTTCTCATTTTTTGATCGTAGCTTCATATTAATTAATATCATTAGGGCATCTAGAATTTGAGAAACCCCGAATTAAGGTCTGCATATCATTAAAAAGACAATTTATTTGTGAGCCTCCATTGACAGTAATTTTATTATATTTATAATTACCTGTGTTTTGCAAACATTACCCCAGGGGATCATCTTCATCATAATTACAATTGTAGATAGATCCTTCATGTACATACAAACATTGAATCACAAAGAGATTCATTATTCCTAATGATACGTCTATATAGATATTTATCATCTATAATGAATTACCTAAAGATTTATAATTAACTTTTACATTAACAAAATAAGGTTTTGAATAATACATAGGTATTAGGTATAGGCCATGTAACCATCTAGGTAATAGAACATTGTTTCATTCAATTTATTTTACTCACATCGACTGTTTACAGTACTTACCCTTTAAGTAAATATTTCTTAAAGGGTTATATCATGTACAAAGACAAATATAGTGATGAATTGTATTTCAACATTGAACGGACGTTAAGGGAACATAGGGATTTTGTGTGTCAAAATAAATAAATAAGAATAACTAGAACAGGCAACTCTTGAAGCCTTGACATACTAATACATATATTTTAGAACAATTTGATATTTCCACCCTATGTTTTTGGAATTTTTATATATAAAAAAATACATATCTACACATCACTAAAGGTTATCAAATATAGGTAAGTATTAATTTGTTTTTAATTGATACAAAGATTTTTGTCTAATTTTCTTCTTTACCTTTTACCTATTTGTGTATTAATAATGTCAAGGAAATAATTGTGTAAAAAGGATTGAATAATAGGCAAATATAACGATCTTATAAAAAAGGTGGATCTTTCAAATGTAATGCTTTTCACACTAAAATACTAAAGGTAAAATAACTTTTCTTTTGTAAATAAGTGTATGTATAAAAAGTCCATTGTTCCATCATGTTTTTACTTACCTCCCTATGTGTGTTTTACCCCTTCTTTCATTAGTATCAACCACCTTTGGTTCTTTTGTCCAAATAATATTAAATCCATGGAACGAGTCTTCGAACAAAACCTCAAGTGGCATTTGTTATTTTCTTGACGTCATTCATTGACATTTACAAAAAAAAAGAAAATAGCAAGAAAACGTTTGTATTTACCTAACTGCATACATTTTATGATATTATGTAAACTTACATTATCATCCTTTGACATATATTTTTCAAATAAAAACAATTTTCATTTTGACGAGTAAAATAATATTTTACAAAATAATGAGAGAAGTAAAGAGATGAGTTTATTTTTAAGAAAATAATTATTGTACGTTCTTAAAAGAACATGTGGTTTCTATATATACATACAAATAAAAAGGAAAAAAAAGCACCATCAAGCCAAAAATGAAACAAAAGGACCTTATAGGTACATATAAATATCAGAGATATTTAATATTTTCAACCAACAAAGGCTATGTACGTACATACATATCACATTTGAAATGTAACATTGTTATATAATCTATTCAAATAGGCTTTTAGTTTTGAGTCTGTGTGTGTAAGTAGTTGGTTTTTTTTGACGAAGTCATTGATGTTGATGAAAACTTGACAAACAAAAAAATATTTTTTTTTGTGTGAAAGAGTGAATTCCATTAAAAGTCATTATAACAGTGATTCCCATGGTTAAAGTAAACAGAATACACATTGTATAAATATATTTCATATTA
Organism: Lepeophtheirus nordmannii; assembly: GCA_963680855.1. Lineage (NCBI taxonomy): Eukaryota > Metazoa > Arthropoda > Copepoda > Siphonostomatoida > Caligidae > Lepeophtheirus > Lepeophtheirus nordmannii. The sequence goes on along the minus strand of OY804518.1, from coordinate 35,939,615 downwards.
CGTCACTTGCTTCATATCTTAGAGCTAAGACGCATTTTAGTTAAATCTTTTTTTTTTTTAATTTTAATTCATTCATTGTTGGAGGTATGTTTTTTTTTTTTGTGTGTGTGTCATCATTATTTCTACTTTATTTAAGTTACATAGAAGATGTATATAAAAAGGTTTTCATAAAGCTTCATAGACATTGATGTATGTATATAAAAATAAATGACGCATTGGAATTAAAGTCTAGAGATTCAAAGGGTGGAAATAATCAATGAAGGGATTTCAAAAATTCGAGTTGCAACTTACCTCAAGTGATAGTTACAATGTTACTCAACATTCTGGAAGTATTCAGATCAATATTTTTATTTTTACATAACAAATTTGGAAAATTGTGATTTTATTTATTAATAAATGATTAAAAAGTAATGAATCAACGTGAATTATATTTTCGATATTTTGAAAATAATGAAAATTAGCAAATCCCGATTATCTCCGATATTTTAATATTTTTTGTCCTATAAAACTAATAAAAAAGTTCTATTTAAGAAAAAAAATTTTTTTTATATAAATTACTTTAGTTTTAATGGGGTATAAAAATAGAGATGTGAAAATTGCTGAAATTCCTGCGAGTGTAAATTTATCATATATTTCTACATACATACATAGATAAAATTACAATTTTTTATTTTTAGTCTTATCAGTATTTTAATAAATATAATAAACTTTTTTACAGTTGGGTTTTTGTATTTTATTACCTATTAATTTCCTTCAAAAAATATGGAATACAATTTAATTTATTTTAAATAAATTTAAGCTATAAATTATATAAATTGAATTTATGGAAAAAAAATGTGACAATGAATTTAAAAACAAATAACAAAATATTTAACTCAAAATATAATTAGACATAGTCAAATATTTTGGGACCTTTGTGTTGATAGCATTTATAAGATTTTCAAAAAACATAAAACTATGTAAAATAATCAAATTATTAACAATATATTGAAATTTTTTTTTACTAAGACTCATATATCTCCAAAAACAGTGACTTTTTCTTACCAATGGTAAAGCTAATAACTTATATTTACAACGGTTGTTGGAGCTGTGGAACGCTGTTACTTTTTGTGTGTATTTGAAGAAAAATTGAACAATTCATTAGCATTTATTCTCAAAAATCCATTTTATCTGGGCTTTAGTATAAATAGCCTATTCTATTGCTGTAATTAGCATTCTCAGTCAAGGGTTTCCATACTAAGGGATACAAAAATTTATTTTACAATTACATCACGATTAAGTTATTTGATGTTTTCTTTTAAAAAACGTATACATACTTGGAGAAAGATCTACTCGTGTCATTTTTTAAGGATACCAAAGTTCATAGAGCTCTAAGGTATTAAGAGATGAGATAGAAAAATTTTATTTACAAATTATTTTGACTTTTGTTTTTACATATATCTATAGCATTTGAGTAAATATCAAGCATCAAAGAATTCCTTTCTGAGTGTGCTCAGACATTGCTCAAGGCATTTAAAGGGCTTGAAGAACATTATAGATTATTCATTTAAAAAAATTGAATAACTTTGGACAGTGTGCAATAGTATATATGTGACACGTCGCCATTGTAAGTAAAAATCGATTCAAATATGATGGCACTTTGTATAATAATACTGTTATTAAATGTAGAAATAACATTTAACTAGCTATCAAATGTTTACCTAAGCATATGTCCCTATGCGTGTATATTCCTCTAATAGTTTCTACTGATAAGTATCTGAAAAAAAGGTGTCATAAAACATACACAGGTGCTCCTTGCTTTCTTCGTTATACACCAAACATCAATGATTGTATTTTAGCTGTAGCTACATATACTTACATATGTAGTCATACATACAGGGACAGATCAATTGTACACATATTGTACCTGTAGTTAAAAATACACCTGTAACTTCTATGGAGGTACATATGGTAGGTATATCTAATATTTGTGTTAATCTGATCCTTTAGTTTTATATAAATAATAAAATAAGGGAAATGAGTTTGTTTGTTTTTCCAAAAAAAATATAAGCTTTTGTATAAAAAGCAAATTTTAGGATGGTGTAAGAACAAAACAAAATTAAAACATTTAAGGGAAAAGGAATTCGATATTTATTTATTTATTTATCATTGTATTGTTAGTTATTGAATACATGTCATTCATTAATATGACATTAAACTAACATATAATTGACCTATATTAATAGCGTATACATGGATGGGGGGTGGGGTTATATGTGGGACGACAAACGACGTTGTTCTGAATATTCAAATAAGTTATGTATGTACATACCTTCATATTTTGAATATGTGTACAGTTGAGCCTTGACATAGGAGTATCCATCTAGATATTATATCCAATGTGATTATATATTTATACACTAGTGAAATCCACGAATTATGTTTAGAAATGAACTCCAATGGATTTTACAATTTAAAATATTAAGCAATGTCTAAGGGGCTGTTTTTTGAGAAAAACAGCACTTTGTGTCAAGGTGTGAGCTGTAATAAATGTACAATAGCTCAAAACTCAAGAAAAGCTTATAAAAGTAAAAATATAATACCATATAAATATGTTAAAATTTTACATGGAAATTCTTCATAAACTTATATTTTATTAAAAAAAATTTTTTGTCTTTTCTTAATAAACTCCATAAACTTTCACTTTTTTTCACTATTTAAATATAAAGCGCAGTCACTTTGTTCGTTTCTTTGTTTAACCGATCATCACAGTCAGCAACGATGACTATAAGGGCAGGCTGGACCAAGAGTAACTTTACCTAGAATGAAACCAAAACTGTACAACGTCAGTCTCCGTTGGAAGCTGATTTGAAGGCTTGGAACACTGAATTTGAGGTTGCTTAAGAGGGTTTGGATGAGGTCAAATGACCTCCACAAAGTCATTCGAGGTCGCTGTAGGCTATTTTGATGTTACTCTTTCTCAATCATTGCACAATGTTCTATTTATGTCTATGTATTCATTTAATCATTATTAGCCCATAGAGCTAAATTGTGGGCCTCCTCTAGAGCCAGCATTAAAACAGGGTATCTCTGTCTGCCGTTGTAAGGCTAGTAATATATACATATGTAATGAACAAGCATAAAATAGTTGGGTTTTTTTTCTCATCAAAATTGAGTCCCATAAAGATACTTATTATTTAATTAAAGCTCTTTAATTTTTATTTGTGACATTTATATATATATATATATATATATATATGCATATTCTAGGCTCCAATAAACATTAGGAGTATTAATCATAAAAAATATCTTGATGAATAAGAATAAAGAAATTAATTCATCATCACATTTAAAGTCAAATTGTGCACTATGCAGAATATAAAATGAGTAAATTAGGGATTTAGAGTAAAGTATAAATTTTTATTTCCTATACTTTTTTTGTTTGTTTTTTTAAATTTGATCTCCAAGAGATAAACTTTATTATTTCAATATTGATCTTGTTTTTTTAATGAAGTAAAAAAAACATAAATATTTTTTATTTTTTTTTACATTTTCTTATTTTTCATAACAATTTCATATTTTATATTGTTAAGCTTGATAATTTTTCTTTCTTTTCATTTTTGAATAGATAAAAGGAAAAAAAGGAAAAAAAAGTTTGAGCTGCAATATGTCAATAACAATCAGCATTTGAGAAAAATGTTTGTATCCTCAAAAGTAAAGAGCTGTAAATTCACTAAATGGTATTTAAATTGTATCCATTCTCATTTATTGAAGAACGTACATACTTATTTTTCGGGAACATTATTTGTGCTATTCTTACTACAAAAAAACACACCATAATATATATAGCACACACTGATCCTATCCTTCTGGATCTGCCGTTTCACTTTTTGAGTTAGCATAAAATATGAACTTTTCTGTGTATACATATTTTTATTTCATATTATTTTTTAAGAGCGTTTTCTATTTTTAAATTTACAAATTTTGAGAAGAATATTAAGGAATAACTAAGTTATTTGGTTATTATTAAATGGTCTTAATATAAATTGACAATCTTACCCTATCTCATGTAGACCTATGAACTTCAAAAGAATATCAATTTAAAGTTTTCTTAAGTTTGATAATTACCTAAAGTTTAAGCATAGATAATTGTAATTACGTTTATAAATAATACACTTATAGTGACAAAATATTTATTCCAAATTTTTGCAAAAAAAAGTTCCCCGTTAAAGTGACATCAACCTGAGTATAGTGACCATTCTTTTTTTTAAAAAAATGGTTATATTTATTTACATATTGTTACTAAAGTCTTGTTCGAGTTCAAATACAAAGTTTTATCGACATTTGGAGTTGATTTTCCGGATATGTCGATTACTGAGGCAGTCGACTTCCAGGGTTCTACTATATACATATATATATATACATATAAGTATGTATTTATTAATAATTGCAACTAATATAAATTTAAAAACAAATCAAATATGATATACTAGATAAGATTAATTATATGTATATGTTCTTAGAGTGTGTATGGCGCTCTACTAATTCTTTCAATGTTATGTATCGATATTAAATAGATTATACATAACTAATTAAGTATATAAAATATAAATATTTACCATCCTGTTTAAACTGCCACTATAAATACAACCATCTCTATTATTAACACCTTCAAAAGACATTAAGATCATATTTTTATAGGTGGTTTGTGGTCTAAAAATAATAATATATGTATGTAGAAAGAGAAAATAATATGTATAATAGTAATAATTATTATTAGCTTGAAGTAAAATACATACATACATATAAGGTTCGCTATGAAAAGAATCGTGAATATTCAAAAACTTACCATTTCAAGATGTATTGATGATACATGTTTATATATATTTATTTACAAGATTTATTGGTTTATCCTTCGACAGCACACACACCTACAGCATTTGTTGAATGCAAATTCAATACTATAAGATCTGAGGAGGTGTAAATGAAGCTACATATATCTACTAAAATAAGAGCAACACAATCTCTGAGGATCCAGGATTGTTTTTTGAATGTGCATATTTTTAATTAGATTGTCTTTACCATTAAATACATACATACATACGTATATAAATACCTAGCCCCACTTTTCTTTCGCCCATCTCATTGAATCACAAATTGACATGAAGGTAAACGGTTTCAAATATGTAGCTTGGCACACCTAAAAGAAATTGTTATGTTTTATTTTTTTTACAAATTAGGTAAACCCTACTGATAAATTAACTTGCATTTTTTTGGGAGCAATTTTTCGTTCACTTACCTGCATTTGTTTTGTGGTGATTACATAGATGTAGTTGAGCCTATAAATATTATTAGTCAAAATACAGTTGATTCCATCTTTTTTTTTTACAAGAGTGAAGGGATTTTATTTCAACCTCATTCGAAACGTATCATGTATGACCCAACATTAATATTATTATTTTGGCAACAATAGAGTCCATTTGCTAGAAATGTTTGCCAAATGAGAATGAGATAAAAAATATCTTCTTTAAAAAAATCGTTAATAGTACAAAAGAAAAAAAAACTTGTCGTGGAACCAAGCCTTTTGCTCGCTAGCAGCATTTTCTCGTTACTTAGCTTGTCTTATTCTTTAGTTCCCTAACAGCAAGCGACCCGTAGCATAAGTTAAAAAATAATAGCTAAACACAAAAATACTTTTAATATTGCTCGTTAGATAGATAATTTCGATAGAATCGAACTCGTTGGAAAGAACACCGACTGTCTGTATAAAATCATAAGTAGGTATGCACTTATTATTAAATATGCATGTATTCAAATGATCTTTTAAAAATACAGACAACTCCTAAATTTTCTTAATTGCTAAAATATATGTAAATTTATGGGTCCATAAATTTAGTTTCACTTTTGTTTTTTAAAAAATCAAAGGAGGTACATACATAGAGTGAATTGTAAATAAAATATACATGTATCAAATCTTATACAGTAGTACCTTGGCACTCACAAATCAAACAATTCGACCAAAAATTCCAATTCCAATAATCTTTAAAGTCAAACAAAACTTTGAAACTTTGACTCCCCCCCCCCCTCCTTTACATTTGCTCTTCATGATTTTTCTGGCCTTTAACTCTATATGGCCCTATTGACTAATAAGTGGCCATAATTTTTTCACTTTGCTGACCATAGAGTTCTTATCAATTTTGAAGAACAAAATGTTTGAGTTGTTGGTCTGAAACTGTGAATTATTTTTGTTTCTATAGATTTTAACTTTTAAAAAAAGAACGATTTTTGCCATTCAACACTTCTAAAACTACAAACTAATCAAAAAACACATGGTTATAACATCCTTTTGATGATGCAGTAAGCTAGCGCCACAAAAAGGTCGAACCATAAGAAAGTTGATTTTTTTTTTTTTGGATTAATGATTCATTGACTACGCATTTATATGTGGACTAAATACATTAATTTCGAACTTTTAATTTAAAAATACATTATTTCCAGTGTTAACCTAATAAACAACAAAATATGAGTCCCAATTAGATTTTACTTACTTCATCAAAATTGGTATAATTCTAAGCATGTCTATTTATAGGCTAATATAGAAAATAATAATCGATTTTGAAATAATGTAAGTCGTTTAATTTTTTTTTTCGAAAATAAAGTTTTGTAATTAAAACATTCTCAAACTGCTTAATTATCGAATATGATATACATGGCGTTAAACATAAGATTAATCATGAATAAAGAAGGTGGAGAATGTGGATTCATGGAAAACATTTCAAGTTTGTTTTTTTAACCACAATTTCAGAGCAAACGAATCTAAAATAACACTGTATCTAATTATATTTAATTCAATATCTAACATATATGTACAGAAATAGTATAATAAGACATTTGATATATTTTTTAGGACTCCAATATAGTGGATTTTATTTGAGCATTCCTTGAATAGATTGTTCTGTAGATTTTTTTAAAAATATTCAAAAATGTAAGGATTTTTTTTTTTTTTTTGCAATGATGATTATTATATGTTTGCAAATCAAATATTTCTTCTTCATTTTTCTTTAAAAAAGTAAAATTACTCTCTCATTTACATAACAGTATTTTAGAAGCAAGCAAGGTATAATAATGATAGTAATTGAATAGGGTTATAAGATTCAGGAATTTTGCAAAAAAAAAAAAAGTTAAGCAAGTCATGAAAGAAGGTTTGTGATACTAAAGGAATTTATTTATTTATTTTTTGATGAGCATAAGTTGCAGCAAAGGAAAAAGGGGGAAAAAATAAATAATAAATTGTTACTCATACATACATGTGTTAAAAAAACAACAAAACAATTTCTCTTTGTCTTTATTTGCAAAACAATTGTATTATTTCATGCATAAGACAGCATGAGCAGATGTAGTTTTTACTAGACAAATAGGAAATGATATACAATGTAAATATATATGTACAAAAATCTATAAAAACAAAAGAAGAAAAAAACATTTTAAATTGTTTGTTTTTTTTAAGATCGAAATAATAACAAATTTTGTAAATCTGTTTTTCCTAAATGAGCTTCTTCTTTTTTTTTTTTTTTTCTTTTTTTTTTTTTTTGAATAAATAATTAAATTTGTTGCTCTTTGTCAACCATTTCTTTATTTTGTATGTTGTGAAGGAATTCAATCAGATATTATTCTGTGTTGGCTTATTTATATACCACAGAAATATGTACGCAACATATGTACGGCTTAGATACTTGAGATGAATCATTTTTTCTATTTTTGTCGTTGTTTTCTTTATCATGCCTTTCTCATCAATATCCTTGAGAAAACTATTTCTACTCCGAAATCATATTAATCAGAAAAAAAGCTGACCTTGATAATTTATTATTATTATTACTAAAGATAATTTTAATAATTTTTTTCTGAGAAGTCCTTGCAGTTTTTATGATTAAATTTGATGAAAAGAACTTAAACCATTGTTTGGTATTATTTTTTATTACAAGTTTTTGCATTTTATATTAGTAATCAACCACAATCCTTTGTCTATAATTTACTTTTTGTAATAAATTCTTTTTTGAAAGAAGTTTTTCCAAAATAATAATAATAATAAGATAAAGCCCTATTGATTGATGATTAGTTTTAAATATATATGTATATAAAATAAATATTTCAAATATAGTTAAAGCGTTAAATGATGATGTCAGCTACATCCTTCAAGAAGAAAAAAACACAAATAGTGATACTTTTTCAACAACGGTTGAGCAAAATCTATATGTACTCATAGGAAGCAGATGCTTCCCCCCCCCCCTCTATTTTGTTTAATGAGCAAAGCGTCTAATGCCTAAGGAGAGGCTCAACCCTGTTATTGGTTGGTGTGAATTTATTGATTATTTTTTTCCAAAACAACACAGAAAAAACTGTATGTGTTTGTTTTTAAATGAGAGTACCACACCTTAGAATGAATGGGTGGCAACTTTAGCCTTACAAACAGATTCAACATAAATCATAATTTATTTATTTTTCAATAAGAGAAACTTTTTCCTTGTTATGAATCAGTTCGAAATAGGGAACATTTCTTGTTTATTTTTGTATCCACATGTTAATAAAATGGGTAAAACTTTATTTGCAATCAAGGAAATAAAAATATAGATAAAGCTAAATTTTTTTCCAAGATCCTCTTCTCCCCTTGAAAAAATACAAAGTAATAGAATCTCTATTCTTTTGTTTTTTTGTTGTTTGACGAGTAAATTTTGAAACAGTTTATATATTGTATCCAATTGAGCAACTTTATAATTTAAAGAATAATAGAAAATAAATGAATTCATTAAATGCCTATTCAGAAAGACCAAAGTTTTCTACCTTTTTGGCATACACTTAAAGGTAGCTATGTCACAAACAAGTAAAATAACTACTCCTTTTTAAAAGCAAAAAAACAAAAAAACAAAAGAACTTGGTGTTGAAGAAGAGTATGAAACGAAATGAAAAAACCACATGTGGTAATAGCTTTGAAAAATTAAACCAATTAAAATGAGAAATAGACTTATATGTATGTATATATGTCTGTAGTTACAAACATAAATATAAACACATTTCATTGTTATTCTCTTTGTAAAAAATGACTTACAGAATTGAAGATTTGCATATTTTGAGTAGATTTGTTAAATGTCTATTTCTTTATTTAGAGAGATATATTTGTATTTTTAATTAACATCCAACATTAATAGAAATGACTCAATAGCTAGAGAAGGGAATAGTTCGTAACACTACTACACTTTTTAATAATGTTGTAACTTATTGGATGACTTTCCCTTCCGTTATAACACCGTAATGCAACATGAAACATAAAAAAAATATCTATTACCCCGTTAGTAAAAATAACTTTAATTGAAATAATTCCATTCTTTTTATTATCATCTCTGATTGTCTTCTATGTCATAAATTCCTAATCATGTTTTGCTCAGTGAATATTGGAACTGTAAATTTAGCGTATGTTAAATTAATTATTATTAAATGGTTCAAATTCATTAATATTAGTATTAATAACAACATGTATTAAAATAAGGAACCCGAGTATACTTTTGCGACTAACCAATTACTTTTGCTCATAAGCAGGGGTCACCAAACAACGGCTCACAATAGTAATTCATAGCCTTAGGTACTAGAGTTTATTTATTAAAATGATGAGGGTGTCATTCATGATACAATAGGAAAGGATACAAGAAAAACATTTTTTAATCTTGTTTTATTAGTATACATTTTTAAGGTATCCTGTCAAATATATGTATATGATGTGTACAAGTCGAAATTTGAATGGTTGATGTTGCAACTGCAAGTAAATTATAAGAGACACAATTCGAACCCTTGGGTTGTCCTATGTTCCATTAAAGTTAATATTAGTTAAATAATAATTGTTGCAAAAGAAGTACAAAATTATTCCATTGTTTTATCAAACATTTGATGGAATTGTAAATAATTGAATTATTATCACCACAAAAACTATAATTTCTTAATTTATGTAATAAAAAAAATCACTCCAACTTTTGCTAACAATTTGTATACAATAAGACTACTCTACAACCCTTTCCTCAAATAATATTGTCTTAAAACTGAATGAAAATTAACACTAAAAAGTTTGAGACGAAATATATATCTATTTACAAAAATAGGTTATTTTTTCAATCATCGGGCCCACTGTGGAAAAAGTTTGATGACTCCTACTCTTGAACTATGGCGTTACTTTTTTTTTTCTTTTTTGACTAAGTATCTAGTAGCAAGTAATTGATTACTTTTTTGAACTAATATTTCCGACACTATTACATAATAACTTCCATTTGAATTTTAAAAAAAAGCCATTGTCGAATAGGTACAGTATATACATAAATTTTATATATTTGAAGCATTTTTTATGGATCATTATTTAAGCAATATATTTTTATTTTTTATACTAATTTTGTTTGTTTGTTTACACACAGACATTGTGTGTAGCTCCAGGGATTTTTTTATATATTTGATTGTGTATCTTGAGGGTGTGTATATCTATTTGCAACTCTAATAATTATAATTAATTGATATAGTAGGATTATAATTATTTAGCATTCTCAAAAAATTACATCATGTACATAGGTATTCAATGAAAAGTATATAAATTGCCTTTATATAAAAAGAAAACGTACAAAAAAAAAAAAGAAATATAATCATATATGAAATCCATGTCGAAATTCACGAACTGATATACCATCCTATGAATGTATGTAGGTACCTTTATTTCACTGATTAGAAGATACGCCCTTCACTCTTACGTCATAAAAAAGAAAGTAATTAGAATAACTACCTAGATGCTCATCTTCAAGATCTTTACTGCTCTCTAACATGATCCATATAGATAGGTACACATCATGTAAAGTTACTCCATGAATCTTTTTGTTACTTTATCCTTATTCGGTTAAGTCTAGGCGTATTTAAAGAACCTTTTTACCCTGACGTCATCATACAACCAAATTTTATGAGAAAATAAATCCTTCGTTGAATTAAGGGAATGGATCTTACATTGGGAAACACAAATAAAATGATTTGAAACTTAATCATTTATTTATCAAACATCTTTCTCTCTCTCTCTTTATTAGATCCTGATTTTATGCATTAAAAATATATGAATACACCATTATACATTTACATAGTGTAGTCAATAAATTAAATATTACTTTTGCAAGGATCAGCTATTTTTCTCAGATTTTCCTACTTTTCTGGTACCTAACAGATATGGAACAAACTTAATTGTATAAGTCTGACCATTAAATGAAGTTAAGTAGATTTTATTCAAGCATAACTGTTTCTCTTTGACTTCAAGTTATATTTATTATAGGAGTTTAGTCTTTTTTTCATTTTGGAAGGCGTTACATGTGGTTTCCTTGATATTTTTTGGAAATGTGTTCATTTTATTTGATAAATAAATATACAGCAAAGTGCTAATTTTATCTATAATATGATTCAATCTGTGACGTCAGTGACAACTCTTAATCTATTTATATCTATAGGAATATATAAATAACGTAATAAAAAATTTTTTTTCTTTCTTCTCATTCGCAACTCTCAATAAATTCATATATGTACATTGTTCATTTTTGAAAGAAAACGACTTACACATAGACAATTTTTTATTCTGCACCTTGTATAATTCTATGTACATGTAAATACCAATTCAATAAAGGATTAATTTTTCCGCTGACACAAAAGAGTAAAAAAATATCTTGTATCTTTTGAAAAAGGATTTAATCTGTGTTTAAATAGGATGCATTTTATTTTATTTTTCTATTCTTGAATTTGAATTTAATAAATAAATTGCATGACTATTTAAAAAGCCTTGAAGGATCAAGAGGTAAAGTAAATTGAGGTGCATCAACACAAATTCAATTTTGAAAAAAAAGCTTTAAAAAATGATAACCCCCCCCCCCCTCATTAATTTTTATTACTTTATAAGTATGAGCAACCTAATGTTTCGTAGACGTATTTTGCTTAATTATGTTCAAATTTATGGGATGGGTCGAAATTCTACTAACTTTAGTAATACTAAAGAAACTTCATTTTATTTATAGTTGTTTATTTGGAGCTGATATGCACTTTCAAATAGAATATATATCATTGAATTTTTCACAACCTTTAAGTTCCAATTGTGGCACTTTCGAAGAATGAACCAAAATAGTTTATAAATAGAAATGGGAGGTAATAACTAATTAAACTGAACAAATGTAATTCATACTCATTTAGTAGAAATTTCTAACTAGATTGTTTATGTGCAGATGGCCACAATAAGGATACTCATAGTTATTCAAGCCAAAGGATGAATCAGGAGGAATATGATGGAATTTATTAGTGCAGCAATCTTTCAATAATTAATTAGACATGGAGCTTAATGATTTTCTTGGTTCAACACATTGTAATCTTTTTGAGGTGTTTAACACAAAAAAGTTTTTAAATACATTCAAACATGGTATTGAATACACATAGACAATTGTTCTTATTAAAGGAGCATGAAAATCTTCTTTCAACTCCTTCTATACACATTTGTAATTAACTACTTTAATCATTTCATGCAAGGAGTTTATTTTTATACTAATTAAAATTAATGATAATTTATGATATGTACATATATTAATTCAAAACCATAGGTGCATACTGTTATTCTGACGGTATTTATCGGAACAAAAAGCAGATGATTTTTATATAATATATATATATTTTTTTTACTTTTTCAAAGAAACAGAAATATATTTATTCAAAACGTGATTCTAGCACCTTTTCATGTGTTTTAGTTATCTACATATTATTTCAATAGAGATGGACCGAACAAAGGGTATTGAACTATGAATCCTACAAAATACATATTTCTTCATGAATATTTTATAGATATACAAAATGAGATGATATCAAAATGAATCATCTATTCCTTGAAATATTTGTATATTCATCCAATCCATCTCAAAAATAACACATGATCTCAATGCAAAAAGCCATTGAACAAGATAAAATTACTAATTGGAGGAAGTCATTTGGGGTACCTTTCCAACTGGAGAGGATTTGAATGTATACATATTTATTAGAGATGAGTATATCAAAAGAGATCATAAAGAGAAGGTAAACCAGGAATAGAATGTAATATTAGAGTGCACAGGGATGAGTTGCAACAAATGTTATTTGCAATTGTCAACATATTGTTTATTTTACATATAAAGGGCTCTCAATAGGGGTTAGTGTAAGAGTGGACCCACTCAATGACATAAGTGATAATCTCCAATTTATAATACTGATCAGTGATCTAAATTAAAAATCTTACAATATCTTTATGTGCAATGATAAGTTTAAAATTACGAATTAATTCAACACCATGAAAAGCTTAGTTATTTATTATTCAATTTTTTTTTTTTTTTGTAATTTCTTACTTGAACTCTATTTTTTTAAATAAGCCAACCGTACACAGTCTCCCCTAGATACATGAATACATAAGTCTATGTATTTATATGCAATTGAGTCAACCCGTAAGAGTAGGTAGTTTAATGTACTCAAAAAAAGCAAATTCAAATGTACAAGTATTAATACAAAAGCTACTCCATAGATAATATCAGTTTATTTTGAAGTAGTGGGTACCTATGTATCTAGATAGTCAATCTCATTTTTAATGTGTAGATTCATTGAAATCATACACTTTTTTGAATGTATTTTATATTTTAAAGGATTAAAGCCCACATTGAATCAATAAGTGTGTGTTCAGGATCATTAAATCATAAATAATAATGGAAAGGAGGGATTCAAACAGGAAAATTTCTGCATTTATTTATGAACACAAAATAACGGTTTACTCTCAAAAGTGGGGAAAATATTGGCAGTTTTTAACAAAAGCACTTGAAAAAGGATACAAATTTGTCACATCATGGTGCAAGAGCGAAAATCCTTTTTGTGTTTCTATATAGATACATTAGGGCTTATATTCATACAACCATAGATGGTAATAATTTATTACCATCAAAAAATTAATGAATTTGCAAAATTCTAAGGCATATCAATTTATCATCCGTGTACAATTATGCATTATTGCTGGTAAAATCTCGAGGGCTTATTTATCTATATAATCCCTGTTCATGGAAAAATAATTGAATTATGATCAAATTCATTGTATTTATAATATTTATTCATTATTGAAATAAAGCTTTCAGAGCTGAATAGAGTTACAATAAGATTACTATCTAATAGAAAAGTATATAAGAGTAAAGAAGAAAAAAGTTTAGTTTAATTAGTGAGTGGGGGAAAATCTTTTTTTTTTTTTTAAACTCAAATTTTATACATACAGGGTGCGTCGGGAATTTTTTTCTCGAACTTTATATTATTATAGTAAAGTATGTCACAAGGCAATACATTCATGCAGGGAGTTTATAAAAAATAAGGAGTAACATCTCTGCCATAGATGAAAATATGACAGCATAGCCTCCACCAAATATATTTTTTGGCTGATTTGGCAAACGCAATTGGCTGAATAATCTAAAAAAGGAGGAGAAATTTTATTTAAAATCAGATTATCGTGAGTTAGACATTGTGATCTACTTGGGTTTTTTGTAGAGGATCGAATTGAATATTTTCCCTAAAGTGATAAACCCTATTCAAACAAAAAGATGTATGAATTTGAATTTATTTTTAAGCTTGTAGCTTAGTAAAACGTCATGACAGCAGAAGCTGTTCCACTCTCAAATATTTATCAGATTGTCAGGGCAACCACGTTGATTTTCTTTTTCTTTCTTCTTTTTTTTACATACCGGCACTGCATAAGATTTACAGTTCTAAGCATTTTGTAGAGGTGAAAGTGCGTACCCGCAATTACTATCAAGTAGCTCAACATATTGTTAGCTGATTGTTATTTGACAATATTAAATAATAATACTCAATAACAGTTGGAAACTGTTAGAATTGAAGTGAATTTGAATAGTCGGAAATCCAGGAAAAGGGTCGCAAATTGAACTACTAATAATGTAGCAAGTTATTTCCTTAACGATACAGAGAGGAATTAATTTATATTGATAATTATTATAAAGGTAGTTGTACCAACTGATGTTCTTTTTCCTTCCTTAAACTCAACTTTATCTCACCATTTTATAATAAAAATAAAATCACATTTAGCCTCAATACACATCCTTAGTACAATTTGTGAACCTTTGATGGGCGTTTTGTTTTGTCTCACATTGATCCATATGATCTAATTGAATAAAGTTTAAGCTACCTTGTCAATTGTGGTATTTGATTAATTGTACGCTTTAAACAGACATTTATTGGATTGAAATTTAGTAAATTAAGGGTTTAAACATTAGTGGTGGTAAATAAACTTTTTGTGCGTTTGTTTTGAGAAGGTGAAGAGTCAGTCCTGTTATTCCTGTGCCCAGTGGGAATCAACGTCAATATTTCTTGATTTTTCAAATATGGAGGAATATAACGCTATCCAGTATTAATTATTTTTTAGGAAGTGAAAAATGAATGCCTAAAGGATGTTAGTGTTTTAATTTTAGAGATGTCGTTCTCTTCCCACACCAAGTGCTTCAAAACACGACACGACACAACTACCTGAAGCACCTTGTATGCATGCATATATGTAGAGAGTTAAACTCATTTTTACCCAGTAGAGAGTATATGTAGGTATTTGTTGTAAGTAATGTGATACAATTTGGGTGTAGATCTAACATATGTACATATTTAAAAGTCGGCTGTTCAATTTATGTATATACATAAAAGAACAAAGATTCATTTGCCAGTAGAGATTCTGAATGAATCTAAATCCAAGGAAGGTCATATTATGCCCTCTCATCAAGCCGAATGATTAAATGAGACATAAAAGGGTAGCAAAAATATCGAACTGCACTACAGTCCCATTGATATCATTTTCTTTTTTAAATACTTCTATACTTTTTAGCAGAAAATGCACATTTTTTTAATGTGCATTTACATATAATGAAGTCATAACATTAATAGACCTGTCAGTATATGTGTGCGCACCTAATATGACTCATTAATTCTACTAAGGCAGTTCATTAGCTCATTTAGCTCAAATTTCAAAGAAACAATGTATAATAATACTTATTATTAATAATATATAATAAGTATTATGAAATCAATAAAATATGGAAAGAGGCTCAGAAGGATCATAGGTGGTATCATTTAGATAGAAAGAGAGAGAGTGCACTAATACATTCATTTTAACATTCAATACATACTCACTTGTACATGTAGGAATGATATTACTAATTATCAAATGAGTAAAAAAACAATATATTAAAAATGATAAAATTACATGATTAGAATAAATATATTTTTTTGTCAAATACTGGAAACACGTTTCAAAATAATTGCCTTTTTTGGAAATTTTTTCCAATGGAATACTAAAAAACATTTATGAAATCATTGTCATCATCGTTTATTCATTATATTATCCACTCAAACTGGTGAGCATTTTCTCTGCCTCAATCGATGCTAATAATGCTTCTACTACTCTAAGGTATGGAAATTGTAAGCACCAATTAGAATTAGAAGCAAGCACAAATAATTATCCATATATGGAAACATTTGTGGAAATCAAACATATGTATTTTTCTATCTATCTAGAGAGACTGGAAATATTCAAATACGTAAACGATTATGTAGGTTTATTGAGAAATTACGCTTTTTGACAAATTTTGAATGTAAATATTATATTTATACAATTCAATTATATCTCATGTATTTATAAACATACTTTTACCAAGTATGGATAGAACATATTTATCACTTTAAAAAAAAAGGTGTGTCATATATTGAAAGAAAATTGACTATTATTTGATAAGGAAATCCATAATGTGACTTCATTGACAATCATATGTATACATACATCATAGTCTATGGAAAAATAGAGGGCTATACAAAATAAGAGACTTTAAGAATAGGTAGTGAATGAGAGTCGTTTGACTGATGAGTTCCTTTGTGTTTCTATAAGGTGTCGTAATAACTTTTAAATAGCATTAAATCATTATTTGAGACCTACTTTTAAATCCTATTGATTAAAATCACCTTCTTATACAAGGTTTCGAGACACGCCAACATATTGTTTGTGGTCTGTGTCTAAAATAAGATGTTCGCTTGTTTTCTCAAAAATGAGTTTATACAATTCGGAAGATAACCCTTTATCATCTTCCGTTTCTGTTATCAATAATTTTGAAAAATTTCTTCGAAAACACTACAAATTGTACTTTGAGCTCGAAAAAATGACCGGTAACAATTATATCAATAAAAGTCAAATTAAACATGATTCATCAAATGAAGTTACTATGCAAAGGATTTACAGCATAGGGGCCAGAGTTGGAGGAGGCAATTGATCACTACTTTTTTAAAAACAATAAGTATGAAAAGCTATATAATTACGGTGCTATCAAAATGTGATGTCATTTTTATCAAGAAGATTTCACCTTATGAATTGGTATCAGGGCCCATATTTCTCAGACTATGGGGTGTGTCCCATATGGAAGCATAGAATAAATACAAGGGGGAGCACGAATTTCATTTAAAATGAGAAAAGGTGGGTAAAGATACTCAAATGCTATCGAAGACCAAAAGACAGTCAATCTCTAAAAGATATATTTTACTTTTGCTTGACTCGAAGGCTAATAAAAATGGGACGCAGCAAAGGACCATGGGGAAAAGTGGGTCTCACTCTCAGTGTAAAATCAGTTGAGTAGACCTGGCTTATTGAACGGAAGTATATTTATGAACTAATAAAAGCAACTGGAAATTTCACATTTTGTTCAAGATTGATTTTGACTTGATTTACCACATATCACATGATCTGTGATAAACTCAGTTTAGTTTCAAAATTTGAACATTCATTAGAGTCAAAATATTTAACAAGTATTGAAACTAAAAATAGGCCTACAGACCTATGTATAAGGTTGATCGATTCATCTCATTTGGAACATGGCTGTAATTTCAGGGTTTAAAGATTTCGTTCAAAATATGTATGTACATAGGTACAAGAAAAATCAACACCCTCCCATTCTCACACTTTCTATTGTTTTTACTTTATTACCAATGGCTTCATTTTCCCCCTATCTTCAATATTTTGTGACTGATGAACCGTACATCATAGATATATGTACCATTACATATAAATAAAACAAAAAACAAAGTTGGAACACAAAAGCAGTATCATTCAAGGGCCATACATCAAATCCATAGACACAGTTATCATTTTTTACCGGAGGCTTGATAAAGAAATCAAATCATAATAATAATAAAATGGAACACGTTTGATTAATGTTACATGTTACAAGTGTGCACCATCATCACTCAATGAATGATTTTCCTGATTGAGAGTGCAATTTTTATGTACTTTTCTTTGTTTCAGAAATGAACATATGTGTACATATTATGAACACACTTCTTAAATAAATTGTGAATGGACAAAGAGGTCTAATCATTGCAGATAATAACTCACCATTAAACATGATACAACATATAAACTTCAAAATGAGATGTTGGTACGCATAATTTTTGATGGGTTGCATCATTTTACCAATCATTGAATTAAAGTTATGTATATATAGTATACATAATATGTAGGTATAAATTGAGTTAAATGTAATTAGAAAAACATCTGTTACATGTAAAGCTCGATTGATTATTTAATTATTAAGTGAGTTTTTTTAAATAATTTAAATATCAGAAAATTGCTTTATATATGTATATATAACATCATTAACATTCTGAAAACTGTTCCATTATTGTTTTAAAAATCGGCCAATTCAACAGATATTGATCTCAAAATATCCATGTTGGTTAAGCTCTAGTTTTGAGTAGGCTCAAATGTACTCCATTATGAATTAATGGTCAATAGACAAAATTTATTAAGAGCCACACAAAATGCTCTGCTTTCTCTTTCATTGGTGGGAAGTCTATTAGCCGGATCGGATCGTCTTTTTAGCTCATGTAGATTACCGCCCTGTATATAAAATGAACGATGTTTCAAAATACAGGGGAAATATCTTTAAAAGGCCACTCCATTTCTCTTTCAGCATCTGCAAAATTAGCCTCATATGTGAAAAATAAACAATTTCAATATTTAATTAACTTATTAGCATTTAGTATGGTAGTATGTTATTTTGCTACTAAAATAAATAACAATTCAGTTATTTACAAATGCGAAAATGCGAAAGGAGTAAAAAAACTTTATATAAAATATACGTAGTTTTGCAAAATGATATGAATTAAGAATTATCACGTATCATGTCAACGGTATACTCTATCCATGTAAGTAAATGTCAAAATAAATCAGAGAGAGAGAGAGATACCAAATGCATAGGTATGTCTACCTATAATGTTTATTTATTCTTATGTAATTCTCTCCATAAATTTCACAGAAG
Source organism: Lepeophtheirus nordmannii (assembly GCA_963680855.1). Taxonomy (NCBI): domain Eukaryota; kingdom Metazoa; phylum Arthropoda; class Copepoda; order Siphonostomatoida; family Caligidae; genus Lepeophtheirus; species Lepeophtheirus nordmannii. The sequence continues at coordinate 35,920,236 of OY804518.1, read as the reverse complement.
TTTTCTTTCAATGCTAACTAAAGTTATGGAATGATATTGTACTCATTAAAAAAATTTCTTTGTTGATCCATGTTATTTATTGCGGTAACAAAGTAAGTATGTATGTGTTTTTTAAAATGGTCATTTGAGCACACATGGATTTTCTAAACGAAGAAGAAGACTAAGTATACAACAGAGATTTTTAAGAATAAAATGAAGCAATAAAATTAATTACTCACCATATAGAATCTTATAGAATCCCGCTTCTCTACTCTCACTTTAACATACAGGGTTATTTATAAGTTTTATAATTAGCGCTAATATTTTTCCTTCACGTCCGTATCTAAAACCCCTTGATTATTTTGTGTAGAGTTATCTAGAAAGTGAAGGTTAAAATTTATTCCAACATACAAAATTTAGAATTTTTCCCTCAATCCATGGAAGAAGCATTAGAGGAACTTCAAAAAAAAAACACACATTTATTTAAAATAGTGGCTAACGATAGGGGTTAACACTTTGAGTAATTCATTGATCAAAAATAAACTTAGAAATATATTCTAGAGCTTTTATTACTACGTTTTCCTAAATTTAATATTGACTCAGTGATTATTATTACATAAACTAATACATTTAAAGCTTATGAATAAACCCTGTATTTACATAAGTAATTGTTACAGATGACTAGAATATTCTCAAGTTAGAAACTTGATTAGATATACCTAATCAAGACTTAAGTATTTTTGTAGGTATACAGTGACAGCAATTTAAAATGTATTGCAACGTTTAAGCCATTAATAACTCTATGCATTAATGACCTGATTAATGACTAAATACTCGTATGTTGTTTTGTCAAATTCAAAAATATAGAAAGAATAAAATTTATTTAACTAATTAATTTAAAAACGAGGACATAAAAAAAACATTTTTTTAAAATATTTTTTTAATTCAGTGGTTCTATAAATTTATTCTTAGACAGTGTTGATATAAATTCTTGCAACTTTAAAGATCATAAACAATGAATGTAAGGTAGCACTGTGAAGGTGACATTACCATAATGTTATGGATTGGATTAAATGTACTTTTATTGCAGGGGATTTTAGATTGGAGGAGGGATATTGTATTGTTTGTTAATAACTGCATAGTTCTCTATTGTTGTTGCTGAAAGAGATGATATCAGATTACGTTTATGTCATTATTAATATTTGCTTTTTGAAGAATAAAATAACAAATGCATATGTACATATCAGACGAAACACCGTTTTGTTACGTTCCATGCAAAACTTGTTTTTAATTACTTAATTACCTATTGTTGAAATTCTTAAATACTTAAGTATCTAAGAATTTAAAATGTTACAATTCAACATATTTTTTCCATCGACTAATGAATTATTATGTAATATTCTAAGAACATAAAGTTCATATTTTTTTGTTAAATACAATGTAAAAAAATATTTTTAAATGAATATTAAAAAAAAAAAAAAAACTAACCATATTTTATAATATTTGTAGTAAATGACTATTTAAAAAAAATTTACAACATTCAAATAAATGTATTCCTTTGACATGATATATCATATGGAATAGAAGGGGGAAAATTTTTTATTTAATATTACATTAGGGGAGATTGAAATACAAAGTATTTGCCCCTTGATATTTTAAACAACTTTTCACAAAATAGTTCACAAATTATTTACCCTAAAAATGATATATTTTTAGGGTTTTCTGATTACCAGTGAAACTTTATCAAATACCTCAAATAAGATATCACTAAGTGTAAAAAATAAGTGATCTATTGTATTTGTTTGCAAAATATTAAAGAAATCTTCGTTAACGTCATTTTTTATTTGCCGATGACTTCAGAAGTAAAGAACTCTTTTTGAAGTCTACCCACCTTAAAATTAATAATAATGTGATAATTTTTCACCTTTGTTGTCGATATGTCATATGAGAATGAGTCGAGGTTCATGTTGTCATTTTAATCACAGTCCAAGTTATTAAGTATTTGATTATTAGTCATTTTTAAATATAATATATATAATTAAAGTTGAATTATATTATTTACCCTTATGACGTAAATTAAAACACAGATTTGATTCGCAAATTCATGAACTTTGTTAGTAAATCCATGAATTGGATAGGTGATTTCAAATAAGTAATTCTGAGGCGTGATATGATTCAGTCAACAAAAAAAACGCAATACATCAAAAATATTTCCTATTGTATGTATCTACTTTACGTCAGTTATTGGGAAGACTTTAAATATTTACAATATATGTATGTTACATATATATTATGCTCGCAATAGCTACTGCCAAAGATGGGAGAAAGTCCTTCAATTGTAGGTCCAAAAAGAGTCCAAAGTCTTTTGTGTTGAATCTTGAGCAGAATTTCAAGTCTTTGCTCACAAGTCCAAGTGAAGTTTAAGTTCTTAAATATTTTTTTCGAGTCCTCAGATTTCTGTCAAGCTCATTTTGTGACTTTTTTTCTATGTATACATCTAATTATAGATAATAAAAAAACACTCAAGTTTTGTCGAAATTTATGAAATGGTACTTGCCTGCTGTTGAATATATACATGAGCAGATAATGCTTAATAAATACATGGAATACGCACTCATTCACTTTTCAAAATAACATTGACATAAGTAAGGATTTCATACTTGTTCATAGGCTACTTTGAAATTTAAAAAAAAAAGGTAGTTGCAGAAAAGAGTGAATAATATTCTATGGACCATTTGTCAGTTATTCTTATTCTCAGCAAATAAGATCAAGTAAAAAATTATTATTGATTTTTTACCTTAATGAAATTATTTTAAAGAATACTTAATATTCAGTATACAAATCGAATTTATTGTGAGAAAATATATTAAAAATGGTCCAAGTCTTGAGTCTTAACTTTTGAGTTCAAGTCCAATCTCAAGTCCTTTAAATACGGACTCAAGTTTAAGTCGAATCTCAAGTCCAAGTCCTCACCTCAGGTACCGATTCACTTTAAATATGATGTTTTCTATGGAAATTTCCAGACTGAAATTAAGACGTTTCTTTTTTTAATACTAGTTTTTTTTATAAGTGAGTCAACCACTTAACTCGATCTAAGAATGAATACGGTATTTTCATGCAAGAGTTCTATCACCCTACATATGTACATATATCACTAACGGAAATACGGTTAGTATATTATTCATTTCTTTAAAAGAAGAAAAAAATAATAGTATGCTGACCTTAATTTCCGTTTCAAAAGTACATTTCAAGATTTTTGTTTTCCTTCTTTGGGGCTTTCTTTGTTTTTGTTACTTTTCAACCTCTTTCTCGTCCTCCTTCCACTGGAATAAAATAAGATTTACACATACACACACACACAAACAAAAATTCATTATATGTATGCTTTAAGAGATTTTTCTTCTTAAATGCTTCAAATTACTCGTATTGAAATTGATTTTCTTTAAGAAAATAATTTCTATCAGTCAACAAATGCATTTTTTTTCTACTTCAAAAGTAATTTGAAATAATTATGCTTACATAAAAACATATTTCAAAATACAATAATGATGAGAATGAGGTAATTAGTAGCAAGGACCATACGGAGACTTTTGAGGGGAAAAGAACAAAAAAAATATTTTTCCTCATATTAAAACCTTAAAATGAGGCATAATTCAACATAATATTCCAAGTGCTGTTTATATGTATGTATATTTCTTTATGCGTTTGAAAGGATAATAACACTTTGGTTCACGGGGTTGGTTTCCTCATTAATTTATTTATAACTTCCTTTACTTAATCAATATGGTAGGGGGGGGGGGGGGAGGAGAGGGGGGGGAGAGGTAATTGTGTGTGCTTTTGTTCTTATAAAAATACCTACACCCCTGGCAGGTGTTGAAGGCTTTCTCACGATTTGTTTGTTATTTATAAGAATGGATTTGATTGTTGTTCACTCTTTGTGGAACTCGTCCTTCATGGTTGGAAGGCTTTTAATCCATACTAAACACTTCATGAGATCTGTACATACATAAAATAAAATGACGAATAATACACAATAAAAAGTAAAATTCTAATTAATTAAAATATTATCAATAAATTTTTACATTACTTAACACATTTTTGTAACTTGACTCCCCACTCCTTTCTCACTCTATTTAATTTATCTGCTTTTTTGCACATAAAAGTTTTCACATACGTATGTATATATAATTTATAAGATATTGCAGTTAATATGATCATATTTCAACTTATTTCTTTCGCAATTGTTAGAATTTTACTAAGCTTACCTTACATAGGGTGACATCATTACTTTGGATAAATAATTGAATTTCGAACAACATTTAGTTTTACTTTATTTTTGAACACTTCACATCAAAATAAATTGTGTCATGTGTTAATCTACAATGCAACAAAGTATTCAGCCCAATTACACTCTACTCAAGCAAATTGGGCCTAACTATTTGCTAGTGTAGGTATGGGTTAGCCCTTTCATCTGACATACATATACATGCAGTTTTGAAAACAAAATTTCTTAAGACTCATTTCCCTTTCCAAAAGTGTTCTTTAAAAAAATCCTGTAGATATTTGTTCATGGTAAAAAAAACCCTAACCTAAATTTTCTAGATACCCTTTGCATTCATTTTAGACATTTAGATATTTTTCTCCATGATTTATACAACTTACAAACTTATTTTTTTGAATAGTATTCCCATAACAGGGGCTCTCAACTAGTCTTACACTGATATCCAAATTTATCGATGAACATTATACTGCAGTTCATTTTGAATGTCCTTCAGATAAAAGAATTTTTACATCTCTCCATTTTCATCCAATAAAAATTGAATTAAGTGGAATTTTAAATAGTGAATGTCTTCACGACTCACCTTTAGAGAAAAACTGTTCTATGACGTACCAGCTATATTTTATTTCATTGATGTATATTTTGTTCATGATGAATTTATTTATTGAATTTTTATGTACTTTTCAGATTACTTATCAGTAAGTTCGTCAGAGTACCAAAATTTTATGTGTATAAAAAAGACAGAACAGTATTTGTCGCTGTTAGTTCTAAGGATTTCAACTTTACTCTTTATGATCAAATTTGTATCCATTTATATCAATTATCCATTTTTAAGCAGTAATATTTTTTTAAATATTTGATATAAATGAGCTCTAAGTAGAAGTGTTTTTTTTTAAATTGTTTGGCACACCCTATAGAAAGGGGGGGATGCAGTAAGATTGTGAACGAGTACATAAAAAAATTTTATTGGAAAAAAAATAAAAAGTAATCCTTAAAATAAGTAAAAGGGGTGCTAATTCTCATATATTACCAAAGAAAGGGCATAATTCAAAAAGTTTGAGAACCACTAGTATAAAGGAAGTAACTTGTGTGAATTATTCGATATTAATATTCTATTATCATACACTAAATATTTATCTATAGACCCATTGACTTGAAAAAAGGGTAGATTTTCTCCTTTTTGCAAAGATTCGCAAATTTCAAGAGACGCTTAAAAGTGAATAAACATAAATATGTATAGAGTGAAAAAAAGCAGACAAGGTGTGCTTCAAGGTTAAAAAAACATAAATCAATTGCATTTTCGTCATGTTTATACACACACAACTAACATTGGTAGACGAGAAATCCATTGGTCTTTGTGAAAATAAATAAACATGGAAAAACAAAAAAACAAAAAAAGCCAAGAATAGGAGCGTCAAGGAGAGCTACGCATTTATTTTCCTCCTCTCATAAATGAAATAAATAGCAATTTATTTTTTTATTTGTTTCCACTACATGAGTATGTATGTTACATAGAAAAGATTAGAATGTATATGCATACATACCAAAGCAGGGCCAACTTAAATTGAATATTTATTTATGGTTGCACTCTGACCTGGTAGAGGGAAAAAAATAATTTAATTTGTTTTAATGTTTATTTATGAGAAATAAGCTAAGAAATTTGAACAAGCAAGAAAAGCTGTTTGAAAGGAGATGAGGCCGCATTTATTTATGTATAACTTTGTATATCCCTTAAGAATGTCCATAATTAATTATTTGCCTCTATTACTCAAAACATTGCAAAAAACAACAACCAAAAAAACTCTAATAAGTGATGATGAATGGTAGTGATTTTCGGTATTTGAGCACAATGCATGCAAAAACAAGGATTATTTCAAAGTTATCTTTTTGCAAAAAGAAAAAGAAAACCTTTGGCCAAAGTAAATAACTCTATTGAATGATTTTAAAATAAACAAAAATCATTAATTTTCTACTAAGAGTTCGTTCAACTAAAGTTGCATAAATCATATTTTTAATTACAAATAAATTTTGCAATTATTAATTGCTTTATTTTACGAAAAATCCAACAGAGGTTCATGCCGATTCTACATAAATTAACAAAGTTAACATTAAAAAGTGCTGAATAATAAATTTAAAATAAACAAGTAAGTAGAACAAAAATCCCTTTTACACATCACCTTATAAAAAGATTTATATGAAAAGTTCTATAAAATCCACCTACCTCTGTACACATACAAAGAAAACTCTTAACAATGTTGTCTTAGAAAACAAAGAAAGAAACCTTGCAAATTGTCAATAAATTCACTTTTATTAACATTTGAATTTCAATACATATATTTGAAGAAGAAAAAATGCTCCTTTGCATAACAATAGAAAAATATTTTTAAATCCAAATCAAAGACACAAAAAAAACAGAGAAAAATAATTCAACCCTTTATTCCCATCAGAAAATCCATATCCAGCTGAGATATTTATATTTTATTTTTTCCACCTTTCTTCATAACTTAACAATGAAAGGTTTGAGGATAAGATTATTTTTCTCATTGTGAAAGTCTATGAATATATGCACGGCAGGGTCCTTTTATGTGGGTCTTGATGACGAGGGTTGAAGGGAGTACCTTAACATGAATGTATGTAAAATCCTTCTTTTTTTATTTAAATTACAATTAAAAACTTTTAACGAAAAAAACACTATACATTCAATGAAATAGTGTGCTCATTGAATATAAATGGAACTTTGTCGATTTATGAACATTGATTCCATTTGATACAATAGCATAAGAGCCAACACAAAGAATTAGATTTAATAACGTTAAAACCATATCGGGGTTTTTTTGTTTTGTATTTTTTTGTTCATAATAAAGTTGATTAGAGCAAAATGAAATTGAATTACAGGTTAGGCAATAAGGAAACAACAGCATGACAATAAATCATTTCATGGTCAAAAGTCCTTTTGAATGAAATAAAGTTAAATTATGCGTTATTGTACATTTCTATGGTTTAACTTGTAATAAAATATATTATACATATATAACATACTTATAATAAGGCTCCAAATGAATGGCATTGAGGCTATAAAATGGTTTAATGTTTTTATTTTAAAAAATAAGGATTGTTCTGGAAGAGGAAGAAGAGGTGAAATTTCTTAAGTTTGAAGTAAATCGCAATTTTTGGTAAAAAAAAGGGATGTTTTAGTTCCAAAATTTTAGTATCCTGTTAGGTCCTGTTTTAAATTATAAGGACGCATTATGAACAACTGACATCATTATCAATACATTTCTTGAAGGTATACAAATTTAATTCAGTATAAAGATAGACTATTATCAATATTAGGGATGAGACGTGGGATGGGGCTGATTTTATGTTTCATATGAAGAACAAATATTAAGATACAAACGTACGTTTGTACCTTTATAATATATAGATCCCATAAATCAAGTATATATTTATTTATTTATTTATGAAGAAAAGAACCATTTGAATAAGATGTCAAAATTCACATTATGTCTCCTTATTCATGACGTTATTTCATTTTGAAACATGACTAATTAAACCAATGATAATGTAACCACATCCATGATACTTTGTACGATATGTATGTATACGTATAATTGCCTTGTTTCACTAATTTAATCTTCACTATGTGTACGTAATTTAATAGATTCTTAATTATATATATTTGAATATTCATTAATAAAAATGATAATTAATATTACAAAATTTCACTCCTGCATGCTTCACTAGCTCCTATCCTCCTTTCCATAAACCCCCTCTACGTACAGAACTATTGGAAGAAGAAGAAGAAGAAATAAAAACCACCATCTATCTATCTATATATATATTTATTTATGTACTCACACAAAGAAAACGAAGCATTGCATGTCTAATCCTCATCATACAACGTTACATTTAGAAACTACATTATACATAAATATTTACAAGATATTCAAATTGATGTATGTATATACATACATTAGTAGACAAATTGTTTGGAGCAGGCCATAAGAGATCCCTTCTCTTACAGAGATACCATGAAGAATTATGTTTATATGTATGTATAGCACGAGTCCCTTTGTTTGTTTGACCAAGGATCAGGCATACAGCTGCCAGGTCTGGCCATGGTACATACGTAAATTCAAGGGTCGAGAGTTTTATCATATATTTATTAGAACAAAATGAACTGATAGCATCCATTAATATCTATGTAGTGTGTAATCAGATCAAATAGTATAGATACTTGTACAAATTGATTATACAACTCACAACTCGTACACGACATTATAAACAAAATGGGATTGTATAGCTGCTACCCTTCCTTACATAAGGTCATTAATTACTTTTATATACATATGTGTATATATCAAAAAATGTTTTTCTTTTGTAGGAGGGAGATTTGAAAAGAAATATTGAATTTGTTTACATTACATAAGACTTTACAAATATTTTCTATTAGAGTATAACTAACAAATGTATGTATATGTACAAGGTATGTAAGTATATTATTTGCTTTTTTTAATCGTAAAATCTACTATTTATTATGAACAAAAGTCATATTTTAAAAAATCCTAGCTACCTGCATATATATACATATATTCCTTATATAACAATTATAGACATACATACATGGAACAAAGAAGCTTTCCTCTCTGCTTCTTCCTCGTTTTGTTAAATTAATATTCTTTTTTGAAAAAGTTACTTAATTTCAATATATGTATAACATAATATTCTAAGTGAAGTGAAATCTATTTGTTTTAAGCAAACAATGCAATGTGAATAACAGTTGGTAAGCATGTATGTAACCTATCAAACTTTTCAAATTCAACAAACACATACTTATAAGTCAATTAAATTTATATAAACAGTTTAAGTTTCAAAGCAATGAAAGTATATAATCCATACTTGCTCTAATGCTGCTTTAAGAATCAAATAAATAAAAATATATAAATTACATTTTTTTTTCCTTCAATGTACCTAAAAGTTTGCTAATTAAAACAAATAATTACATTATTATATTTATGTTGACATAAGATTTTAATCGAGTGCTTGAGTAAATATACCTATACCTATATGTAAGTACAATAATCGATTAATAATTTCCCCTCAAGAATCAATTAAGGTTTATTATAGATGTATACATATAATTTTTGTACATTAAAACGGTCGACTAAAAAGTATACAGAAAATACAAATGAACGAAAATATTCCAATTTGAAGGCCAATTATTTGGAGTCATTTGCATGATAAATCAAAGTCATAACAAAATATAACAGTAGATTAAATAATGTAATTGATAATAACTATCTTAAGTGGTTAATGAGTTATTTAAAATCATTCAAATGGTAGGTTTAGTGATTATAAAAGTTAATTAATTATTTTTTTCAAAAAAACAAGTGAGCACAGTGTTGTTGATGGAAGATCACAATATGCTCATAGAAGGACTCCTAAGAGAATAAGTCCCTCGCAGTGGTGTAATTGAAAACTCCGGGGCCCGTACATAAGATTAACTAGGGGTCTCTCAGCATAGGAATCTCTAGACTTCCAAAGACGTTTTGTATGTAAAGTGTACACACATATTATGTGAAAATTGGTTGCTAAGGAGGACTTAAAGGTACTTTAATTTTATAAAAGTTTACATCGATATGTATGTACATTATTTTGAGATCAAAATTTCATTTTTTGTCTTATTTTTTTTAAATATTTTAATAAGAACTTTTGAACTTTAAATATAAATGAGATTTTTGTTGTTTCTTTGGTCACTGATTTTGAGAGGTTTTCTCCCTCTCGTGTACATATATGTATACATATATATTAGTTCTTTCAAGCAGGGTTTTTTATCTTTCACATTTTATAACGGTTGTTGAGGAATGTGTTATAGGCTTTTTTTTTATGTAGTTATATTTCTATGGTATTTCTTGATCAATTAAAGAAACATAAACCAATGAATCATAAAATTATTTATGTACCAGATGTTATGTAGAGTAAATCACATATCATTAACAACAATTAAGTCATTCCTAACATAATAATTGGACAAAAACATATATTTGACTAGGACTTCAAAAAAAATCATAGTATAAAGAAGTGAATTACTTAGGTAATCTCAAAAATCTTGCAGTGTTTTTAACAAACTCTTGACAAATTGTCATGTAATTTGTGTTCAGTCTTTTGAAGAGTAATTGTAAATTTCATATTTTGCAAGAATCAGTCGTTGGCCTTCGTTGTTATGAAATAATATGATTTAGACATCCATTTAAACATACAATTAGCAAGTAATTCACATGTTTGAGTTAAAAGTTTTTGCAAATTTGTGCAAGTAATAGAAAGTGTATCAACAAAAAATTGGTGAAACTTTTTCCATTAAAGTTAAATTATAATAATATATTTGTTTTTCTTTCTAAGAAAAGTGAACTAAGTAATTATTTACAAATATGTAAATAATTAATTCTCTGAAAGTTATATATATACATAATGGTTTTCGATGATTGAAAAAGTTACTTTCTATATCATGGAACTTCCTTGACATAATTTTATTCCCCCTCTAAATAGCAGATTCCTTTTTTTGTTTATCAAAATATATGAATGAATATATGTATATATAAAAGTTTATTTAATAAAACTTTTTTCTTTCTTTCTTTCTAATACCGTCTTACCAAGTATTAGATTTTATATCCATAATAAATAAAAACACAATAGATTTAAAGCACCTACAAACTTCGTTTTGAAAAAAACTTGGTTCATCATGTATGTATATATCAAAGGAAATCATTCATGGCATCATAGTTGGTTGCTATTTGAATAGTGTATGAGATGATCACTTATTTTGGAGTATTTTGTCAAAAAATTATGCCGAGGTGTTTTTTTTCATATCTCTAATCAGAAAGATTACAAAACTTAAATCTTACTCCAACTTATGAAGCTTTTCATGTATTTTCTAACTCAATCATTGTAATCTTTAAAAATAAGCCAGAGTCTATTGCCAAAAAGGTAAAATTCTCTATTCATTTGTCTATTTAAAAACATCATAGAATTCTCATCTTTAACTCTTAATTAATCGTATGATTTCTTTTATCATATTTACATAATTACTAGTCTTGCAATTGTAGAAATCATGGACCCGTGCAAGATCGTTATAGCTACTACTAGATCTGTTCTGCCAACATTTTTGGGTTAGATGAGTCTCACCAAAAACTTCTTATAAAATGTTGATTTGCGTCAAGCGTTCTTTGAAATGAGCAAATATCACTTCAATAACATCATATTCCTGGAGGTGCCCCTTACAAAGAATATTTTAGGATCTGGCAAGTTGAGAAATTTATGCATTTTAAGAGTTCATTGAGCAAAAAAAGAAACTTATCCTTTATTAATAAAAAATTGAGCTTATTTATGAAAAAAAACAACAACTTAAGAATCTTAAGAAAAAAAAATGACACATTACCTATGTGAAAACCAGGTCACTGATATTTCCAATTACATACAGTATATGTTTTGAATTGTCATAATATGATGTTACAAAACCAAATTTAGTTTTATTTAATAATTTTTTTATACCTATGTGTGTTGTTTAAGCTCTTTATTAGAATTCATACATAATTATAATTATTAGGGAATTCATTATGGCAAAAATAATGTCTTATTTTCAATACACATGATACCTTTACATGTATATAAAAAACATGTAATTACAGAGAGTATGTTGTCAAATTACTTTGTCATTCCACACCATTGAGGAAGAAGGGAAAGAAAAGAAGAATATAAAAATAGCTTAGTCACAAAGGTATAGCAATTAATTAATTTTATGAAATAAAAATAATATGAAAAAAGTCAAGTTTTCTTTCACAATAAACCAAGATGACTCTTACTTATTATCACTGTAACAATAAAGCACTGAAATAAAACACCACAGTCCACAAACAGTTAGATATATATATATATATATATTTTTTAAATAGAATGTATTTACATCAAGTCATATCAATTAGTCATAATAAATATTTTAACACATAATCTATAGGTAAATACAGAGCAAGGTATGATCAATGATGATTTCTGGTATGCTTCATGCCTATAACGACATACATTCTACCTATGTAGACATATGGTTTATATATCAGCATGAAAAATGACGAGTCGATATTTTATTTTTCCTCTTTAGCAAATCATTTATCAAGGCAAAATTACAAAGCGATTAACCTATCATTACATGGTTGTAACTATTAGAGTCATGGTTTTAGTACATCGTTATTTATTACGTGTACTTATTAATTTTGCTTTATTCTATTAATAATATTATCAATGAAAGTTAGCTTAACTATTATAAATGATATTTGTTCCATATATGAATGTACTATACGTAAATACAATCAAAACCTTAATATGTATGCTTTTGTGGTCAATTTGGAAGACTTTTTTTGTTTGAGTGAGTGGTAGTATAATGGATTTATAATGAAATAGAGGATTTTTTCTAAGGAAATACACTTATTCTACTGCAACTTTTGAAGGTATAAAAAGTAGGTCCCCTATCAAAAATGAATGTCATGAAAGGTATTGATTCATACATCCATATGTCATATACATAATCATTTGTTCAGACTTGATTTTACTATGGAAAAACAATGGATATGTTTCATATCAAAAATAATATAGGAATATGAAGAGAGGCTAATAAGTGCTATTATTAACTATGTAATTAAATATTTATTTATTTAAGGACAGTGGTTTTTTTTTAAATTAATTCAAGTATATGTATATAAAGGAACCAACATACATTAGCATCCAACATCAAAGCTGTTTAAAAACACTCCAAAATATCATGTTAAACTATCAAAACATCATGCAATGTTGTCCATAAGTGGGTAAAAAAATTAAATTAATTATTTTCCAATATGGTATTACAACATATGAGTAGTATATGGAGTAATAAAAGAAAAAAAGTACATTTTGTTCGACTCCCTCATCCATTGGCTAAAATAGTTAAGAGTTGCATAAAACTAAATGGGCAGATATGTATATACGTGCTTGTATGTAACAATGACTTCAAAGCTATAGCATTGGCTCCAAGAAATTTAATATTTAGAGTACATAAGGAAAAATTGTGAAAATAAATATCCATAAAACTGAATAAATTGTATAAGAAACTCTTCACTTTTTTTTTAATTGATCCTTATTCATATTATGCATATGTATATTTTTTTTAATAAGTAAAAAATATAAAAATAGGATTATAGGTACTAACATACATAAATAAACATTTTTGCTTAAAATTAGATCCCTTAGCCAAGATCTACATATAAAAATGTTCAAATATTAAAATAGAAACAAACAAACAAAATAATAATTTTTCTCAATGAATGGGATTTTCATATTTTAGCGTATGGGAAATAAAAGCTTTGGCACTTTAAAAAAATGTAATGCATTTTTCGATTTTCAGAGGATTTACACCGTTGCAATGTTTGTGAGCAAACAAGGTGGGTTGCCTTTATTTTTGTTCATATTTTCCCTTCGCCCCCCCCCCCCCTTCTATGCATGCCCATTAAGAAAAACAATTTTTTTTTTCAAAATAAAACCAAAGGACACTTAATAAAAGCATGCAAAGTATTGAAAAATATCTCTCGACAATCCTTACAGAAATACGCTCTGTCAAAATCTGGAATTGAGCTGTAAATTTTCTCCAATTTCTTATCATGTAAGTCCAAGATTCCGGGAGTTCCAATTTCTGTAAAAACGTTTGGCACATCACTGTACAAAGGTGAGTAACCCCTTATTTTTAAGTGCCATGGTCCTGGATGTACAAGATGCCTTGCCAATGATTTCTGAAAGGGGGCTCAATGATTTAACAAGGAGTTTGTGTCAGTTTTCACTTTTAGCTTTGCTGAACAACCTTTTTGATTTTGTAGGATAGTCTGAAATGATCCTTGATTTCAAGTTCTTCTGAAAGAGTTCTAAAACGTACAAAGTGCAGGAAATCCCTTATAAAAAGCACAAAGTGAAAGTTATATATTATGTGTCTAAGGAGTTGTATATATTTTTTTACATCTATTCTAATAGTACTAGACACATACATCGACTGTAATGTTATAAATACCATTGCTACAGGCATCAATGTGGGGGGCCTTCAATTTGAAAACTATGAGCATAGAAAACCAAAGTAGTTATAAATGTATCGTGTTTTCAAGTCATTTGTATATACCCTAGTACATAGAAGAGAAATATGAGTATGTTTCCATACCTATGTGAGGGGAAATTCATTACTCAAAAATACAAGTCAAATGTCAATCACTGAAAAAGTTTAGGCACGAATTAAATATATGTATGTACACATGAGTAACAACTAGTATAGTATACATACATTCAAGACCATTACAAATATTTTATCACTTACATGAGTATTCACTAAAAAACAATATAGAAAATATCAAATGAAATCTTTGAATATGTGATATATAAAGATATGGAAATAATATATTTATGTACATAGACACAAAATAATTTGCTTAAAATAATATACATAATTAATTATACTTTTTTTATAAACCAATGAAACCTAAATGATATTCCTAAGTATATTAACATTAGAGTGGCTCTTTTGAAGTGAGGGCTTATTACAAAAAAATAGCCAAACTAAATATTGGCTCGTTAAAAAACCTTGCAGTAGGAATAGATTACGACTACAAAACAAAATTCAGGTTTGTCGAACAACATTTTGAATTTCCACAATTGAACCCAATTTGTAAGTGTTATTTTGATTAATTATTACTATTTTTTTTAAATTTATTTTAAAAATATTTAACATCTACTACCTATGGCAATTTAATTGACCTTAATACTTAATATTATATGACCACATATTAAGGGGGTCCACCCACAAAAGAATTATTTTCAATTCTTTCATATTTATATTTCTCCTACATAAATCCTCACCAAAAGCAACACAACTTGCTTAAAATACTTTTCAAATACATTTTTAAGATATTCAGAATCTGTACTTTAAATAATTTGAAGTAAAAACTAGCTGTTAGTTAGTTGATAAATTGATGATGAAAGTATGAAGAAACATTATGAAAAAAAGTTTTAATCAAACCATCGAATAGCCATCAAAGTCAATGGAGAGAGAAAAGTAGCTAAAATGCAAAGAAGGAATGATCAACCATTAGATGCAGACCTCACTAATTAATTTTACAATTAAAAATACATAGAACTCTCTCTTTGCCATAAAGTTTACCAAAAATAATCAACTAAAATCTATAGTCATAAAACAGGAATACACGGAAGTTAAAGCTAATTATATATTCTAAAAATAGTATTATGAAGTTTGAGCAGTGACTGGCTCTCAGTGAAATGGTTTATAAATTTATACTGATTGGTCTTTAATTGTTTATGTTCTTTGATTATGAAATACATATAAATTTCGAAAAGAATTTATTGTAGAGTTAATAAAAAAATAAAAATTATATTTTAGCATATCTAGCTAATAGCTATGTTATAAATCCAATAATATTAGTTGACACTTACAAACGAAAAATTATCTAAAATTTGATATCCATAATTTTCAACTCAATTATGAGGGGCTCCTGTAATCAAAAAGAATCATGTCAAGTATTGCATGTTTGAATGAGTATACATATATTAAAAAAATCAAACCCTTAATCGATATTTTGTATTTCTTTGCTTCAATAATAAGATTTGTAAAAAGATAGACTTTGAACATTGGATAAATTATTGTTGATTGCATTCCTGATTGTGTCCCATAAAAATATATCTATTTTCCTTTCAATAAAATACTATTTTAAATAAGAAGGTAAAATAAAACAACTAATTCAATGGAGTTCCAATTATTTTGTTCTATTTTGTTAAAAATAAAGCATTAAAATACGTAGATACATATTATATACATTTAACTTATAAGGTTAATATCCCATTTTCTTGTTCATAGATTACTCGGAAGGATTACATAAATACAATAACGTTCATAGAAGAACCTTGATTTTTAAAGGAATAACTTTTTTAAAGGCATATCTAGGGGGATGTATATAAATAAATTTATAATTTACATCTGACCATTAAATAGGATAGGGTCATAGATACCTAAGTACATGGATAATAAATAAAACATTATGCTCTGACCAATTTATACATATGTACATACATAAAGACGAAAATGAAATATTTTTATAATAGAGAATCTGTGATTAATTTTTATTATCTATGTAAGTATTTAGATGGTTGAGAGTGATTCCACTTGATAGTTGAGTCTAACTGTGGGCTGTGTTTTTTAGTTCATTTATCATTCAAGGTAGATAGTACTTCCGAAAATAAAAGCATATTCATACGAATATCCATAATTGTATATTCTACATGTTTCATTTCATGGTTGTCAACTAACTAACTAACTATTCACTTATTTTTGTATCACACAGACCTAACCTCTATTCTTTTTTTTTTCTTTTTTTCAGGTAAGTAGCAAAGCCATGACTTGATTTCCTTTATGTGCATATATTATGTCTACATATATAGTCCATAAACAGAAGCACAATTATGATGAATTAAAGGTTAATATATTATTCTAATACATCACTTTGAAGTATAGATCCAGTGATGAATGAGGGTTGCACTCTGACTTAAAGCCAACCCCTGAATGCTGTAGCAAATGCATGGAGCATATTAAGATAATATCTTCATAACCAATATAATTCAATAAATAAGGCATCAAGTCATTCAAGTATGTACAAGGAACACAACTCATGCTCCTTAAAATAATAATAATAATACTTTTAAAAAATGGTCAATTCTGTGGTATGAGGTGTATTATTAATTTTGTGGAGTTAAATTCTTAATAATTTATGACTCCATTGTCAAAGTAATTGGTTTTTCTTTTTGTTCCTTTTCTTGCATGATTAGATATTATTATTATTTTATGTGAGGATATCAGGAGTTCATAATGGGATCAAATTGACTCTACACGTCGTGTATTATTTATCAAACAATTCACTTGTACACTGTACATAAAGATATTTACATACTTGTGGCAGCATCGGTTGTGTTGTGGTAGGTACCTACATATATTAGATACAAAAAGCAGTTGTAAAAATGAAATAGAAAAAAAAATCCAGCAAGGTAATAAGAATAACTCAAAATGCATACAAAATACCTCGGAGAGAACCATCTACATGCAGTATTTATAAAAGTCAATAAAATAGTTAGAATATAAGAGTAGCATCGTGACCTCTCAACATGTTTTGTTTTTTTTCCATTACCTCAGATAATAATTATCAATTATATTGGCTGCCCTTGAAATGTACTTCCAACACATTATTATTATTATTATTATTATTATTTCATCCCTGTCATGTATGTAATAATAACAAAACGATTTCCTTATTCATTTGCAAAAAAAAAAAAAAAATTAAAAAAATAGCAATAACAAACAAAAAAAGAAGAACAGAGTAGTAGTAGTAGTAGTAGCACTCATTCCATTGACACATCAAGGCCTCCTCTTTGTGTAAAAGTTGTTTGCAAGTATCTGCAAATGCAGTATCATTAGGACAATGCCTCATTTCATTCGAATGTCACACACATACATCTACGTTAAAGAAAGAATATTTTGTATGTATACAAACATATTTAAGTACATATATCCATTGCCAATTGCAAGAACTAATGATAAAATTGATACTAAAAAAAATGAAGGTTGTGTCGTCTGTATCAGATATTGATTTTTAATACATATTCTTTGATATACATTTATTTGGTGATGTATGTATTTGTAAATTTTAACAATTGAAGGACATGTAGAACATACATAGACGTATGTAAACATCAGTCATAATTTAATTTGTCAAAAGGCTGATTTCATTCATATAATTAATCATTTAATGCACACAAAATATCCATGAATAAATAAAACAATCTTTATGTACCGTTTGGCTCAAAAATACACTATATATGTATGTATGTAAGTAGGAATAGGGCCGCTTATCTACTATACCTAATACTTTAGTCAATATTGGCACAAAAGAAATCTTTAACATGTATATTTGGATATATAATGCAATAGAAACTCGAGTCATTTTATACTATGATATAAAAGATATACTATGATAGCATTAACTTTTTCTCATAAACACAGGTTTATTACTCCATTAATTTCACTTTGCATAAGTGAAAGATGGACATAAATTTTCTGGATACGAACAACATTTAATTTTATCATACAAATTTCATAAATATCGACAAAGAAAATTTACAAATATATTTTCAAAATTAGTTATATTAGAACATAAATTTATGTCCTGTACTTCCACTAATAACCATACATCATGACCATGAACTTGAACTCCATAATTCCATCCATGCGTGTAAAGAGAAGGATAAAAGTCTTATACTAAACTTTATTAGTGAAAACAACTAGAAAAATGACCAATTTAACAGACTCAACACATAATGTCTCTTAATCAAGTTTTAGATGCATTTTTGAAAAGAGCATCGTTTTCATTAAATTCCTGTTCATCCAAATTGAAATATACTTTTTTTTCATCCAGAAAGCCAAATTACTTTGTGTGGTCAATGATTTACAAATTTGAACGAATTTATAAATTTTATTATTTTCCTTATACAGAAAAAAGTCTTTCTTTTTTTTTAATGGACAATATATTAATTATTCGACAACCAACATTCGAATGGTTCTGGTCCAAGAACTTATATATTTACATAGTAAACCATCTTTTATTTACCTTATTTGTATGTTTGTACATTATATGTAAACATAAATTACCCACTTCAACCAATTTATTTCTTGAAGAAATGCACATCAGTGTAGTTTAATTTACCTAAAATTAGTTATCATTCAATGTATAATAAAGAAATGCCCAGTTTTAAGAAATAAAAACTAACTTTAAAAAAAAAAGATTTATCATTTAAACATATTTGGGGGTAGATAGCTTTCAACATACAAGATGTATCTTTTGAAGCAAATAAAAATTACTCCCTTATACCTCCCTCGAGATACGAGCACTCTTCTTCTTTTTTTTCAAATTGATCCTCGAAGTAAAAGTAATTTTTGAAATTCAATTCTACTTATAAATATCTACTTCATTTTATTATGGAAAAAAAATCCAATTCACACTTTTCATTCAGTTTGAATCATTTCCTTCCTTAGATATTTTAAGACATGGTTGGTTGAGTAGTTTCTTATTATTTATACATATGTATACTTATTAAACCTTATGAAAAAGACGTATAAAAAAACTTTTTAAAACAATGAAGAAACGTTTATAAAGTTATGAACTCAATTTTTACTGCTATTAAATAGGCTAATAAAATGAATAATAATAATTACTCCAGTACTTAATGAATTGACGTAATTAGGTAGGGGAAGGGATATATACGTATAATTGTACTCAACACACATAAAGTACAGTCAATATGTACAGTGATATGTATGTTTGTACGTAAGTGTATGCAAAATGATTGGGTTTGAGCAACTCAGAACATATGGACTTTTACACACAAAAAGAAAACCTGGAGTATTTTCTCATAATATAATTTTGTATTTGAAGGATCTCTTGCTAAAACTTGCCCACTAATGTATGTATAGAGACACATACATGCAAAAAGCATGTATTGTCAATAAGTGGAATAAAATACAAATATATGTACACAGAGGTGCGAGTATGTTGTATGTACATATATCCAATCAACTCTATAAGGTCATAGTTTTTTTGTTTTGTTTAACGTTGCCTGTCTTTACGTACATACATACGTATATGTATATGGGGCTAATACGTTTGTAAAAATCAGATTAATAAATTCTATTTAAGGGAGATTCAATTAATAATATGAGGTATATGTACATGGGTACATAACATATAGCTCGTAATGAATGAAGAATGGTTTGCTAAAGGAGAGGTCTATTCAATACAAGCTTCATTTCATTAAACTAATTATATTACTACTCCACATAATATATGTATATCTACATTATTATGAGTAATTTAGTTAACCAATCAGAGTCAAAATGCAGTATATTCAATTGATGCAGAAATATTAAATTACAAATACGATTAAAGGCTCATTTTACCTTTTCCCCTTCCTTTTGATTGCTCCACTACATACATACAAACTTTGATAACTTCCTACTTCTTGTATGTATGTATGTAGGTCTCTAATTCTTTCTTCTAATTTTTTTGAATTGCAGAGCAATTATAAAATCAAGTGATTTATAATTGTGTTATTAACTCTCTTTATGTTTTTTTTTCTCTTTACCTTTGGATGTATTTCCTTAATTAAATGGCTCTGTGGATGGGGTATTGTTTCTCTCTCTAAATAGAGTAATCATTTTAGAGATAAAAAATAATTTAAAAGGTACCTTATTTTTTTTAAGGAAGAATTATCCACGTTAAAAAAATTATCAACTCAGTTTTTTTCAATGAAAGGTTCTATTTACAGAAAGTGATTCATATTTTATAAACGACGTATTGAGGACTACGTATCTCTTAACCATTCCTCTAAAAGATAAATAAAAAAGTTCCTAAGTTATAAATATGTAGATATATTAATTTGTTGATTGCTATAGATTATTTATTTATAGTAAATATTCGTGTGATGTTTGGAGTACCGTTACTATGTATATTAGTAACATGGTACTGACACATTTAAAACGTAGTATTACTAAATTGAATTTGAAACCGGTTAAGTACCTTTGTCCTATGGTTTAAAAAACCAATGAAGTGTCCTTCTACATTAATTATACACGGTTTTACAAAATACTCAATTTATCGCAATTTAATCAATGACAATTAATTAAAGTGTATAAATAATAAACTTTGGGAGACTCGTGGGAGTTTAAGGATAAATAAGAATGAATGGTCATCAGTCTATCCATGTAATTAAATATGCTTGAAGCACAAATATATATAATTAATAATGAAGAGAAGGTATATGAATTCCTCACACCAGCTTTAAAATTCTGCCTTATAATGAAAACACATTTCTTCACTTATAAATGATATCTTGTAACTCTTGTAATTATTCAAAACTTCATAAGCACACGAAATGTTAATACTGACCAGGATTTGATCGCAGATGAATACAAATATTCTCCATCCTTACAGACATAGACATCATTAAGTACCGGACACACGAGATAAGAGGCCTCAAGGCTAATTGAAGGTAGAAATGATTAACTCAAATTCCAGCCATGTTGTTTTTAAAGGGACTCTTTTTTACATTTCAACATGTCTCTGTATATGTATAATACTATGAGCAGAATTTACTTGAAAATTTGAATTTATTTATTTGGGATTCCAATAAGGAAAAATGTTTTTGATTTTAAGTAGACACTACTGTCATTTGACATATGTGCCAAATTACATGTCAGAATATTCATTAGTTTGTTTGAGATACGCGTCCTTCTTATGGACAGCTAAAATCGAATTTTTCGTTTTTTTTAAATGTCTCAAAGATAATGACTATAGCACAATTTAAAGAAATGTTGTTGAAACCAAAAAAGTTGAACTGAATATTTCAGACCGTATACACAACCTATTACTCATGAACCGACCATCCAGTTTTAAATTTAATAGCATATCTAAACTTAGCAGTTTAAAAAATGTTGTAACCATTTTGAAAATTAGAAAAAAAAAGTTGGCACATGTACATTGCATCGGGGGTGGGGGGTTAATTTGAGGGGAATGAAATGAATCTTAATGATTCAATAAAGATTTTTTGGTTTCCAATATTTAGTGTGGTAACTTGTAGGTTTATCCGGACGTTTATTGTATTAGGGGCGCTGATAAAAGAATTTTGGAGGGGAGGGCATTTCACTGCCCCAACTGTTCAATTCATCATATAGTCATGAATCAAAACACTCAACTATTTTTTTCACATAAAACTTATAGCTCTAGTATAAACAAGAAGTCTTAGACACAAAATTTTATTAATAAAAAAATTCTGTGGTGATGTAGGAAAGCCATTAACATCCTAATTTGCTATAATTTATGTAGGTACATTAATAATTTTTTAGCTTACGTATATTTTAGAGTTCATGAAATTTTAATTGATTGAAGTGATGGAAAATTGGGAAAAGATGGCCTAAAACGCTTCCAATAGAATTTTAAGATAATAAGAGAGAACAACCATGAGTTGTGATGCAGGAAATAGGTCTTTTAATGAGGTTCTGTGTCCATAAATAAAGAGTGTCTATACCTGAGGAGTGAAAAAGTCACCCATTTACATTTGCAAGTCAAGTTTCAAGTCATTATAAGTCTTTTTTCTAAAAATCATGCTTTTATTTGTAAAAAAACAACAACAACAATTGTGCATGGAAGCTAGTTTTGATAACCGAGGTGACAATGGCAATAAAAAACTAAGCAAGGATTAACATTCCTATTTTTAAAATAGATTGTTTTTCTTCAGAGAAATTGGATATAAATTACTTCTGCAAAAAAAATAAACTTGAAAATTCTTAAAAATTATAGTGCCAAAAATTATATTACTTAAATACTGCAAACAGACTCCAGAGAATTAAATTCAAATGTTATTACAAGTCTTTTCAAATCAATGTGAACCCATTGACTAAAAAAAATGGATTCGCACTATAATACGGTGCATAAGGAGGGTCTACAAGAAAGGGGAGGAAGAATATTCGAAGTCACATCTTAAATGATTAAAAGACATTTAATCATCATAATAGTCTTTTGTATTCTTATATACATATAATAAAAGGAATTTGAAAAAGCCTCATAAAAACCACTGGCTTTTACTTTTATGGAGCAATACTCTTAATAAATTAAATACTTTATGATCAATTTCTAAAACTCATTCAAAATAAAGGCTTGTAGTAAATAGTACAACTTTTTACCTGTAAACGATTACTTTGATTCTCATTGAAGTGTGCACTTAATTCAAAGATAGAATCGGAGATTTAGGCACTCACAAACAACACAAAATAAAAAGCTCACCACCCATTCAAAATCAACTGTTTTATGGGTTAACACACACATACTTATATAAATACATATATTGTATGTAAACACGTAATTATTAAAGACTTTAAGGTTTTTGTTTTTTGTATTCTGGTTGATAGATATGATCTGAAATGGATATAGATTTTATGTGCATACATGCAGTAATGCATGATAAGGCTTATTTAGTCCATAAAAAAACAGTCATGGACATATTATTGATAATCTACAATGCACATGTTTAATTTTTTGGAGATTTTTGTTTTTTGTTTTTTCATCTATAATTTAAGGCTATAATCATTAAAGATGAATAAAGCGAATGACTACATTACATATAAAAACAATCGTCATTCCTATTCACTTTCTAACAGGTTATATAAAGGAATTATATTTATTTACTTTTTAGCATATGTGTCAATGTATCTATGTCTTATGAAACGACGTCTTTGCAATTTATTTGTTAATTTATGAGTGCTGAACTCTTCGGATGTGATGTGAGATTCTCACTCTCTCAATGTTTTCCATAGTGCATAATTTATTTTTGTAATGACCCTTTGCCAAAAGACGTATTGCGTAAAAAGTATTTATATATCATAGCATCGACGAGTCGTTTTTTAATTGTTTGGTTGCCTCTCTCTCTCTCTCTATCTCTTTTTTCTTCATCATAGAAGCGTGATGATTTGAGGCATACACATAGCTTAATAATGAGGAATGGATTGTAATTTTTGTGTGGAGGTACAAAATAGTACAATAAATCAGTTATTTGCTAGAGAATTAATTATAATGAGAAATAACATAGGTAGAATAAAACTATGGCGTGATGGGTCTCAATTCTTCATTCTCTGGTTGGTTACTTATTATAAAATGAAAAAACGTAGCAACTTACTTACGTTATATGTATATTGTGTACCTCAATGCAAAATCACAGTTTGCCTTCTGACCCATCTTCTTTATGACCATTCAGTAAGGTGAGTCCATTTTTTAAGAGCTCTCCTGACCTTCGAGTCTGATGAAAATTACAAATTAGATTTCCTTTCTTTTTGTGCCTTTGTTAGGTCCTTAATTTATCTCTAGGAAAATCTCTCTTCTAATTGGTTTGATGTGGGGATTAATAATTACTGTTTTGTATTTATTCATCTGTTTTTTTTATATCTCATCACCTCATCTAACCTTCAACCTCTCTCTTTCTCTCTCTCTCTAATTGCTTATACATATAATAATAATTATAAAGAAATGAACAAAAAACAGCAAAATGCTAGGAATTGTATTGGAAAGCCTTGGCAAAAGAGCGAAAATAAATTCCCTCCAGAAAAATCTCATAAACTCCAGACTACTCTAAGAGGGTTGATTATTTAATGACTCATTGTGTGCATATACCATAGATATAAATTACGATTCACGGTCAGTTTCATTCACATAATAATAATAATAATACTGATTCAAGTACGCTCATGAGATTCGTCTCCTAAATAGACACAATGAAATCATTTAAAAGGTATTTAAAGATTTATGTACCCATGATTGTAGTTGGATAATAATTCTACTCCCTTCTTGAACTGGAAGATGAAAATCGAAATTCCATTTAATATATATATGTATGTATTGTACACCTCGTTTCTTCTTTTTTTTCTTTTTTTTTTTGTGTGTGTGTCTTGTTTTATATTCAATTTCAAGGCTGTAATTCGAAAAAGGGTTTATAATTTATAATAGTATTTTTATTTTTTTTCAATTTGTATACTATTAGAATCTAAATCATTGTTAGTTGATACATAATTATATAAAGTAAATCAGAGTAAACATATAATGAAGTTGATGCTTATTAACTTATCAGAGTAATAACATCCGTTTTAAGTAGCCTACTTGGTCACAAAATGCTGCCAAATCATACTCGTAGAAAGAACATTTCCTCCCACTAAATATGTAAGTATAAAATATGAATATAAATGAGGGTATTACAAAACTTCGCTATATTTAATTTGACGATAGTCGTCGTTGAGCTAAAAGACAGTATCACTATAGAGAGTTTTCACGTGACGTCATCATTGTGGAATTCAGTCATCTTTGATGAAACTTAAACAAACTTTTGTTATATGAATAAAAACCCTTGTATCTTTAGAATTAATGAAAATGCTGAATTACTGAATGTGTGCAATTTGAATGTCACAACGGTCTCGAAAAATATAAGTACTCAAACCTTTAGCCTATCAAATATATTTATAGATATTGTATCTAAAATTCTATTACTAAGTACTAAAAATATGTTATTACATCAATAGTCATTTGGTGTGTAGCCAATAAGTTAGCTGTTACTTTTACTAGGGTCAGATATCTTTTTTAAATTGTACTACTTTTTTAGTTCCTAATCCATCCAGAACCAAAATAAATATGTAAGTCCAGCCATTTCACAGGGACTTTTATAACCTATTTATTTTATTCATTATATAACTGTTTATCTACGGTATCAAGTTACATTCAATACATTGGCCTAGCTTTATTTTCATTTTTAAAACCATTTGTTGAAGTTTCCTTAATAATTTTCAGAAGCTTATCTATTTTATTTTATAAGCTTATATCTATATTTATCCTACAACATGGCGTCAATTTCGGTTTATTATATCATCTGTATTTTAGTAAAATTCTTTCATAACACAAGGGTTAGCAAATGGATATTTTCATTATAACAATTTCTGTGATTGTACTATTTTATCAACTGTTGTTTTCCTCTCTTAGTGTCATGATCGTTGATCAGCTGAACATGAATTAGATTTTATCAAACTTTTAAACATCTCTAATATGAAAAAAAAGGAATAATTAATCAAGTGATTATTTAGCATAGTATTAGATATGTAAGTAAATTTGTATGGAAGGATGCACCTTCCAGAAGAAGAAGAGATGAATGTAAGCAAAAATACAAGTATTTTTGTTCTATTTTGTTGGTAATTTCAAATTGATATGAAAAAAAAATCTATTACAATTAATTTATTTTGTGCTCTAAAATCCATTGGAAGCATGAAGTTCAGAATGTCAACTATTTATGTCAAATATTATATTACGTTTTGTATCGTGAAAATTTGATATCGAATCATCTCTAATATTCTTTATGAATTTGTTTTATTACAAAAGATATGTTCAGTATTTGACAAAATACAATTTTAAATAAAAAGTATACGTAGGGATTAAAAAAATGATTAGCCTAATGGGGTTGTAATTTTGTGTATGATCATGTTTTTAAATGTCTACATCGGAATTGGAATAAATCATTCAAATATGTACTCATGTGTAGTACCTACCTCTCAGAGGCATTTTTATCGTTATTAATGAAGCGGAAACCTTTGTAAAAAAACATAACATTTATTGAGGGGAAAAATGAACTGTAGTTTTATAAGGATTTTGTCTATGTTATTGAATTCAATAAATAACTTGTCAATTAGTTAATCTACTTTATCAATCAACCTCTTTGTCTCTACAATTATGCTTCTTGAATGAGGTAAGAGTACTCATGTCTTTGTTCTTTTATTTACCATCCAATTATTTCATCAATCAAACAGCCTTTGTCGTACTCATTAGTTAGTTATAGTGTGGTGTATTATTATTCACGAACATAAATTGAATGTAGATAGCTAGATACCTATATGTCCAGATGTAGATTAAACTCTCATTGAAGTCATATCATGGTTAGTTGGCTCTTTGTTCCTATAGTCTTAGTATAAATTAGTTCGAGTATATAAATAAAGGTATTTTAATATTTGAACATGTATCATGTTTAATTAATGAGGCAAATTGTTCAAGCGCAGGAATAGAATAAAAAAACTGTCTGTTTAAATCTTTATCGTAGATATAATTTTCGACTAACTATGTCAATCTATAACTTTTAACTGATCATGATTATTTAAGGGTAAAAACCGATTAATCGGTCAATTTTTTCCTTCAAATTAATCTTTGAAATTCTAGTAAGAATACCTCCACAAAAGCCTAAATGTGACAACTGCATCATTTTACTCATCATCAAAGTAAAGCAGAATAATCATCTGCCAATATATCGGACTAGCCCTACTTTTAACATTCACTACAATCAAACACCTTTGAATTTATATTGAAATGTGGAAATTTTTGAGTATTCCTGGTTTTACCTATTTAAGGAGTATTTCAATTTTTCAATAGACTTTAGATCTCTGTTATAATGTTAAAACATTATAATCTAGAAATATGTATGTAACGGACGAGACTAACGAAGTAATTCTCTCCAATATTGTAGGACTTAATACTCATAATTTATGCATGTGTACCTACAAGGCAACAATAGGTAATTGGAAATAAAGCGAAAGACGATTATTGACTTGTCTGGGGAGGTTCAAAGCAATAATTAACATTTTGATATTTCAATAATGATCCATGTTTTACTGCTCATGTCTACAGATATGTATGTACTCCTGTGTACTCGAAATATAGAAGACACACAGTTGAGGTAAAAAAAACGAAAAAACAATCCAATGTTCGTTTTGTTTCCCTATCCTTGACCTCAGGGGTAAGGAATCGTTTATCCTTCATCTGCTTCTATAAAAACACATACACACGATATTTATGCTCAGTGTAATAAATTTTCTAGTTTTTTTTGTTTTGTTTAGTTTTAATGTGTTACCTACTACGGTAGACCCCATTAGACTGAAGGAGGAGTAGATTGGAAGTCTGTTCGCTGTTGTTATTTTTGTATTTTTCATTTTTAACGTGTTTTCAAATCATGAGTAAACACATTCTTTAAGCATATTATAAATAAGTGAGATATGCTTGTATGTACATTAGAGCAGATTGCTACTTGTCCAAAAACTATTTGAGGTTGCTAGTCATATGTTAGGTATTTCTATATGACTTCTCATGAAAGACCCGATTTGATATCCAATTATATTTTAAGTGTTGAGTCATAATTTTTGGAACTATTCGACACAATTCTTTCTACATCAACATTTCCTATGTATATTATTGTCAGACAAGGATCTGTATTAGCGTTCTAAGAGTTGATCTGTTAAATAAGAATAAATTCTTGTAATTATATGAACTTCCCTATCATGAAATGATGATAGATTGTGAGAGTATTTGGCGTAATCGGCTAAGTACTAATAAACTTTGGTGATTTTTCTTTCTTTTTTTGGACAAAGAAAGTTTGAGGAGATGCAATGAGAATTGTATAGGACAAGAATTTCCTACCGGTGGGTCGTTAACCTCCTTAGAGAGTGGGTCTTGTAAGTACTTGATTTGTAGGTCGCGTAGAAAATAATTATTTTTAAGATGTTTCATTCCTCTTCTTCACAGAAAATAAAAAACACTACTCTAAGGCACAATTATTGTAAATGAATTTGTACTCAACAACTGCTATCAATTGTTGACAAAATTGTTTCTATATTTGTTTTGGATTTTACGTTATAAATTCATCACTCTCTCGCTAGACGGCGTACGTGTCGGCCAGATTCCACTACTCTAATGCACTTGTTGAAAACGAACCTTCACTACTGTACATACATAAAATCTGATCTTACTATTTATGTATTAACAACTATAATTTGTCAAATCTCAACATATATTTAGTAAAGCAGTATATATATATCATTATACAAATTTATTCACTTTTTTTTCTATATTTGTAGCATACATTTAACTTCTTATTTCTAATGCAATATCATCACTCTTTCTCTCGATATAATATCTTATAGAAAGAATATGAGGGTATCTATTAATAACTTTTTCCATCCTGATATTATTAATATACATACGTAAACAAATATGTAACCTAGCAGTCAGACCTCAATTTTCGACCTTGACGAACTAATTGCATATTTAACTTTATTTTTGCAATAATAATAATAACTATTAGTATTATTGTATTTGTAATGGGGTACAATTTCAAAAATTTTACTATCCTATCCGTGGCAGCCTCAATGAAGAACAAACAAGGATTAAGAAATCTGAAAGCTTTTAAAATCAAAATTGAATCAAACCATGAGTGGTTTTAGGAAGGCTAATTCATTTGCAATATAGATTTTGCACTGTATCCCCCATTTCTAATTATTTTTACTAGTAAAAGTAAAATAATTGCAAATCTTAGAGCAGATGTTGACTTACATATGTGTTCTAATGTAAGTATTAGCATGCGGGTCGACTAAATTAGCTCTATTCCAAATATACAATCATATATTTTTGTATTTACAACATATTTACAGGAATATATGTATATTTGCAATAACTCATATAATACATAGGGGATATCAATTATGACTCATTATGGGGGGTAGTGATTTATACTGTTTCATACCATTAACATGACCATTTCCTTACTACCTATGTGTCAGTTATGGATTGTTCTACTCTTACCTTTTGCTCTTGTCCCAAACGTTGAACTGTTGAAATCGAATTTAGGTATTACTAAGCTTTAAATATACCTACTATTACATAAATAAGAATTAGTCCAATAGTTGGCCAACTATCAACTGAATTCCAACTTTTTTTTTTATCAAAGGAAATGTTGAGAGGTGAGATGAATACCGTCAACATGCAACAGAATAGTACAACAAAATAATGAGCGGGTTGGCTATCTACCATCTACCTATTACATGGAAAATGTTATCCTGCTAACATGAAAATTATAACGCAGTAGTGTTGTCACTGTCCCAATATTTTGGTACTGGTTCCGGTTCCAAAATTGGTATGTGTATTTCGATTATGTTTCGACAAAAAATATAAAATGAATACACTTAGAAGGGTGCAGGGGCCTGGCTCAGAACTTGGTCACTTTTATATATACATATATTTAATTCTTGGTTATTGTAGTTTTTTGTCACGTCATCGGCGGACCAAATATTTTTATATCGACAGCAACTACCGTTTCCAATGCCAATTTAGTATAGTACTGCTTTACATACATCACTACCCCAGTGTCACCAATGATGCGATACCCTAACTAACACTAACTATGTATTTGTCTTGCCAGCTGCTAATTTTTCTTCATCAATTGTGTTCTTAACGTTGATTTATTGAACTATAATTAAACATACATATTATTCATCATTGAGCAGATCCCAACTATTGAGTAAAGTATGGTATAAAGTGCAAAAGTTGGGGAGAGTGACAGAGTAATTGGCTGACTACGAGTCAATTTCGTTCCTATTTTTGTTCGTTCTCTCTCTCTCTCCTTTTCTTAAGAGAGAAAAGGTAGAGAGATGTAAATATGATCTTATTGTGCTATTCGTACTTACAAATACTTCAATCATATGTTTCTCCTCTCTTCCTACATTTTTGTATGTATTCCTTTGTCAGATCTTCTTCCTGTGGCCTCATTATTACCATATCATATCAGAAGAATAAACAGGATGTAAATTAAATCATATTTATGTTGTGTGTTCTGCTACTGCTACTAATACTACTACTATTGTATCTGGAGGAGACTCACATCATTATCAAGTTGACAACAAAAGTAAAAATAATTGTTTTCGTGTCTGTACCTAAATTTTAATAAATATGTATATATAGGGTGTATGCAACTCACTTGTCTTGAAGGAAGACATCCTACATTATTCATGTTTAATTTAACAGGTTTAACATGAATGTTTTTGCACATATTTTTTTTTGTAAAAAATATAAAAATTAGATTTTTACATCTTATTATGAAATACTGTATCAATGGATTCATCTTTTTGAAGAAAGAAAGAATACAAATAACGTAACATAAATGTGGTAATATTTACATTTTTCTCTCACGAAATTAATGCAAATATATATATATTTTGCTTTTCTTCGTTCTTATTATTTTATTGTTCCAACTTTTACTCCATTATTATTTTCTCACTAAAGTTCATCTCTTACCTAGATGGATTCGAGGTCAGGTAATCAAGAGGCCTTCCATTGTTTCCTCATTAGCAAGTAAAAAAATTAATCATCGTAACTTAAATGAACTTAAAGAACTTAAATGAAATTGTACTCTCAAAATTAATTAAGGGTTTTATTTCATGCATATGAGCAAAAAATTAAGTGCAATTTAAAATTTACATTTGAAGCGGATGTGTCTCATTTTGAGTCATGGCTATTAAGGATGGGACTTGTATATAGGTAGTTATTCGATGATTATTTAAAGGGTCAATGGAATAGAGGATCTGCATATTTTTGATGTATGTACATAGTTCCAAAGATCTGTCTTGAGATCCATTTATTTTTGAAGGTCTTTGAAGTAAAGTGATCTTGAACACACTGCTAAACAAATCTTTTTTTTTTTATTACTTTTCTTGAATTTATCCGTTAAAAATCCGTTGAGCGCGTTGTCTTCATATCACAAAGTATCCTTCTCATCCCTTCATATTGTCCAAATATTAGCACAATTAATGATAATAGTTCCTCCTTATGTATAAATATGGAATTAATCAGTTAAAAACTTGAATTAATTACAAATTTAAGGCGTAACAAGAATTCAAATATAACTTTGCCAAATAATTTCACACTATCTACGTACTTTTCATCAAGGATTTCAATTTCATCCTGAGGAATAATGTGCTCTCAGGGGTTAACCTAGAAGGGCAAATGTGTATTCGTCAACCCACTTGTTTTTTTTTTTCCTTTTATACAAGAACAATACATGATGTTGTAAATTATTATGTTTTGTCGTTTCACAGAAATGACACAATGAGCATATTCAAGGCTTACTCAAAAATGCAATTTGAGCATTTTGTCTAGGAAAAAGATCAAAGGTTTTAATTGGCCTAAGTAATTAAAAAATACCAAAAATAGGTCATACACCAAGGTAAAATCTTTAAAAATAATAGATTTAAACATTGAGAAGGCTACAGAGCGCTATCATGGCTAATAAAGTATGTACTACAAAAGCAGACAAAAGTTAATTTATGAACCCGTCAGACAGTTGCACCTAAATATATGTATATGTATGTATATATTTATGAAGCATGATTAAAGGTCCGTCAAGAGATGATTCAACGTAATTGATAGGATTTTTTTTTTCACTTAATTTAATTGAAACAAAGGCCTCCTGGGTGTAACATCAACTCTTAAAATCCTAAAAGAAACGAAAGTTTTAATAATAATGAATTAATGAATGTATTAAAGTAATTTTTACTTACAATAACGAATGTTCAGAGTACATATGCATCTATATAAAATGTATTAACTGACTTGTATGCACCTAAGGACTACGTATGTGTACTAACAATTAAACCATGGAATATTAAGACATTCCTTGAATGAAAAGAACATACATACAAAGAGAACCATAGCGACAAATAATTTATTAGAATTTCCAGGGTTATTGAATGGTTCATTTCCTTTCATTAAGTGAGTTATTATGAGAGGTCTTGATGCAATAATTTTTGCAAATAAATTTATATAGACATGACTACATATTAGCACGAATTAATCATTTATGCATTTTCCTTTCTTCAAAAAAAATAAATAATAAATAATATTAATTACTCCTTCTTTTAGCATGAGATTATCAATCTTGAGTCTCTATTTAGTCATTAAGCAATGAATATTAGGAGTCTGCCTTTAAAGAGTCTCATTTCATATTTTAATTATAAAGATACTATCAGGATATAGATGAAAGAACACATTTCACTTTACGGTCAATGCTTAGAGGTAACTTTGCAGAAATGAATAAAAATATAAGTAAAAGAGGAAATTTATTTTTGCAAAGTTACCTACATAAACATTTCATTCAAAAATTCCAACACATCTGGAAAAAAAATAGCAAAACGTGAATATGGAATATTTTAATCCTTTGCAGAGTCAAAATCCTTCACAAGTGAAAAGAAAAGTTGCAAACTAATGTACAGTTTTTTGTTTAGTCCGGACTTAAGTGAATCTGGACCAATTGAGAACAATATTTCGGTCGATAATCAGCTTAAGATCAAAATCAGTCTCATATAGAATTTCGGTATGGACTGTTGTTTTAATGAACTGTTGATGACGTCAATTGTAATTTCAAATGAGCATCCATGACCTCATCGAAAATGTTACAGTGACTCATTACTCAGTGCGATAAAATGTTGTAGTCACAGACAAGAGACCGATTCTCGAATGAATTGTAAGTCTAAATCGGTCTATGGAGAAGTAATCGATGAAAAATGGATCGACAAAAAGTCAGTCTCGGACCGAGTCTCAAAACTAGGAATTATTAATGTGCCCATCTATACATGACGAGCTTTTTGGGATAAACAAAAACACACTGTATTCTCCCTTCAGCTGATTTTCATCATTTGACTCTTTTGATTTAAAGCAGCTGATTCTACGTATTATGAACTCAAAAAGGGTATTATTATTATTTCTGATTTTGATATATAAAAAATATATTAATTCAAGGATTGCGCGCCCTTTTTTTGAATTTGAATATACTACAAGTAGTAACGATTGGTTTGTGGTTGGTAAAATTTATAAATATATAGTATATCTAAATAATAAATTCTGCCATATATTAACAAGTTGGCAACAAGGAAAATACAGAAGAGTAGCTACCAGTTGTTTTTCCAAATTTTTCCTTTCCCTTTTGTGAGTCGAGGCTGCGAGTGGACAAAAAAGCTCGACTTGATATGGGGTTAGATCTGCATGTTTACATTGGTCAATAGTAAATGGATATACCTGCCTCTTTTAACTATGCCACATAGAACTGAAGATAAAGGAAATACTTCCATTATCATCAAAACTGAATAATTGAGTTTCTTTTTAACTCTTCCTAAAAAAAAGAAACGTATAATTAAAAGTATTTACATAACTATGATAAATGGGTGAGATGTTATGTGTATGTTTGATTCCCCTTTTGTCATTCGCATAGGTATACATATTATATCAAAAAGATGTCGTTAATAAAAGTTTTTATAAATATGTATTATTACAAGAGTAGTCATTAAAAGAAAAAGTGAGAAGATACACAAAGAATTATGATGAAGATGATATAATCGGTGCAAATTCCTAGATTTCTCAACTATGTTTTTCCTTTTCCGACACTCAGGAATGGGAACTTATTCTTTACATATCTACATACATATATTATATACTTTTTTTTGCCAGTTTTAATTAACTTTCCTGATGCTTTAAATCCTATGTAAGTATATTTTACCTGAAAGTATGTATTTAACCACAAAGGAGGTTACCCATTGTATAAATTTTGTTAATTAAGATGTTTTTGTTTGAAATCATTGAGCAATGTCTTTAGAAGGACTCTTCCGTCTTCTTCTTTTTCTTCCTATAAATACATATTTTCTCCTTTGTCTACTATTCTTTCTTTTGAGTCGATTTTTTAAAGAGATATAGATGCATATAGATATACGTCAAGGCATAATCAAACCTTATCCTTAAAGCATGTAATCAAAATCCCTTTGTATTAACTTCGTTTGAGCTAATTTTTAAACCTATGTACATAATATGTAAAACCCTAAATTCATATAAATCAAACTTTGTCAAAAAAAAAAATCATTTCCACCCTGACATGAACGATTTATTTGTAGAAGGTATTGAAGATTAAAATTGCACAATTATTCCTTCATTGAGAGGAATTAATAATATGAAATAATATAACTTTCTCCATTTGGATTTTCCTTATTATTAATGAATGTACATATAAATATGAATTAAAATGAAACAAGCCATTTTGGCAGCGACTTTTTAGTGCATATGCCTACATAGGTATATGTATCTATTTTTCTCTCCATACAACCAATGAAAAAGTAAATGCCATTTTATAACAAACCCTCACGTTATCTACTCCTTTTAAGAGCATATTATATACATACATTTATCTTATTTCGTAGCTTTGACGCTAGACGCTCAACAGACTTCCAAGCACACTGAGTTACTAATATTATAGGTAGGCACAGGTAGGCAATAGTAGCTCCTTATCCTTGTATGTTTGTACATATAGTAGAAGCTCCCGTTTTGAGATATCTCGATAATTCTACTGAATTGAAGTCATGATTTAAAGATAAAAGCTCTTTAGGCATTCACTGATGAAGCAAATTCAAAGACATAAGAATATGTGAGATGAACAGTTCTTCTTTGTTTTTTGATGAATTAGTTTAAAAGGTAAAGATACATACATACATATACTTCAATAGAAAATCGTGCAGGAGAAATCTCTCCTTTTTATTTATTCTTTGAAGTCTTTTAACCTTAACGAAAAAAGATAACTGAATTTGCGTAACAATAAAAAGTGAGAAAAAATTGCGTGTGCAAATAAGAAGGTAAGTGTAGATAGATATAATATGTTCATGCAATATTTACAGTATTGTACATATATGTAGTATAGGTACTTATAAATCCATGTTTCCACCAACTGACTCTTCTTTGCATTGAGTAAGGGTTTCTCTTCTACAAGCCTACCTATGTACATAGTACATCCTTTCTTTGTCAATACATCATCCATCCATCTCTTTATGTGCAATTGGAATCATATGAGAAGACATTACTTTTGGCATTATAACCGTATCTTATATATTTATTGTGGTAATTTTGTATTAGACTATCATTCTTTTCGGAATTGGTCCACAGAACTGATTTAATTGTTTAAAAACAGAACATATTTACCCGTAATATCTTTCTCTTGTTCCTGACTATACATATAAGCAGCAATATCCCATTTAGTCCAGGTTTTGCTTTAACAGGAACTACACATGTAAGGTTTGGTTTTTCATTTAGAGTATATATATATATATATATATATATATATATATATATATATATATATATATATATATATAGAAGGAACAACAAATGTGGAGATTTTTCAAAATTTGAAATTTTTTGTGATTTCAAAACTGTGGTGCCAAAATCTTGACTCTCTATCCCCTTGAAAAACAATAAAAGTTGCTTGATTATGATTATATCAATATGTGACGTCATTTTCATACAATCCCACCATCTATGAACCGAATACGACACTCAAATACAATTTGGACTTGGGTTCTTTTCTAAACCGAATTGTTTTTAACAGTAAGTCGTGAACTAGTACTAAAGTACCACTGTACCTAAATTCTAAAAATAACTCCAAGTATGAGGGAACAACATATATATGTGCTATCTATACAGTCATTTAAATGGAAACCATAGGATATATATATATTTATTCTGTGAATAGAGAAAGTATTTGGCAGTATAGGTTTATAAGTAGTGAAAAAATGAATTTCATTTATTAACAAAATTGTCTACTTATATCAAAAAATTACATGATTGGCATCCACCTATAATTGAAGAAGACATATGTAGAAAGAGCAAACGTGTACTCACGATAACAAAAATAGTTTTTGCAGCAAGGTACGTACATACATATTATCTAGGTACAGGCATTATTGAACAGAAAATAGATTCAAAGGGTACAAACAGAAATAAATGTGAATATATTTTTCACATGAAGATACCTATCAGGATTGTGGGAAAAAAGAATAAACACAATTAAGAGTAGAAGCAAAGAGATGTACCTACGAACATTAGGTATATTTTTTAGGTGCATAATTATCCACAAATAAATTAAATAACAGTTACATACACAAAAATAAGTTTGAAGGGCCCCCAAAAATATACCTATAATTGAAGTTGTTTGTGTAGATATAAC
Organism: Lepeophtheirus nordmannii; assembly: GCA_963680855.1. Taxonomy (NCBI): domain Eukaryota; kingdom Metazoa; phylum Arthropoda; class Copepoda; order Siphonostomatoida; family Caligidae; genus Lepeophtheirus; species Lepeophtheirus nordmannii. The sequence continues at coordinate 35,883,431 of OY804518.1, read as the reverse complement.
GAACAAACGTAAGTGATAAATACAGTCTACATAATATGTATATGGAGATCTTCTTCTTCTTGAAGTAACTTCATGAAAATAGAATGATAGTAACTACTGCCGCCTCGGGCATAGAAAATAAGTTATTCCCGCACTAGACTGCATTCGAAACGTGATGAATTGATTAACGTCAATGCAGAGAGAATGAAAAATGGAACAAATCATTTTTGAGTTATGATGATGGTAACGTTTAAGTAGTCGTCGTTGTTGGGCCTATCTTTAAATTTATAAAACAGGACTATTCAATTGGTGGTCCTACAACACATTTCGAGAGGACCAGCTAGAGATTTAGTCAAAAATACGTACGTTTTTTCATTTTGTTAGAATTGATTTTTAACTGTTATAATTTCTTTTTTAAGAATCATTATTTTTCTGGTCCAGATTTAGTCTTGCTTTGAAAATAATACCCAACACCATTTGTAGTTGAATAGCCCTAGTGTAAATAATTTATGAAAGTAGGTACTTCTAATACCTACTACATAAAGTCTAACATCATTTGTTTTTATGGTTTTTTTTCTTAAGCATAAGAAGAAGTTAAAATATTTTTGAATCGCGGAACGACTAAAGAATGGTTATCGTTTATGACCTTTTTTCTTTAAATAAAATAAAAATCATTCATGTCTCTTATTACTCATTGTCTCAATGCATATCTCCACTACAATTCTTTAACCCATTCCTAGCAGCATATTGAAACAATCACATACATATTTCTATTGTACCCTGGGTAGTAGCAATTACCAACCAACTCAAAAATCATCTATCTATTGTTTGATTTTTTAAGGGGGAAAAAAATTAATTATGTAATTAATTTTTCAGAGAAAGAAATGAATTGGAAGCCACACCTTGGTAGAGTAGTTCAACTAATAACAATGGCCTAAATAATAATTATAAGCAATATTGAGGTTTATTAAGGACAATAAACATGTTGTTCTGATAAATAAACGCCTCTGATTGTATTAGAGGCTATACAAATTACACTCAGCTTGGGTGTGACTTGCATCTTGGAGCCATAAATATTAAATATCTATTTAAAGGGTTTTTACTCATGTCTAGTATTTTAAAACCAACTCATATTTTTATTTTTTTAATAATACTGTATAATTAATACGCATATTCGTCAACTAAATCCAGGAATCTGAAGGAATTATATAGATTGGATAAGGGAGGAATAGATTTACCTAACAGATAGAACATGCTCCACCGAAGTATGAAGCAATAATTATGGATTAGAACTCTCTCAACTGATTGCAATGTACTCAATCATTTGGACTGACTTGAGCAGACCAATTAAAATTTCAAATGCCGTTTAATTTATTTTATCTTTGCAAACGTTCAATAATTATTATTCGTCTCCAACTTGATGAGGCATAAGTTTAATATCCTATTTCTATGTGTTGAGTGTATCGAATGATAAATTAAGCAAATGAATCAGACAGATCAAAATAGAGTTCAAAATGTCAACATATTATATATGTACAAATTAAAAGCTATATTACAGATTTGTGATACGTATACTTACGTAGGATCCACATTCTTGAGTTGCTGAAAGGCTAACAAAAATAATTAATTATCGACTAGTTAATTAGTGTTTGTTTTAATTATTCATATTACTAACAAGATGTTGAAGCAAATCGAAAGGATGATTACTTTTTACAAACGAAAGTTAGTTAATGACAGATAAATAAAAATAATTTATAGTAACACCTTCCTTGGATGGAGTTCTAATGGGAGGGGGGGGGGGGGGGGGGGTCTTCGACTTGGGTGGTTTCCATTAGTTGTGTGAAACTTTCTTGGACGTTTCTATTTTGTGTGTATGTACATGAACAAATACATTCATACAAAAGATCCAGCCAATCAGAGAGGGTGAAGTAGATTATATTCTTAGCTAATGCACAAAGATCATTAATAATACATATCTCCTTCAAATCAATTTCTAAGAAACAAACTGATTTGCAAACTCAAATAACTCTAGGCTCTTTGAGCTCATTAAGATATGAATAATATTTATTCTTCCATCATTCCGCTATACGTTTTGCAATTACACCAATTTCAATTCAAGAAATATGCAATAGGATACAGCTTCACAATGAATGAAAAGATCCAAAAGTATGGCATATAAAATTGTTTGAAAATTTATAAGAGCCATTTATGATGTCATCACATCATGTTGATAACTAAACTATTTTTTCTTTAATTTCAAAGGAATGAAGTAGAACGTAAAATGATCGATTATTATGCATCTCATTCACATATAAAGTTAATCTGGGATCTATGAGTTTAATTCGTTAAGCATGTAACTCTATTAAGTTTCATATTTTTTTGCTTTGCAATTTTACTCGATTTTACAACAGGGGAAAATAAACAGTATTTCTCTTCATTAGATGCATTGAAAACAATAGAATATCAAATGAGTCCCTTTTAAATTTAAGATCTACATGACCATTACTAAAGCTATTCTATTGATATCCAAGAAATAATGCATTAATTTAATAATATCAAAATATCATATGGCTTACTTATTATTAAAATAATGCAATATATTCGGAATTCGGATTGTTGTCTTATTTCCTCTTCAACCTCGTGTGAAATACAGAATTAAACCTTTTTTTTAAGTTCACTGGATCAATATTCCAGGCAATTGAATTGAACCTTCTACTTTGAGATGCAATAATTGGTAGAAATGTATAAAATGGTTTTGTAGTTAACTCTACATATATAGTTGAAAAAGTTTCATTATTTTTCAAAAAATCTCGCGTAAATTCTTATTTGAAATTATTTTTGACTAAGATCAATGTTGCTAAGTTCGTAAATGATAAGCCTTATTCTAATAAAGAGGAATCTACAGTACTTTTGACTTGTAGTGAACTAAGACCCCCTTATTTTAAAAATATGACATTTATAGGTGGAATATGCATATTCGACTTAAAGGTTTAAGGTTATTATTATCCCTCTCGACTTCGTGGAGTAGGTAACTTTCCTTTTATCGTTTAAATACCGTAGCAAATTATTGTTATTATGTTTTGCAGAAAAGGGTTTGTACTACCTATAAAATACGCTTTTCCAAGCAATGGAAATGCAACATTCCTATGTACCTATGTACACGTAACGAAATCTTCGATGATGGTTTTGTCTTATTATTGACACCTATAGTACATAAAATAATCAAACACCACTTTCTTTTCAATTATCCAGAGTATGAAAATGCACGCACACCTCACATCTTCACAAACTGAAAACCACACGAGAGTATAATTATAGATAAAGATAGAAATCAAGGGGCTATCAAATATGATAAGTACAAGTTGTAACTTGTACAAGCAGATTAATCAACGTTTATTAACGTCTTATTTAAATACAACACACGAGTCATTTTAATTATGAGCTATGCACCCTTCCATTTGGATTCATTCATATGCTTTATTTATTACCTATTTATGAGTGAAGGAATCGTTTCATATTTTATTAGCCACATAATATTTAGAAAATTGACCCATGATATATTATTGAAAATCCCACTGAATTTCAATCATTAATATCTCTATCACAGGGTCCATAAAATCTCATTTTTCCAACTTGTAAAATCAGTTTGAAATAATACATAATACACATGTTCAGTATACTTTGTATTCCACTTTAATATTAAATAAAATTCTTCTACATATATTTCATTTGGTGACATTTACATGATATAACAATATTTTATTATAAATTACCAATCGAATAACCTCCCACATTTTGTAAAGATGTGATTAGAAAGAAGCCTCTTCTAGGGGGTTCCATATAGTGTATATATATATATTACTCAAATCAAACAGGCCTATATTGCACGCCCACTATACCGTAGTATTAAATTAAATGTTTCCATATTAGTCGAGCTAAATTACGTTAATTAGAATATGAATGTATGTACTAAATTTGTTCCTAACATATATCACATAAGTCTCAATACTCTTAATCCCTCTGAGTTAAGTCATATTGTAATTAAATTGATTAGATATATCTTTTAGTAGAGTAAGATGAACGGAGAAGTTACTTTTAAAAAAGGGGAAATGTATTGAAAAACGAATATCTAAATTCAATTTCTGTATTTTGTCGATATCAATCCTGAGTTGTTCCCTCATACAAACTACTTATAGAGTATATTTATAACGCATCAACTGAGGAAAAACTTTGCTCTATAACATACTTATTTTTGGAAATTATACGACAACAATTTATAGTCAAGTAGGTACATCCAGCTTTTTAAACAATAAAGCTCTTACAAGAGCAGTTGTGACATACAATTAAAATGAAAGGGACTTTGCGTTACTTTCCCAGATCACAATGTGTAATAGAGTTTACACAAAAACATGAAAAAACAGGAGCCATTCCTTTGAATTATCAAATTAAGAACAATTTTCTGTGTCAAATTATATAAAAGTTAATTTGATCAAAGTTTTTGTATTGATGACACGAGTTTGAATATAAAAAATATTGCAAATCATGACATAATTTATGCCTACTCCCATAACAGAGGAGAAACAGAAAATATTTGTAAGGACTTTCAATTCTATATTTATGTAAGTAAAACTATTAGAAAAAACATTTTGGAAATATTTAGAACAAAATTCGTAGGTAGAAAGGAAACTAAAAATTGAAGGCGGCAAAAGAAAGTTACAGAAATGGGCTATTCTCAAATAAACAGTTATATAAAAAAATAGAAAATTAAAGATAGAATATTAACCTCTTTATTATATTTCTAAGTATTATCTCAAGAAAATGTTCTCTAAATGACAAAAAGAAATAAACATAAAAAAGGAAACGTTTCATTACTATTATTATTATTAATGCCAGTTGTTTTTATTTTACTTTTTAATTTCGCACATTGCCAATCATAGAATGCTGTAGCATCACGCTCGAATGATTTTAAATAGACTTAAAAAATGGTTGGTGAGGATGGCAGAAGGAATCATGGGATATATCATATAGTCCTGATGTTTCTGTCCTTCTTTCTCGTTGTACGTTAAAAACGATAACCTCCTTTACCTATTCATAAAAAGAGAAATGTAACAACATACTCAAGATAATTATGTTATTTGTACCTATGTATACAGTAGACGTTTTGAGGACATGATGATCGATTGACTTCATTCGATTTGTAAGAGATACACATAATACATGGGTATGTATGTATGTAGAACAAAGATGAATGGAGTATTTCCATTTTTTTAGGATTATTTGATTTCCCTTCCCTCCCTCCTCCATTACTACCCATTTCCATCGCCCATTTTCAATTTACTTTTTGAATAGTAAAATAAATAGATACATGTTAATATATGTTCGTTTCTCCATTCCTACCCACAGATAAGGAACTACCTAGGAGTTAAAAGGGAAAATATTCAAATGCACGTACAAATCTAACCTATTATCTATAAAAAAAAACCAACTAATGTATAATTAAATACTGTACAGAATGAATATAGTGTACAAATATTGTTTTCTTAAAAATAGACATAGGTACATAGACATAGGGGAATGAAGCTCCATTTACAAGGCATTTACATCTTAAGATTCTTAGTCGTTATTTATTAATAAGTGCCCGACTAAGACATTAAAAGAAAAACAAATTGAATTACTCGTATCTGAGCCCCTTTTTCTACATACATGTCGGAAAGAATGTGAATGGCTTTCTCAAATTATTAAAACGAGCTTATCTTAATGCAGACTAAAATATGTACGTACATACATACATATATTTTAACCGAGATCAATAAATATCTGTAGATCTCAAGGAGAAGTTGGGTGCTATTGAAATACAGCTGACTAAAACACTGATACATCATAATACAAACCAACGGTGCACAACATGTGAACTCGGAGGAGATAAATATCATGGAATCATGGAATATGGAATGGCGAAGTATGGATTTTATTTCATTTATTTTATAGCCGTGTACATAACAAAATACACGTTCATAGTTCATACGGGTCTTTCAAAATAAATATCGTTACCGAGAGTCCATTTCCTTCCTTTACATTGTTAACAATTTTATTGTCCATTACAACACTATTTTCATTGTATCTCGCAACCTTTCTTCCAAAAAGAAACATGTAAAAAGGCGCAAAATCAGTTGGTAGTAAGCCTATTCTTGCCAATTATGGAGTCATTCTTCAAAAGTATAACAAGCATATTATCATTTTTTTGAGACATCGTCAATTGATGCTTTCAAGATCAAGATATTCTAAAATAAGATATTGAATATTTTCTTGAGGTATGAAGAATGTGAGCTAAAAGTATCTTTTTCGAAAAAAAAATGACTTGCTCACCTTTTGCTCTGGGTGACTATACTATTTTAATAAAAAAATTTCCTATTAGATCTCATTGGATAGCATGTTAATATGTAGTACTGTTAAATGGCACTTCAGATGGAATTTCAAAATACATATCTTTTCTACTTTTAAGAGACTCAGTTTTATTTCGTTTCATTATATTACTTCATTTGAACTGTACTTAAGATATAGGGTTTTTTTTTATTTATGAGTGAAGTACGTTTGTACATAGGTATACAAGAATCTAAAGGTAAATGAAAGTCAGACAATATAAAGGAAATAAGATATCCCCAGAGTCGTAGAAAGATAAAAGAAAAAAAAATTGTCTTCCGAGTCACTTTTATTTGAATAAGGGAAATTTTTCGGGATTAATGAGAGAATATATAAATAATGTGTACACACACAAATATGTATGTGATTTTATGTAAATTTTTTAAAAAGATATGTATGTAACAACTAGAAGATATCAAATTTCCTTGAGGGCATGTCAGACAAAAAAAAATACTATTTTTTCTCTTTTTGAAAATTGATACTATTGACGGATTTCCAAGACATCACAAGCTTTAATATATGAGTTCAACAAATATAAGATATTTGTTTTGTTATTATTATGAGTTCAGTGATATGACGTAGTCAAAATATACATATAATTCTCTAATTCCACAGACAAATATAGGTTAAAGTTTCTTGATGCACGTTATTTAGAGATTGCATGCTATAGATGATTTATGCAAATCTTTTTTTTACTTTGGAAATCAATACCAAAATATGGTCTTCAAATGAGGTTAATTGCTCCATTATATACAAATAGTTATATTCTTGATTTCACTTACTTATGTAGAAGGAAAGAGAAATGAAGAGGGTAAATATTTATTTGAGTAGTGAATAGATACATAATTACTATTTTGAATCCATCTATTTATGGATGAGGTAAATGGGATATCTATTATTCATAAAGATATTGAAGTACTCAGTTTCTTCAAACTCTTAGGCTAAATATAAAAATATACCTTTATGCCTAGATGTAAATAATATGTTGGTCGGTCCTTTATATCGAACTTAAAATCAGTCTGTTCCGCTCGTACAAATTAATTCTAAGTCAACAACAACGAATACAAATATTTTACGTTTCATATCTGATACTTGTAGTATTTAATGCACTGATCACGAATCTATAATTAGTTTTTTTTTATAACAAATCTGATTATTGAGAATTATAGATTTGAGTATTTTAAACTTTATATTACTTCGAGCCAACTTTTGAGCGGAAAAAAATGGATAATTTACATACAAAATTTAATTTTAATATCAAATACGGGTTTATATTTACATGTGAGATCATCTATTTTTGCTTTTTTTAAAAATGAAAAACCCGAGGAGTTATTCAACCACGAACAAAAACAAAATGATTTTTATAACATTTACTTACATTGCATTTTCTGAAAATTGAATGATTTCAGATTAAATATAAACCCATACTTGCAATTGACAGTTAAGCGGATTAGTATTTGTTATCTTAGCCAAAAGATTTTCCTAAGAACAAAATTTTATATACCTGTCCTTGAAATATTCAATTGTCCTCAACATACACTTTTTAATAGACGGTATATAGCTTTATGCTATGATCCTCTGCCATTCAACACCAATAAACCCTTTTTTGAGTTTGAAGCCCAAGCATTAATGAATAGCTTAATTCAACAATTAGCTAAAATAAGCAGTGAAATGATTTTATTCTTGAATTTCATCTTCTTAATAACTTCCGAGTATCCTTAGTCTTTTGCATCTATACTTATGGAGTGGGCACTTTAAGATTAATAAAGCCTCATTAGAAGATTCCTACAAGCAGCGAGTAACTAGTTCCGGTCCAACTTTCTCACTTAAATTAATACTTAATTCATTTTTCTTTATTTCTAACGATCGAGTAGGAGCTAAAAAGATTTTTCTTAAATTTGATATTTCAAGTACTCAAAACTTATTCAAACAAGCCTCGAAGCCTGTATTGAACGAGTAAGTTGCAAGGAAACATCAAAATTTAAAATTTGAAAATACTTAAATTATTTGTTATTCACCGGTTTTAGATATAACCAGTAACCATGTATCATCTTAACCTTTAAAATATCAATCAATAAATAAAATAGAAATAGTAGCAAGTATTAAATAAAATAAATCACACTTAACACAAGTCGACTAATGAAATTCGGTCAAAATGACAGTTTGGATGATCTAGAGTAAACAGTTCAACTACTTGATATACGTATACGGTTCATTTTCTACCCATGAGATTTTTCAACTATTTTGTTGCTCTTGATAACGATATTTTATATAAAGCTATCAAATCATCATCTATTTGAATGAGTCAGCTATAATTAAACGTTGTTGTTTTTTCATTATTTATTATATCATTGCATGATTTATGTGTGTACATAAATATTATGTTTGCAGGACTTGACGGAAATTGTTAAAAAGATACTTTAAGGGATTATTTAGAAATATAATGGCATAGTATAGTCAGGATTTAATTACTGTTTTACGAATTTAAAGGTACTTACAACAGTTGCTACCCTTTTACAATTAACCCCATTACATTGTTGAGCACCAAACATCATAAAAATAAAAAGGACCAAGTTTCGAAAATACATTAATTCATATGTGTATGAAGTCTAAAAATATCACGTCAGCAATGAATCCCTACTAAAAAAATTACAACCAAAAACTTATGATAAAATATAGGGTGGTCCAGATAAGTCACTTGACGGTTAAGTATATCTCGTTCTTACTCTTCCTCGGTTATTAAGTCCAAAAGTCTCAACCAGTCATCTTTGAGACATAAGCATAGCCGGTATAGACTGGTGATGACATCACTAACTAATATTTCAACGTCATCAAGCTAAATTTGTTTAATAGTACAACTAACCCTATCATTCCCTACTTCATAGATGCAGGGTTTTTAATAACCATAATTGTTGCTTAAGTTTTCAGCACTTAATAAATCAATCTGCAAATGTCCAATATTGTCAAAAGACGTTAATAAGGGTAGAACAAAAAAAAACCATTTTCTGCAAGATGGAGCTCCAATTCACGCATGTTCAAAACCTCAGGAATGGTTGGAAGAAATAATTTCATCATGGGACAAATCTTAATGGCCTTCTTCAAGTCCAGATCGGAACGTCCTCATTTTAAGTAGGACTATGTAGAACTGAGGGTTCAGGTTCATTCCAGTCCATTTAAGAAACATAGAAAAAACTTCCGTGCAAGCACATCAATTCCAAACTCGTTTATCGAACATAGTGGCTAACGATAGGGGACAGACTTTGAATAATTTATTTAAAAAAATGAACTTAGAAATATATTCTATAACTTTTATTACTCCCATTTCTTATATTTAATTTTGACTCATTGATTATCACGGAAATTTGTACCTTTAAAACTTATGAATAACCCTGTAGCTTTATTATGAAATTTTGAATATACCAAAATTTACGAACTCTGCTTCATGAAACACAATACTAAGATTAATGAGTTCATATCTTATTAAGTACTAAGTATCAAAACTTACTCTCCTAAAAATTGGCAATCTATCTGAGTCTCCCCTAAATAAAGGGATATTTGATTTGATGAAAGGGGGAGTAATTACGTTACCACACCTCTTACTTTTAGAAAGAGGCGAGTGAGAGAGAGAGAGAGAAAAGAAAATTGGGAAACAATAAATTAAATGAAAATCTATTTTTTAAACATCCACCTTGCCCCTTCCTTAGTTTTCAAGCTTCAAATGTAAAACTTGATCTTCGCTGTGTTTAAAAAACTAATTATTGATAAACGTGAAAAACAACTACATATATATTTGTATCCTGTTATATATTATTCCCATTCTCTTCTATTTAATAAAAAAACATTGTGATGAATTCATTTGATGACTGAGTGGGGAGAAATAACAACGATTGTATATACTACAATTACTACTCTAAACAATCCCTAATGATATGACTGTGGCACATCGAGCTTTTTTGGCCACTCGCAACCTCGATTCACAAAAGGGAAAGGAAAAATTTGGAAAAACGTATGGTAGCGATATTTCTATATTTTCCTTTTTGCCAACTGCTATATTTGGGCCGAGTTATTATTATTTACTTTTTAGATATATATATATATACAGTGTATACTATATATGTTGGACTCCTTAAGTCCAACATGAAGAGGATCCAGATACTTGGTTCATTTCCACAGATTGCATCTTTAAAACTAATGAATTATCTTCAAGCCTGGATCAAGTAAATATTGTCGTATTCGCGCTCTCTTCCCATATTCCGAGTGCATTTTTCACTCAATGATTGTCGAGATTTGGAGTTTCTGAGGTCATTCACTCAGATCGGGAAGCTCTATTTACTGTTTTACTTTGGAAACGTTTAGGACAACTCCTAGGATCAAGTAGTCTGTTTACTACTTCTTAACACCCTGAATCCAAAGGGATACTGGAAAGATTCCACAGGACTTGGAGGACCTCTCTCGCCGCAAAAATTAACCTAGAGGAGGAGTCATGGCTGGGTTATCTTCCATTTGTGATATTTGGCCTCCGTTTATTCCAATTGCTGTTTTTTCTCCTATGCAATATGTATTGGGATCAGCGCCACGGCTACCTTTATCGTTAGTGGAGTCAAAGGACGTACTCGACGACAAAACCCTGTTCGTTAAGCTCAACAGCATGAAACATACACCCCCCAGATATATACCCGAGTCTCCCGAAATAAATAGAGCAGCCTTAGAAACTATCAAAAAGTCACGGTTTATTTGGACAATAAATATTATGTTATCATTTTTCATTTCGAAACTGGACAATAGAAAATTATATGATGGATCTAACCGATTCCTTTTATTCTTAGAAAATTACACACTTCCACTTAGACAATTAGAAATATATTAGTACATAAAAATTTGAAATTTTATTAATTATAGTTGTACAAGATATTATATGGTATAAAAATAAAATAGTAATGTAATAACTTAAGCTGAGAATACTATATATATATATATATATATATATATATATATATATATATATATAGTATTCCCTGGATTGAATAAGGAATGTGCCATGATCTTGACATATATTTTATAAACAAACAATTACAGAATATTTTCTTGAAGTTAATATTTAACAAAAAGTTAATAAATACTGCTTAATGAAAAATTCTCTAACACTAATTTCAATCTTAAGCCCCTATTTTTGACCCTACAATAATTTAATAAATGTTTTGCCAATCTACAGTGTAACGATTCCCCGGCTTCTTCAATAGCGAAATACACCCCATAATTTGAATATCTTTCTATAATCTTTTGTACATTAAATATTAACTCATGAAGCTTCGGAATTATATTTTCTTTAGGAAAATATATATAAAATAATATACCAAGATCATGGCACTAAAGACTAATCATAGAAACTTCATCAGGTGTATAAAATTTATTATTTGAGAGGTATTTAAAAAGATTTAACAAGTGTTCAGATATTACCCTAAATCCTGGTTGTATTCCAGGATAAGGGTCAATCATTTCAACAAAATTATCTAACAATTTTAATATGTCTCTCCCATTAAAAGTACCCCCATGGTACGATTGAAATTCGACATTGATTTGATTTAAAAATTCATATAACTTGATAATTCCGTTTATTTTACTCGAATCAATTAAATTTAAAGGATGTTGCGATCGGGGGAAACAGGTGCCTTCAAGATAGAGTTTACAATGCAAAAAATTTCTTTATAAGTACTTTCAATCGATATTCCAGCCATTCCTTTGCCATGATCACCATGAAAAGCAATTTGAATTATGTTGTTACCCCACTCAGTTGGAAAATGTAACAAATTTTTTTGAAAATATTCATTTAATTTGCAAAATAAGAATTTCTTAACCAAGTTCTTTAAAATTACTCTTACTGGAATATAATTTCTCAGTTCCCCATAACCAATTGTCAGAATTAAAGCCCAATTCTAAAAGTTGAACCTACCGATAAGAACTAACGTGATCTTCGCATGAAAATTTAGCCCATTTGTTATTATTTTTAAGATATTTTCTTAATCTCACCATTTGACTTAGATTTACTCCCAAAAAATGTTGAAGTTTAAGGGATTCATCAACTGAAAATTTAAGAACATCGGGAAAAAAATTATTAATAAAACTTTTGATGATCAATTTAATGGACTCTAAAGAAAGGCCTTGCACCGAATGTAAATAGTTATACAACTGATAAACTTTAACTCTAATTTTACTTTTATTATTTGTTGATTGTATGCTGCAATTAGCATTAGAAGGAAGTTAAGTGTTTAATTTCTGTATTTTTCCTCTTAAGTTACGTATTATATTACTTTTCTCATGAATCAACCTTTTAAGGCGAAAAATTTCTCTATCTTGGGACACACGCTGTTTCTTACAATAAATATGGTCACTCATGTTTAATAAAAATAATGAAATAGAAATATATCCAAAACCCAAAAAAGAAAGAAATAAGAAACAAAGATGAGTCGACGTATCCTTTGATAGATGATGCAGATAGCTTTTAACTTTCTTTCAAAATCTTATAGAAAAGTAGAATTCAGCGATGAGAGAATAAATGCAATAAATCCTGGAAGATAGTTAATGAGATAGGTCAAGTTCGAATGGAAATTATAATTAAAAACTTTGAATGTTGCACTATCATACCTAGGGCTAGTAGTCAGTAGTCAGTACCTCCTTCGGATTTTACTTCGAACAAGAAAAGAAGTTGCTGATATACCTAGTTATTAACTACTACTAACTACGAAGTAAGAACTAAATATAAATATTCAAAAATTCAAATAAAGGGCGCGTAATCCTTGCTTTAATATACCTAGATCAATATCATATATAATATATCATAATAATTAATACCCCTTTTGAGTTCATAATACGTAAAGTTAGCTGCTTTAAATCAGAAAAGTCAACTGATTTATAAAAACAACTGAAGAGAGAATACAGTGTATCTTTGCTTAACCCAAAAAGCACGTCGTGTGGAGCTACAGGATACAGTAACTATAGATAGTCGTTTCACATGCTCGAATAAAAAAATCAAACAACGTTACATATATCATAACAGTTATAGTTACATCGGACTAAACACGTCACATGTAAATATAAGTAGATAAGTATTTATCGGGATGGCGAGCCGATTCCTGGAGGTACTGCAATACCAGGCCAACTCACGACAGAGCCGACGCAAGCGCCGGAACATCCATCCCCTAACAGAAATAAGATTAATATCGAAGAGGACACATGGTCCTCGTATCAGATATTAAGCTGATAAGAACAGATACTACACTTTGATCTTAGCCAAAAGGCCGAGAAGCGATACTGTAACATAGAAATACAAAAATATAAGTATGCTGAGTACACACCCTTCGCTGTCAGACGTGAAATTTATTAAATTAACCAAAATCGTTGGATTTTATCTAATATAAAGAATAAAAGTAGTTGATTTTGAAGTACAGTAATGGGTGCCAAATAAAATGTATTTGAATGTCAGAAGAAGACTTCGTTAAGGCGTCTTTTACCAAAAGCTTAAATTTTATTAACTAATGTCTGATTTGAGCACCATCTGACGGTTTTAACGCTCACTATTTATTAAAAAATGCTGTCCTAATTCATCCACCTGGCAACAAAGAGAATCGATATATAAAAGATAAAAAATACCACGTGGAGTTAGAATAAAAGGAGAATAAGTTATTTTATTATTTAAGAATAAATGAAGTAGGTTCATTAAATGACCATGTTCGATAGACTATGTCGTATGTTTATGGATAATATTTTGTTTTTAATGTGAAATTTATAAGACACGTTTCATATACTGGGATTTGTATTATATACGTGATTAATAACGATAGAAAAGTTAATTTAATTATTATATATAAGTGCTGAGATGTTTTTATAGAACAAAAGCAATGAAAAAGATGACATCGAAGAGTTAAAAAAAACTTGCTGGGAGGTGGTACATGAAAGGTTATATGCTAGTACATATTTATATAACTTCTCTATTGATGTATTACTATAAAGTCATGATGATGCATGTACAACTTTTGAATTAGAGATTAAGTGCCATGGGAAAATGTGCGACTTCAACATCACACCTTCTCCGCCTTAAAGTCAATAGGAAATCTTACAAAAGCAAACAATTAAGATTTATTCTGCTCCTACTTTTCCCTAGAGATAAAACCTTTGAAATGAACTGGAGTTATTTCGGAATAAGGATCTACAATCACAGAGCACATATGCTGAAAACAAACAAACACTAAGAAACGAACTATGTGCTTGAAGCATATTAAACTCCATTTAATAGTCCATTTCATTACATGGTTGATGAAAAACAAAAACAGAAAAGGTCCTCTCTTGAAAATACATATAATGATACAATATAATTGTGAATAATTACAGTGGAATTACGGCCAAAGGCTTTTTGTTGTAAAATAATTTTTTTTAAACAATACTCACTTAGATAATGATAACATTGATAGTGTGTCCTTAATTTACACATGTAATTAGTTTTTCAAGACACTATGACGTGTTTTTGTCAAGATGAATCCTCAATCTGTGGTGTAGGAATAAAGAACAGGCTTTTGAATGTACATTATTTATAGACAATCAGCCTTTTTCAAAATAATTTAAAAATAAATGATAGTGGTTAACATATAATAAGGATTTACGAGACAATCAAAGTGCATTCCATTTAACAAAACTTTGGTACTTTGATTATGTAGGAATACCACTAAATATACTTGAAGGAGAAAGTGAGGGGTTAAAGGTATTAGTTGCATTGTAAAAACGTACGTGTGCGTTCGACTTATAAACTTTTCTTCCCCTCAATTGATTACTCAGATTTTCGACTGACAAATGACGAGAGGAATTCGTGTATGCAAATACACGAATCTAAACATATTTGAGGCTAAACTTCTCAGAAGGAATCACAATTATTATTTATCAATATTTTATTAAAGAGTGAAATTGTCACAAATCACACCAGGAAAAGGGTACTCTACCCCAAATAAAATAAAAAATAATTCTTACCCCAGTTTAATCATCGTGAAAAAATCTACCTATTTGAACGTAGAAATAACATGTTTCTGTAAACGCGTTGCACCTATGAACATTACATTGAAACATTACGTAAAGTTTGATAATATTTTTGTTAATTACTCATAGCAAATATCTAATAAAGTATTCATAGGAATAACCACATGGCTATGACTAGTTCAATCATGATATTCTTGAAAAAAAGAACTCGGACCAAAGAGAAACCTCTACGTGAGTCGCATTATATTCCCATCCACTCATCAGAACTCCATCAATTTTAAAGAAATTCCCCATATACATGTATAAATAATACGCAAGGTCCGTGGATTTTCATTATTCTACAGGATTCATAAATCAACATTAAAAAAATATTTATATTCTGTGAAAAGAGCAATTATTTAAGAATAAATACTCATCTTGAATTTTAATTACTTATTTTCCAAACATCTTAAAAGAAAAATCCTTCAAAAAATGAATAGAAAGTCATGAAAATGAAGATAGTCGGATCATCTCAATAAACATTGAAGTGTTGAGAATTCCTCATGGACTCAGCTTCGACTGAGTTGTTATGTATGTATGACTATAAAAATCCATTCAATGATGCATAGAAAACATGTTATTTATACCAATTTGTATAAAGGGTCTGACTAACATATTATTAAACCTAGGTACATTACAAAATTGTATAAGATACTTAAATATGTATTACCAAAGTTTGGTCACTTTCTACACATGCTTGTTTCTATGCAGACGTCAAAAATGGATGTAGGTATTAATATGAAGAGCCAAATTCTTTCAAAAATGGATCGAGTGATAGTTTATACGACTATTGCACCATTAAACTCAACATTTTACTCAAATGATAAATTAGAGATTTGACAATGAGAACCAGAAATATAAAGATTATTCATTCAAACTCAAGATAAATTATTATTAATATTATTCACTATCCTTGTGTTTTAAGATCTAAAATACCTTAAAAAGCGTGCCAAAGGCATAATTTAATACATACAATTTAAATTTTAATCATTATAATCATTTCTTTAAGAATATAGATATTTTTTGAATAGAAACGACTTTTTTAACATTTAAATTTACATATTAATACCGGCTGTCTCAAGGAACCCAGTTGAACATGAAGAAGTGGATAGTCCTCAATTTATAATATTGAAACATTTTAAAGTAGTTAATAAAATAAGAGTAAACAAGGGTATGGGGAAATAATGATTTGATAAGTAGGTACTTAAAAAGCATAAGTTACCCTTGCTTCTAAATTATGGAAGAAGGATCAAGCTGCCATGGCGCATATGTCAGTGTACACTCGAACAATACAAGATTTCTATCACATGATTGGAATTTTAAAATATTTTTCTTCCTTAATGGTATGCTTATCACACAGTCTCTCCTTAATCTTCCATCTCCTTAAAGATTTAATTTAAAATTACATTAATATGAACTTACGATGATGCTTCGAGGATCCAATTCAAAAGATCAATCCCACAGTGTTCCCTACACTCCATCCTTGTTCCGTAGGATGATTCAATCGCAAATAATAACACAAGATTAGCTTTGTAGATCATTCACATTGAGAACGCCCCACCATTCCTCTTGAAATTCCGCGAATGAATAAATTAGAGTATTTGTATTCATAAGAGTACTATTTAAGTTGTTTGTGAGTAAGATGATAAAGTACTTAACTAGCTGATACATCTTATTCCTAACCAACCATAATCGGAAGAAGAAAACCCATAGGCAGATAATTATATAACAACGTTAATTGTATAATGTAGAGACGTTGGAATAGGGTGTCAGAGACAGGGGCGAAGCCATCTTCACGGATCAGTGGGGAAATTTAAAATTCCCCCGCTGATTGGTAAATTTATTTCGTGTACGTAAATTCTGAATTTACGTTTTCTTTCGTGATTTATAAAATTCTTCATGGTATCATTTTCCTACACTCCTCATAATTCACCTTTGGTTTTTTTTTATCAAGGAGAGCAATCTACCCCTCTACTTGGTCAGAATGGGGCAATAGTGCTAATATGAGCCTTTTTGAAATATACATATATTTGTTTTTGTGTGTTACATGTGCTCAGTGGCGTAGCTAGGACAAGATCTGCATGGGGCTATTTTGTGGTTCGAAAAAAATTGCAAGACGAGGCTGAATAGGAAAGATTTAATATTAACCGAAGATTTTCACGAAAGGCATAATGAACCTATAAATTTTTCTTAGAAAGTAGTTGGTTGCGCTCCTGACCTCTGATATATGTCCACATGAGTGGAGATTTTATTCAAATATGAAAACTCACGTAATTGAATTCAACAGATATTTTTTTTTTATTTTTTATTGTTAAATAGCCAGAAAATGTGGTCATGATGAATAAATCATAGTATGTAGTTAATATAATTAACGATTATACTCGCAATCTAGTAATTTAACATGTAAATTATTTCTTAATTATTTTACCCTCTTTATTTTTACATAATCATAGATTCATTCATCTGTTTAACAATGCATGTGTTACGAGGATTATTCATCTGAATATTTCATATTCATTATTCTCAGCAAATAAATTTGTCAGCATGTTTTGAAATGAAAAGAAACATTTAGAGAAAAAAGACACATTTATATCTTCATCGTTCCTCTCAACCTTTGAAGATGAAAAAAAAAGGATTGGATTATAACAATTAGCCAATTACGTCATTCCTCCGAACTTAAAGGTTCTCCTTTATTTAATACAAGGGATATTCATGGACTAACATGAGGCAAGAGTAGAGACAGTAACAGTTAAGAAAAACTATATACATATTGTAATTCTTCCTGTTAATACATGGATTCCATTGTGTGTAAGAAAGATATTAATTAAGTTGTATTCATCTTGACGCTAAATTCTTTAACACTCCAAGAATGGAATTAACTACTCTAGGATATCGATGCAAATATGTAACTGCCTAAAATCCATTCACTATGCAGGATTAGTTATAAAAACCAATTGAATTTAGATGGATTTAATTTTAAAAAAACCAACTACTACATAAACTGAATGATAGTCAACATCAATGTTTTTTAAATTTAATAATGAATTTGAGGTTGGAAACAAAATGATAGTGTCATGAAGTCTTCTCTTGTATAATGACACTCCTTTTTTCATTACTACATCTTGCTTACAAGGTTTTTTTTAGTACTTCTTAGGAGATAGTTGATTTGAAAAATGACTTGAAGTACATTTTTCTTATGAAATGATATGAAAGTTCAATAACATTTTTCTACTTATATGTACAATAGGTATATAACTCGATGTTATCCCACTAATATGAAAATTTACCATGCATCTTTTGTCAGCTGTCAATGGATTTTCTATGGTTTCTTACCGTTTGGTGTACTGAACGTTGATTTGTTAGACTTAAATTAAACACTGTTAAGCAGTGAACATATTCCTATTATTAATAAAAGGAAATTCCACACTATTGACTTGCTACCATTTCATTTCGGGAGGGGGGGGGGGGGGGGGTCATTTTTTGTAGAAGAGGTTGAGAGATATAATAAAGATGTCATTATTTAAATTTTGTCAAGTTCAAATTTAAATATCTACGTTCTATACCAAGGATATACAATAGGTGGCCTCTGGACCACATTTCTCCTTGGCCATTTTCTCAACCATTCCTCCTTGGCAGTGGATTGGCTCCTCAAGTAAAAAATGGGAAGCGTATTTATTTAACTGAAAATAATTACCAAAATGTTAGTGTTCTTGTCTGGTGCTACCATAATATTATGTGAATTTGTTCATATCCTATTGGCTATTAGAACATGACTTCAAAAGCATTATTTACCAATTAGTTATATACTAAGACTGTGGATTTCGGCGCCATCTTGAGATTATGAATGTTTGCACATGACTCATGTTCTACAGGCTAATGCCAGAGCAGTAAATTTAAAGCTCTGCCAGTATGTATAATAAGAAGAGATCAAAAATTGACCTGGCAACCCTTAAATTTTGATGAATGTTTGAATTACGTCTGCTGTCATAACGTATTATCATATCAACTATTCTTTTACCCTTTTACAGGGAAATACATTGATGTTCTCTGTGAGGGGAAGGAAGGAAATAAGCAGAAATTCACACCTATCAGAAGATTATATAATATCAAATATTCTATGTTCACTCGATTAGGCATTTTATTGATTAATTATAATTATTTGTAGACGGCGTGTATTAATCCATTACATGTGGTTATTGCTACATGTACTCCCCTCAAAAATTAAGGATTACTGTAAACATATTTGAGAAGTAAAAAATTATGTACAGATTGCCAGCCACTAAAAACCATCGCACACAAAAAAATGCTTAGGATTTACAGCTCCAGCTATTTGCCTCACTGATCATTAAAACTGGCTAAACTACTGCTCCTTCGTATAACAGGATAGCATTCACTACATATGAAGATTTATCCATATGTTATTAATTAATTATTCTAAGGAATATATTATGTATGTATACATTCACAAATTTATTTTTAGAGATCCATACAAACGGATGCATTTAAGGATCTTTAATTTAACGGACGAAATAATTATCCATAGATATAATATTTTTTAAACACAATCCACACTTGTATCTACAATTTTTGCTTGAAGAATCGACTTTAAAGAATAAAAAGAAAAGAATCGACATGGAAACCATCATTTGCAATAAATTTAGAAATGCATTATTTTGGGGAATGTAGGTGGACAAATAACTCTGAATTTGTCGAGAGATAGGTCGTATACATAGAATATTAATTAATTATTATAATATTGAAAATATTGATGACTTCATAATGTCATTTAAATGAAGAATGCATTGATCTCAAACTCACTCTCTTGAAAGTAAAAATTGAAGGAGTAGGAATGATTAAGTACCTATGTTTATAATTAAAATCCATGCTGTGATTTGGAATGCTTTGAATGACATGAGCTGTTTCAAGATATAAAAGTTTTGGAATTTTAAGTGTTTAAGATTATTTTTTTCATGTGTAATTCCTAGCTAGCATGCGCTTTACGTTTAGAAAAAGAAAGTATTTTTATTATGATAAGCCATAAATAATGTTCGTTAATCCTTGGTTGAATGAACTATTGATGATAACTTACGGAATCTCCAAGGATGGAACGAGGAAGGATATCATTATAAATAATAATCATCATCAAACCAGTAGAATTATTTTGTAAAAGAAACAAAAAAAAAACATAATAATTAAGGCAAATTCTCTTTGTGTTTTCAAGTAATGACCTATAGTATAAGTAAATATATTATGTATGTATGCAAACAAACAAAAAACTGCAAAAATATTGTGGCATGTTGAATTTAGGTATAGCATATATTTGATAATGTTTGAAACTGCAACTAAATTTGCATGTTATATACTTACATGCATGGATTTAACTCAATCAGCAATGTTATGAGGGAATGTAGCTTGATTAGTCCATTTCGAAAAATAATAGGATAAGTTTTTGTAAGGCTCTTAATTTAATATCGATAAAATCAACTACATAACATTATATTAAATGTGAATGTAAAATTTAAGTATCAATCTGCAAATATTTGAATACAAGATTTGGAAAAACTCCCTCAATTTGAATTTTCAACAAATTTCAAACGTGTTTTCTTGTATTAAATTAATGTCAATTATATGTATATTTTTCGTCAATGGGTTCCATAACTTTAATGAAAGATACATTTTTCACACACCTAATGAAGGTAAAATTAAGTCAAACAAAGTCAAAATATGTATGTACACGAATAACACAAAAGTACATTATTATGTATGATATTTTTATTTTTGAAAGTCTAACCTTTAAGATAGACAAATGATGTGTCGTAAGAAAAAAAAACCCTCTAAAAAAGTATACTTTTCATTTTTAACGACCTTATTTCCATATGTTCAGTTCTGAGAAGTATGTATGTATGTAAATTGTAAATACATACATAGGTAAAACCATAATTGGTTTGTGACAATGCTTCATTACCTATTCTAAGAAAAGTCATAATTTACATTTTAGTTACAAAAAGTACCTAAAATACTTATATAACTTCACTTTTAAGAAATGTAGTAAAATGAAAGAAAGTTTGAGTCTTACACAGATTGAATTCAGGGTCATTGGGATATATGTAGGTACAGCCTGCTACAAAACAATGATAATTCATCTGTCTTTAACTAATAGTTATAATTATATTATTTTTATTGTTTCAAGTTTATAAACTCTTCATAGAAAGTTCAACTCACACAATTGTCAAATTGTTATTGTTTATTATTCGAAGAAATCATAAATATAATGGTGCGTTTAAATTTCAAAAAGGATAATCCATCAAACGTACGGATTAAGTTATAATAAAAAACCCAAGTCATCAACAACAATAGAAAATCATTTAAGGTCAAATTCTAATTGGATGTGAGCATAACAAATAAGTAAATAATGTATTTGTTTACTTACTAAAACTTGCTATCTTAGCACCATCTTGCGGTTAAAAATGTTTTGTTGCCTTGCTCATGCCCTATTTTAATAGTATTTCACATCTTGATAAAGAATCTGTAGTAAGTATTTTTGTATAAAATCTTGCTTTTGTGAACATTTGATTGGAATTTTCTTAGGTTTAAAATACTCTTTTGAAAATGTGGTTGACACAAATTGAGAAAAATAATAACATATTCGTGATTGGTGTGAATGTACTACTAGACTTTGATATGAAAATTAAAAAGTTATTTTTCATTCTCTGACATTGCTTGTTGACTAGGAAAGTTTTTTAATAGAGGAGGATTCTTCGACTCAAGATCTTCTTTTCTAACTATTATTACAAAAGAATTTCCGTGTACTAATTATGAGTCCGAAGAAAAATCTTTGCTTGTGAAAATATCTGAACGGAGTCCCATAAAGAAATAGAGTTTTATTCCACTTAATTTTGATATCATTACTTAAACCATATTCAGATTAAAGTTGAATCCTTGAAACAGGTCCGTTTTTTGAGATCGAGGGCTAGCAATCAAATTATTATACCAACATTTATGGATCTGCGTACATAAATTGTTCGATAGGCATTTGTATGTACACAGTCATGCTTGATTGAAGGAGTGGTACGTCGTCACAGCATACAACATAAGTTTGAGTAGATAATGAGACATAATTAAGTTCCTAGATAATCATTATAGTCAATAAATAAATCTATTTTTTATACGAATAAATATGATGAACGAGAAGCATATATGTAGTATCATTGAGTGAATTTTTTTATATTCATAAGTGGATGATGATACAAGGTATATCCATAAAAAACATTAAATGCTTGTCTGGTCGGTCATTCATCGAATCCTTGAACTCTTGGTGAAGACGATATAAATGCATTATAAACGGAGATCAATATGAACGTGGTCAATAGCCTTCAAATCTTTTGGAGAGACTCCATGCTGTATGTTTGTAGAGAGATAGGTACGCCTTTATTATATGATTAAATTGAGCTTCATGTTGAGAAAATGAGTTTTATGTATTTGTACATATATAATTGGCTCTCAATAAACAATGGCTGTAATTCGTTATAGGACCTTAGCCATTATTCTATTAATATTCTTTCATTATTTTAATAAAAAAAAAGATATACAGAGAACATCCTGAGCCCCTAGGAGTCCGGGAGCGCCAGTTAAATGAGGCCTTTAAAGTGTCTTCACTAGCAGTATAGATTCCATAACAAACTAATGGTGACTCACTGTCGGGGGGTCTTTGGGACATATAGTTGATACATTTACCAAATAAAATGGACAAATTTCTAAATAATCTTAATGAAACTTCATCCATTGGCTTTAAAGAAGAAAGAAGACTAAACACAACTTATTGGCAAAAAACAACACGTATATTTGAATAAAATCAAATTAATAGGTACTGAAGATCCCAATGCATTGGCTAGATTTGTATAATTACTTTTCTAAGTAATTGTTAATTTCTTGGCTACACCATGTTGTAAATGCGAGCGTGTATCAACATATTTTTAATGCATATTATTAGGGTTTGATATGTAATAAAGAGTGATACATTTTTGATAGACAGATATGTCCATTTATTAGTCTGTCCCATTGTGGCATTCACTACATTAAGTAATTCACTATTTTCCATAATTTTTAACAAAAATAAAGGTTATATTCTTATAAAGATTTTTTTTTTATGACCACACCAAAATGCCTGACTTACCCATTGATGACGTGCCGTGAAAACGCTATAATATATATTATACTAATAAAGAAATTATTTAACCTGAATAGTATCTATTATGATTAAAGGGCAACATTGTATTTATAAATATAGGTCTGTAAGCACACAAAAATTTGTTTACATCATGGCAATGTTGAACTACGTCAAGTCAATTTGCACATATGTATATTTTGTATAACTTTATATTTGGCTAAAACGAGTTTAGCCCACCTTATACTGAATAATACCTACATAGCTAGGTATATGTACATGTATGTATCTAGACAATTGATGATATTTATCAAGTATTACATGCTTATAATTTATCCATAATTGGAATAGTTAATCAAATGTTACTCGAAAAATCTCTAAGTTTTAATACTAAATTATGATATTTCATATTTTCATCTAAAAAACAATTATGACGTATTCAGTACCATCAAAAGATATGATGCTTGGAGCCATTTTTAAACAACTAACTATTACCTTAGAAAAGATAATTGTAATAAATTAATGTAATATGAGATATTAATTCAAAATTGGCTGCTCTTGGTATAATTACAGTGTTCCATTTTTTCACTAAAATTTATATAAATAGTTATTTCTTTAAATTAAAAGGATTGTTCAAGAGTATTTGAATTGTTTTGAAGAAACAAGGTCTTATCACACCAATCATTTTCATTACGAACTATCAGTTTATGACATCATTTCATATGAATCTATTAATATTACTCATTTTTAACTACCTTACAAATTAAGGTACTGTGGGCACATATATTTTTATAATGAACCACACCAATTTTTGTCAATTAGTAATTTTCATAAATACAAAAAAATAGAAATTACACCCTTGACATTATATTGAGCATCCCATATAATTTCAATCATTGCATTATCTTAAATTCAGCATCCTAGTTTTGATTGCAACTTGTACATACATAACAGATATAAATATATATTTACATATTTAGAATCTTTTTTTAAAAGATATTCTACAACCTATCGTATCTGCAATGTCCTCTTTCGCCCTTGAGATGTGTAAAAAGTGTTATAGTCTATCTTTTATTATGTATATATTATGTATATGTATTTTATTATGTATTTTCACGAATATTCAACAGTATGGGCATCAAAAAGACTGCCCCTCAGTGTAACAGAAATTCCAAATTAATGCAGCAACCAATGTGAATAAAGATACAGTCTAGAGGTAATAAAAACTTTATTGTATTGTAATATAAGTCGATATGCAATAAAAATTAATAATTTAATATGATATGATATTTAAAAGTATTAAAAGAAGCATGAAAGTTCATTAGTACGATAAAAAATATCAAAGTATCATATTAATTATTTCAATATATACATTTTGAGTATTTTTATTATTATCATTATTAAATTCCCTTTTATTTTTAATTCTATTGTTTGTATGACAATAGTAGATAGTTTAAAAAAAATCGTTTACCGATAATCAAATTGATATATTGGATTACCATCATGTTTTGATAGCATAAATAAGTACTTACAAATTTATTAAAAAATTCAAATTCATTTTTAAGCATGAATGATGATCAATTCATCAAAAATTGAATTGCAAGAATTTGCTGAAATTATTGTATTTAAAAGGTTGTTAGTTATGTTTTAAGAGAGGGGCTTGTGTTCTATAGAAACACATTGAATGTACTTTCAATATAGTGAATCAAATTAGGTGGGGAAAATTATAATTAGAGTCTTAGAAGGAGCTATTTATTGTTGGTATTTTCATATTTCTGTCTTTTTGCTGCGATCATCCCACGTACACTTTTTTTTTCTTTCTAAAAAAACTACTTGTAATTAAGAAGAAGGTTTTCTAATGATTCTAATCAAATTATAAGCAACACATATTAATCATTAGTAGGCAAATACATTGGTACACATCTCTGCAACTATGTAAAACAATGAGCAAGGTTTTTGAGACGTTTTTATGGCGGGGGAAGGGGTTCTATTTATAGAACGTAATTGAGAAGGGCTTGAAAAAACAAAACCATTACCATCAAATATAATGACTTTCAATGGTCTTTGAGGTCACTTCTGGAAGAGGAGAAGAAGAAGGAGAAGTTGGATCCCATTGAATCATTTCTTTCTGAAAAGTCTGTCTCCCTACGTGACAAAGCAAGTTTATGTAAGTATGGCTCAAAGTCTATCAATGTTTATACATGAAAGGTTTTCATGAAGCTCAGTATAAGGTGAGTTTAAAAAATAATAGGTATAAATCACATATTAGTTGTTGAAGATAAAAAAGGGGATAAGTAATCTTC
The DNA here is from genome assembly GCA_963680855.1 of Lepeophtheirus nordmannii. Classification (NCBI taxonomy): domain Eukaryota; kingdom Metazoa; phylum Arthropoda; class Copepoda; order Siphonostomatoida; family Caligidae; genus Lepeophtheirus; species Lepeophtheirus nordmannii. The sequence continues at coordinate 35,857,505 of OY804518.1, read as the reverse complement.
TTTGAGTCTTATTACGTAATGTGCACATTGATCTTTATACTAGTCCAGGTATTGCTTTGTGTCAAATGTAAGTAATATCACACTGTTCCCCTAAGATCAACCCTACCTCCTCTAAATATGTAGAATCAATAACTTCATGTCAAATTTGTTTTCATTTAAAGGTGTTGAAGAACAGTAGAGAGACACGAATAGTAATAAATATTAATTTCCATATTAGGCAATGAATAAAGCAATACAATATTGATTGTATTTTGAGGTTTTGATGGTCATTTTATATTAGCTTTTATCTTAAAAAACAAGAAAATTGACATTCTGAATTTTCAATTTTAAAAGTCAGTAAAAATTAGGAAAAAAAGTAATTTCTTTAGGAACTCATAAATTATTTTTCCATTTTAAATAATACTTCACTTACATTAAAAAAGCACCCGATTTTAATATAAAAACCCTTCCAAGACGCCTTAGCTTTATAAATATTTATGTTTTAGTTCTGAAAAAGAAAAAAGTTAAGATTATGTAATAAAATTGTCGATATTTTTGTATCAAAGTATAATAATGAAAAAAATAATTTAATGTATAGTTTATAAATGTAAATTGTTACCTAAACCAGGGGTTTTCAAACTATGTCAGAGCGAGTACTCCCCCCCCCCCTCCCCCCAGTTTAAAATAATTATCTAATTATAATAATTAAAACTATCGACTAGCATGAGCAATTTGTAAGTCTCAACAGAAAAATATTGTATTCCTCATTTTTACTTACTTTTAAGCGCTTTTTCCATGTTCAAAATGATCCTTTTTTATAAGCTATATAAAGTTATTTTTATTTATTTTCATTTCTTCTTGTTGAAAAATGAGCCTGATTCTTTAACTTACACTTAAAAATCAAAGAAATTAATCTGTTGACCACAAAATCAAAAATAATTATTAATTTAAAATATCAATTTTCGTGTTATTGACATCAAAGTTAATATAAAACATCCATTAAAAATCGGGCACAAAAAAATAAAAACAGTTCAAATTTTGCGGTACATTGTAAACAAGTTATTGATTGGCTGATATAGTAACACGTATATTGCTCCCTTCTTGGTAATAATATATCAATATATGTTTATATCTACATTTGAAGCGCATATTTTTGGGGTATGACTAAGAACTGTGCCTAGGAGTCATAGTTTCTCTCAGATCTCATAATCTTGAGGAGGTTGCGCATTCATGTATCATAAAGTATCAGGGGGGAACTCGGAGTGAATCCGTGAACACAATCCTTATGATCCGAACAACTCAAAAGAATAGAGATTCCCTCCCAACTCGAGTACTTTATATTTGTTGATGATGCCAACCCGTAGAACTTCATTTCAATTTTGCAGTTTGCAAACTACACACTGTCCACTCCATCGAGAAGTGCAAAATTCAATTCAAAATGCATACACGTCCATATAATAATCTTTGGATGATGGCTTTGTATTTTAAAACTAAGTATGTATCTAAATATGAATCAGGCACTGAAAAGATATGCATTGATAAGAACAGTGATTTTACATACATGGTATGCCATTCAATGAACACCCAAGAACTTGAAAATAATGATATGAATGTAATAATAGCTGATATAAAACCATAACATAGTTTACAATTTGCTAATTAGAGCATAATTAGCATAAACTTACATTGAAAGACAGTCTAATTATGTGTATGATATGTTCATTTCTGTGGTTGATTTTCATTAATATCCTAATGTAATTAATAATCTGGTATTTTCAATGCACTAGATGACGAAATTTATGGCAAAAAAAAAAAAAAATGGCGTATACATTTTTTAGATATTTATAAATATTGAATGATTTCATCACTCCTAGTTTTGACACATGACTACATCATAAATCAATTAAAATCAACCATAGAGAGATAAGTGGGAAAACAGATGTATGAAACAGAACCACAGACATCTTAGTAAGATGTAAGAAATTGCAGGGAAAAAATAAAAGGTTAGATCATAGTTTTATTTCATACATTTTAGCTTTCGATAATAACTTTAGCATTTTAATGAAAAACAATAATAAAAATCTTTGAAAATGTTGAAGATGGGATAACTGTCACAAGAATCATATTTTCTAACTCTTTGATCATAAAAAAAATCTTTTTTTGTCTTAGATATTATAAGTTTAAAATCAAATAGAGCCTTTTCATTGTCATCACAGATTACATAATAAACCAAAAGCAAATTCCTCTCATATGTATAAATTTTGAAACAATTACACTGGTCAACATTCAAAAATCCTAAGGGGTATAAGAATAATAAAGGTTATTCAGTTTTGCACACTAATTTCAAATCTGTAACATTTTTTTTCCGACAGTCCGACGGTTTTTGAGGAATCGGATCCTACTTTTTGAGCTATTTTGGCCCATTTCCCAACTTCAACTTCAATTTAAGCCTAAAAAGATACTCATTTTGTGCATTAAAGAATAATAATTCACTAGTGTATTTAATGCAGATTACATTTCCTGTCTTTGTTTTGACCTATAGGGACTCATAGGGGCGTAGAACGTGGGAGTAGGACCAAAAGTTGGTCAAATCGTTTGTACTTAAATAATTTCTTGAATATTACATGAAATGGATTAATAAGGAATGCATTCAGGGGTTGAGACTCACTGCTTTTTAAGTGAGATATCAAGCGCCAGATAAAAATCCTTAATTAAGAAGAAATCGCTAGAAATCTTAGACTCACGGTAGAGTTACTAAAAAACAAGTGCAATAGACAAAAGTAGTAGCGTGCAGAAGAATTTCAGCTGGTTTCTTAATCCTTCTGCCCGCTACTACTTAAGTAGCTCTATCGTGAGTCATTGATTTTTAGCGAATTTCTGCTCGAAATTGAATACAAATTTACACATATAGATTTATTCTCAGTTAAGGATTCTTATCGGACGCTTCACATGTGAAAATGTACGGTGAATTTTGCTGTCAGCTGTCCATTTTCCTTCTTTTCTTTCCCATATTTGTCTTTTGAACATTTATTCGTTGAACTCGGGTTGGTTTTTTCAAAGCTTTAAACAATTGTCTACCATGATATGAAGAATAATTCCACAATGGGGAAGAATTGGCAAAATACCGACCGATTTTGGAACTTTTTTTATGCTTATTTAGGAAGGAGAGGTTTCAAAATCTAATAAAAATGACATCGTGTCTTAAACTGTGAGTCATTTCCTACTATTAAATGAAGAATAATTGTGAAGAAGTTTGGACTTTTTCTTTTTCTTTTTTTCAAAAAAAGGCTGAGATACATATCATTTTCTTATTCTTGAATGAAGAAATGAGTTTAAAGGTATGGACAGCCATGTTCACAATAAGTATGTGCATTGTACAATACTGTCACATCGCAATTTATGGAAAAACTTAAATCCAATTCCAAGATAGTTATTGAGTTAAATCTAATCGGATTTAATTTAATGTAAATATACTTGTAGATTGATAGATACAAGATGAATACGACCTATAACAGTTTTTTCAATACGAATATATATATATATATATATATATATATATATATGTATATTTATAGATATTATAAGTAAACAAAGACATTGAACTTTAATCGCTAATTATACGTTCATGGTCAAATGGTAACTGCCATTTGTAGTAATTTGTACGGCATTACAAGTACTTGCATTTAATAATGATTCTACGTGATTTTTTTATCATCTTAATGATTCTTCTCTTGAGGTCCATATAAGCGATGTTTATCATCATATACGTACGCTGAATGATAATAGTCGTTGTTATAAAAATACATTGAAGTTCAATTATTTAGCATTATTATTGTTATTGTAAGGTCAAACATAAATAGTACATATAAGCAATCAAGGCAAACTGTTTAGGGTCATACATATAAGTAGTTGTAAACTGTTATGTAATTACAGTTTCAAAACATTCAAAGTTAGATAGGTATTTGCTAGTTCATCAGTGAAGAAGAAAAATATTTTGGATTGTATTTCTGCTATTTTAAGATTACAACTAATCCAAAGAATAAAATTAATGTCAATCCCAATAAAAATGGGCTCTACTCACCAATACGCCTATAAAAACATTTATTCAAATTATATGTTTAACTGCGTTATAATTTATATGTGTTCGTCCGTAGTAGATATTTAGTAATGGTTCCAAGATTTAAAGAGACATGGATTGTGTATGTATGTATGTATGTATATACTCATTCATTTTTAGGTATTTTAAGGTAAGGAATAATATATAACAGGCATATACCAAGGAATGTACAATTATAATTTCCCACTAATTTATTCATAAATTTCTTTCTCTCTCTTTGTTTTTAGCTCCTTGGCAAGAGGGATTCAAATAATAATTTTTATAATAACTATACTTACCCTTCAACTGCATAAATAGGGACCTCAGATGCCAAAGAATATTAACTTAATAATTTCCTTATTCCAAGTTTGATGTGTCATCCATTCTAGAGACGGATTACTATTTTGAATAAACCAAAAATGGGTTTTAGAAAAAAATAATAACAACAAAACCATATTTTTTTATTTCAAAAAAAAAAACAAAAAAAAAAAACGACGGCTCACAAATCATAAAATTTCGCTCGATCTTTTCATTGCATCTCTCGACCTTTTATCTCAAAAGGGAAAGAAATAAGGCTTGAAATCAGTTTCTATAAAGCACATAGCCATTGATGTCAACTGTTGTACTATTTTCTATTTATGGTAATTCACACAGATTCACATCAAATAATTTGAGTTAAACAAATCAAGGTTTAGAACAAAAATAAGGGGGGGGGGGGTGCTGATATTTTGGTCATACATAGTTGTCATGTATTAAAAAAAACTTTAGAAAAAACTAATATGAAAGTATAGATATCTAAATTAGGGTGACTATATTTGAAATCCAAAAAAGAGGACATATGGCCCATCAATGTTGGTTTTAAACGTCCTTTTTTAAAGTTAATAAAATTTTCGAATTTTATTTTAGAAAAGATTATTTGAATCTTATTTTTTTTTTTACAAAAAAAAATGATTTTGATTTTTCTTAATTTTTAATTTTACTTTTTATTTATCTCGATTTTGACTGTTTTCCAAAAAAACCCGGACATTTTTTGACTTTTAGAAAAACTTACTTTTGAATGCAATACATAAAAAAAGAAAATATCTGGGAGAAAAAAACGACAAATGATCGTTCTAGTATAAACTAAAGTATCAGACTTTAGTTATGTACATAGTTTAATTCTTTTACTGAAAAATAAACTAATATCCTATTTTCTTAGTAAATACTATATTATTTTGACATTAACATGAATGATATCAAATTTGCATTTCTTAGATCCCGTGCTCACTATAAATGCATTAATTCCTTTACCTTCAAGCTGTAAATGCATAAATGCATTTAGAATATTCAAAGACATCAAAACAACACGATATGTTTTATTATTTATAATTAATTATCTTCATGATAGCCGATAGTAACACATCAATAGAATTCAACTTTCCTTCTAGATTAATGAAATACTATGCTTAAGTAAAAAGAAACAATGTTTCGTCACTTTTAAAGAAAATGAAGAAAAGTTTCATTGATTTTAAATTTGTCTTTAAATTGTTTGTATTGATTTTTTTTTAAATTAGACTTCCACTGATATAAGTTTTTTGAAGTTGTTACATAAGTCTTACAAATGTATTTACTAAAAAATGTGATAATACTAATTATAATTATGTATGTATCATGAAAGTTGTTTCTTTATCATTGGTATATTGAAATTTTGGTAAATCATAACCATTAATTAACTTAGCAATTATATACATATACATATTATAATACGCAATATCCACAATTACGTTTAATAAGAAATTAATGCCAGGAGCCTAATCAATATTTCTTATAAAAACCAAATTAAATAATTACATATATTATTGTCTGAATGTAAGGAAATACTCAATCAATAACACAAGTCAATAAGAAAATCAATCTTTTAGGCTCCACATCTATTTATATCTGAAACGTTGATCACGAATCTATAATTAGTTTGTTCGTATCAAATTACTTTTTTGACATTGACATTTATTTTTCTCAAAATTGGGTAGTTTATCATGAAATAAAAGTCTACATTTTAAATTAACATACAATTTTGCAGAGAATGAAGCTATTTTGAATAAGGTCATTGATTTTTTTAACATTAAAAAAATTTCTCAAGCCCATAAAAAGTTTATAAATATTCGAGAAATTCAAATCAAAACTATTTACAGTTTCGTGATCAGTGCATCTAATATAATTAGAAAGAGATATGGGACCAATTTTTTTTAAGTAAAATTTTGTTGACATGTGTAAATTGAAATTGAAGATTATAAATTTGTAACGTTTAATATTTTATAGTTATCTAAAAATCTAGGAAAACGAATCAAACACTTCCATTTTAAATTAAACTGAATATAATTTACCAATATTGAATTTTATATAGTTTAATTCATTATTATATTTCGTAACTATTTAATCTCTTTAAAATCACAAAACTTTCATATTTATACAGGTCAGTAAATAAGGCTAATTTCAGCCTTATTATAATACTAAACCATTTAATAAGGGAATTATTTTTTGAAGTTTTGTTTTAAAAAATTAAATCAACGAATAACGGAGTATTTTCTACATATTTAATCACACAACCTATTTCATAAATATTTTTTTTAATAGAAAATCCATATTTCAGAGTCCTATATGAATCATAGGGCTCTGAGATAATTGTATAACTTGCTCTCTCTATGAATATTTTCCCATTCATCTGAAATAATTTAATAATGATATTTGATGCTGATTTAAAATGTTTACACAGTATTATTAAGTTATTGATGTATTTGTCACGTCCTCAGCATATTGGAAGCAACATAAAAAGAATATTTAATCTACTTGGTAAAGTAGAGACAAATTTATTGGTTTGTAATGTTTAAACGATATAGATAAATTTATTATCAGTAAAAAAATTAAATTCCTTCATATAACATAATAATACTTCCAATAACGCAATATTTTAATACAAGTCACTCAACCTAACTTGTTTATCCTTTGACTTTTTTTATTAGGTTTTTATATAGGTTGGTAACTTAAAATATTATAATAAGGTACTATATAGATACCGTCCCCAAAAGTATGAAATTGATATTAACCATAGTTTCTCTTAGACTACATAATTAACTATCTGGTTATTGTTATAATATATATTATAGATTCAATTATAATTCATCCATTTTTGTTTAAGCCCACATTTGTTTATTTACTCAATTGGCCATCTTTGAGTGGTTGAGGAGTCACATAGGAATTGAGGTATAACTTATAACTATGAAGGGGCATCATTGATGCCCCTTCAAGAAATACTACTGATGCTGCATCAGTAAGATTCTATTTAAAACCCTTATCAACGGCGTACATACATAAAAGTGATATAACTTATATAATCAGTAATCACTCTAAAATACTTTTATTCATTTTTTTTTCGGCAAGACACCTTTCTATGGCCTATGAGATATGAATCAGCTTACATTTATTCAGTTAGCTATTTTTCCTTATTTCACCAATCAGCACACAAATCTACAACTTCAGTCAACATTTTATGATGCATATCATATTTTAGATTGACTTATTCTTTTCCACAGGTATTTTGTCCAAGGACTTTTTTATAAATTCATGAAATATCCGGTATTTTTGTAAGATTAACATTGAAAATTAACTTACAATAAAAGTAAAATTTAAAAAAAAAACTAAAGAAAAACTAGATCTGAACTATATTTTTTAAAAACAAACAAACAACATCCAATTATATTTTTAAAAAACCAAACAAGAATCAAACTATATTAATTTCAATCAAAATGCGAGTATGGTCACTGTATCATATTTTGGTGTTACTACTATTCCTTATTTAAAGACCCTTACCAACCCTTGATGAGCTCCTTATCAAAGTATGTAAAGCATATTAAAAAACAAAAGGTATTTTGAAAAAGGCCAATGGATTTCAACAGTTTTTAAACGGAATAAAAATTCTTCTGATATATTCGGAATCCATCAAAAAAATTCATTGAATGATTATCTTAAATTCCATTATATGGAATAATAAATTTGATCAAAGGTCAAATTCCCCTTCCCCCAAAAGGTTTGTTTTGTTTTAGCACCCCAATATACCTTCATAAGAATATGATACACGCACCTATTTTATTAAAAATAAATATGCATTTGCATTATTCGTCTAAGAATTTATCAATACATTAACTGCTTACATGAGTGTAATCTCCTTTGAAACTTAATACATTGCATAACATTATTACAGGATTATAAAATATTATTAATTACTTTTAAAACTACTTTTCATATAAATATATGAATAGACCTTTTTATGACTTTAAAATCACGTTGTTTCTTATTCAAATGACACCTCTGGTACTTACAATCATGGAATTATAAGTGTTTTACACATTATTATGATTAATTTTGAAGGAATTTACTTTTCATTCTATGATAATTACATTCTTGGGACTTAGTAACAAATAATTAAATTGTCATCAATTAATTATTTCAACAAATAATTAATTAATTTAATTTCCTATAAGGATACACAATTATTCATCCTTAATAATGAATCACTGCATAGGTCATGTCAATGATTAAATAAATTGGATAGAACTGATATATATATATAAACAAAAAAGCATAGTTACGATCAGAAATAGTTAACATGTGATATACTATGTTAAAGACAACATACTTTAAATTAATGAACATCCTTGCCAAAATGTATGCTTATATAAATGTAAGAATGAAAAAAGAAGAAGATATAAGCACATAGATAGATATCATGAAAAAATAAAAATGCATTTTTTAATGTACTTATTATTTGAAGAAGCATGGCTTTAAGAAATACGTATATTATCTTAAGATTAAAATAGAAAACACGGATAATTTTTTAGAAATTTACAAAAATAAATAAATAAATAACATCTCAGCCTCAAACCCTACCAATAAAACCTTGTCAGAGGTCCTTTTTTCCTTCATTTTTATATATCTATAGCTATTTAAATACATATTGTGTTTTGTACAAGCTAGAATTCAAAATCAATAGTAAATGATCTCATTAAAAGTCTATTTAATCTTACTTATAATAAAATAACAAGAATAGTTTTTCGTGGGGATTTATTCATTTCTGAATGAATTAGTCTATCTAAGAATGTGCATATTTATTCTTTTCGATAGATGCTTTGATATGTACATACTATAGTTGAACTATGCCGAAAGATATTTCTATAATTATGTACATACATTGTATATAACGGGAATGTAGATACGCCAAATCAAGTTGTCATTTTTAAAAATTTATAAATGTATATTCATAGAGTAAATAAATTATACGCTGTGTACTAAAAAAATAAGTATAGTGTGAAATGTTCAATTGATTCTAAGTGTACAAATAAAACCACTCAAAAAATGACGTCTAATTGTATCTTTTAAATAAATCAAATTAGTGAAAATTATTTTTCATTCAAAATCGTCAAAGAATAATTGAGTTAAAACAAGAACTCGGAACAAAAATTCCACAGAAGCTTCCTTCTGACTGCTCATGCAGTTTATAAGTAATTAAATCTCTGACTTTGCATATATATATATAAATTATGCTGAAGGGCAAAAATGACGAATTAAATTCTTTTGAACAAACGACAGATTATATTTAATTGCCACAAGGTCGCTGTATGTATTCGTCTTCTCTAAGGATGACAAAGATTCAAAGTCTTTGTTTATTGCTTCCACATACTTAAACTCCTTAAGGAGCTACAAATAGAATAACTGAATAGAAGTTGGCCAAGTTTTGGTGACTATGAATGCACGTGTATTAATAAATAATGATTCATTCAATACATGCTATACATACATAATTAGTGAATTGTAAAGTTTAATTTATGGGAGAAACTTACATACATGGACTTACTATAAATAAATGCGTATTATTCAATACATAGGTAAGTACATATATTGGAAGTTCACAAATAATTTCCAATAGGAAGATATACTTTTCATAAATTGAATAAAGATGACTCTAAAATAATAAATATATACATAAATTTATTCAAAATAGCACTCAATCTACGTAATATGGTAGTTTATCTTTTTCAAATTAATCAAATATTAAATTCGGTTTACCAGTTTTATATAATATATTTCAAAACGTGGGTCGTTATCCAAAATACTTTTACTTTAAATCAATTTCTATTAAAGTCATTAGAAACCCATTTAACCCATTTAATCTGTTCTAGAGCCCAAATATTCATATAAAAATCCTATTCAGTTTTATTATTATTATTGTATATATGTATATATATATATTCCATAACAATCAACTTCAGAATGTGTACTACTTATTTAAGCTTTTAGGATTATTTTTACTCTGGCACAGTTTTACAGAAAAACTTATCTAATAAACACTTCATTATGTCTACGTTTTATAATTTGCACAAAATATAATACATATAACACTATGTTTTCGTTAAATAAATTCATCGTTTGCAGAAACACGGTCTTATAATGGGGATGTTTCTCCATCGAATCTTTAGAGTTTTCGTCACATTTTAGAATTAACTTTTACCTCTTTTGATATAAACCCTGTTCTACCTCCTCCTCCCTAGACTCTCACTCAGAGTGTGAAGATGTAATTATCCCCATCTTGTCTTAAGTACCTCAAAATATTTACAGGAAAGACACATATTTTTTGCTCGTTCTACAAGTTACCAAGAGAAAATAGTTTACTTAATTTGCGTCTATTATTATACACGGAAAGGAATTACTTCATTATTAATTGCCATCATCTTATATCTACCTTGATTTTTTTTTCAACCATTGGAAAATCACAAAACCCTTTCTGTTAATGTCATTAACAGCCACTCTGGATGCATAATATTGATGTGTCGAATATGTGGATCTGCAAAAATCAATATTGATAAATTTTGCAGATTTAGCTGTGGATACAAATATATATCTAAAATATGGATAATTTGCGGATGCAAATAAAAGTATTCGATGCATCACCAATACATAGATCTCAGCCAGAGTACCAAATGTATGTTTCAAAGAATGAAGTCAAGGATTTGGAATCTAATTTTCTTTTTTTTGAAGGAAAAAAAATTGACTGATCCTCCCCCCCCCCCTTTTTTTTTTCATTCTGTAAAGTGCAAGAGTATCGTATTGCAAAAAAAAAAAAAAAAAAAAAAAAAAAATAATTCATAATCCTCTTTTCAGGAGGAGTAATTATTATATATGTATAAATACATAATCACTTTTAAATCGAATATAATTAATTGATTAAAGAATATTTCCAGACACTTTGTGACTAATTCGTTAGAGAGTCGAAAACTGTTGAACAAAATCAATGATGATCGAACAGGATTTCTCTCTCGGTTTTTTTTATTTTTTCGACAACATAATTAAACGTCGATAATTACGTATAATTATGACATGTTGCGAGTTAGTCTATTAGGAAATCAGAACAAGAATAGAGGAAGAAAATTCATGTTCATTTTGTACATACTTTTTTTTTTTTGTTTCCCTCCTGATAGGATTGTTCTTATTTTTATTATTTTCGCTTTTCCACTCTTATGTGTGTGTGTGTTTTTTTTTACATTCTAATTGAAACATTATACATACATAATATGTACATGCTTACATATGTGGAGTACACGGAATAGAGAAGTACGTAAGTGGAACAGTCTTTTTTCTATCAACATACGAGTACATAATATGTCATAACATTTTATATTGATATCTCTGTGTATGGAAGTGCATGCCCTCATTTGTAGTGGAGTCAGGAGTCTCTTCATTGACTCGATGACGTCGACAATTTACAAATTCATTCTTTAAGAGTGGTGTACTAACATTGATACAGTATGTACGTATGTAGTTGTTGCTTGACTTTGGAGAGGGGTGTACGAGTGACTACTGATTGTAAAGGAAATTAATTCCAAGAAGGGAAATTTTTTGAAGTCATTTAAATAAACATATAAACAGTACATTATAATATTATTATTATTATTATCAGCATGTTATTGAAAAACAGTGAGGCAATGAAATGGAATTATGTAGAAACATATTTTAATGCGTAAATTCTCGTTAATACAATTTATACTCAACTTTGATTCAGTGATGTTCTTGTACTAATGGATCTTATCGTGAATTATTTTCTTTCTTTCTTTAACTTTTGATAAACATCAAAAAAATATATTTTTATTTTATCCCTCAACCTCCAAAAGAGAGAAAAGGCTCAGTATTAACTGGTAGTCAGCCAATTGCCACCTTATATGAACTTGTTAGACGATGTAAAATTTATTTAATAGTAGGGATATTCACAATTAGCAAAAATTTAATTTGAGTCAATGTTCAGGATATCATTAGGGGACAATGGAAGACAGCAGTGCTGTTGCCAAGAGCACCTCATACGAGACTTTGTGGCCCGGCAATAACAATGAAAAGTTCCTTGATTATAGTGTCATCAATATGTGATGCCATTATTACAAAAAATGGCCCCCTACTTATGACTTGATCCTGGCGCCACTGCCCGAGACCAAGATTTTGTGGGGCAGAAACGATGATAAAAAAATTGTTTTAAAGAGAACTAAATTTATAGACACCATGGCCAAGACTTTGAGAGGTTAAGATTGAGACAAGACCAATCCACAGCTGACAAAAATAATGCATAGTTCATTTTAATATACATTGGATAGCACCGTGACCAATTTATTTCATGGATGTATGTTCTCAACTAGAGCTCCAAGAGTAAAATTATATCTCAAGCATTTAATGCCTTTATAAGGAAAGGACATTGACTTGACACCTACTTACATACGTACATATATGTTCTAATGGTATTATATTCAGGCATATTTATCATGTATTATTTACTGTCATCATTGGTATAACGCCTCTTTTCATAATCATGCATCTGCTTCCTGTCTGTTGTACATACATACATGGGTAGGTACAGTCTGAAAACTCGTTCTAAAATGTAAAAATAGTAAGGAGGTATCACTATTTGTGGCGTTGATAAATGATAATATTTTGGTGTAACATCATCCAGATCTAAGAAGTTATCAAGAAATCATATGACAATAGGATCCAAAGAAGTATTTGAAAGTCTTCATGGTTACTTATATGATTTGCAAAATCATCAACATTGATCATTTTTAAAAAATCGGTATTAAAAAATATCTATTTATAATTAATCAATTGTTATATATATTAATAGGTTCAAATATTTATGAAGGAGATTAAATCAGGTTATTAAATACACTGATACACAAAATAAAACTTTTTTCATGTTCTCAGATCAAAATAGACCAAATTTAGTTGAATTTGATCATTTCATTCAAAATATGGCTCTAGTTTTTTTCTATCAGCCTACAACTTATTCGCATTCTTCAAGTTTTCAAAGATGACACTTAATTTTGTACATGGTGATGAAGGGTCATTATATCAATCAAATCCCAATGTTCAAAGATTCTAAAACCATTTTGATAATGTTTATACCATGCTTCTAATCCGAGTGATTTAAGTACGAAAATTGATGTTTTTTTTATTCAGAGTCTTTTAGTTCAAAGTAGAACTAATCAAAAAAGTTTAAAAATAATACTTTGTTTGATAGCTGAGAGTTTGAACTTTAATTTGATGTAACTTCCTCTATCGTCGTCCATTTGAGATAAGGCCATTGAAATAGGCAAAAACAAAGAAAGAGACAATTGATAATTATCAAGAACTTCAAAAATATGACATTTCAAACGACATGACATTTCTCAATGAGTTTATCTAATATGAAACCATAACCATACAAAAAAAAAGGACTGTCTTGTGATTTAAAAGTTAATTATAGCAATGAAATCAGGCATCAATGTTCATTCATTGAGTTTTATTTCTAGAAAAAGATGTTAGAAAATTAGTTCTGAGCCTTACTTCTTTATGACTTCATCGTGAAGCTTTGGAGTGAAAATGATATTTTACCTCAATTTGCTATTTTTTTTATTTTTATTTTGGATAAGATTGTACTTATGCCGTCTCATGCAATAGTATAAAAAATATCAAAACGCTTCTTTTTCATTTGTCTTGGCTTTTATTCAGAATCTATAATAATAATTAATAAAACTAAACTTAAATAATAAATGAATCCAGATTTGTTAAGATTGTGAATATTTAAGTGGAGACATTTACGTGCCAAAATCAACGCTGCAATCACGATACTGCTTATTTTATTCTCTGAATTTACAGTTTTGATACTAACAATAATTTCTTAAGTCAATATAGATAAAGAAAAGGTAATAAAGGGGATCTCTAACTGGTAATGAGGCAGATGCATATTAATTGATATCGAAAGGTATCTTTTTGGATATTCAAGGTATGTACTTCTTTCTTTTGAATTCTGTGTACAACCCCCAATAATTAAAATGAATAGAATATTTCGTCCTGAGATTTTTTCCTCATAAAATAAAGACCCATATTTCTAATTGCATTTTGGAATCAAATTGTAGGACTAATATTCTGTATTGAACTCATTGAGCTAAACTGATTTATTTATTAGTGGATATTAGACAAAATTAATTAATTCATTGCTCTTTAAATGTATGGACATTGATATAGGTGTCCAGGAGGTAAGAAGCAATTTTTAGTAGTAGGGGGTGCTGCAAATTTTTTTTTTCTTTTTTATTGGGTGTGTGAAATTTTTAAATATGATTTCGGATGGTGCTCTCCCACTACGCCCCTCAGTTCCAATGGCTATGGGTGCGCATATATATGAATGCTCAGAGTATTCTAGTCACCTGTCTACAGATGAGTAATTAAACATTTAAATATGGGATAAAAATAAGGCAAACAAATTATATTTTTGAACCATCAACTCTAGCTTTAGACTTGTTAATATGTTATGAAATATTGCATCTGTTGGGACTGGGTAAGTAATAACGTGGAAAAAAAGCATACTATTTAAGAGGGAAGGATATGCAGATGCAACATAAATAACATGTAATGTGCATATATGCCTGAATTTGACCAACTTATTTTTGTTTCTTAATTGCTCATTTACTCCACACATGCATGGATATAACATTAATGTACTTATGTAGGTAGTCATTATATTTCAATTATACTGGTTTGAGTAATAATAAAACCTTGAGAATTTAAATACATAATACCTAATATGTGAACTTTTTTTTTCCCAAGATCGAACTACATACCATAACAAGAAGACTAGATTCAAGTCCAATTAATGGCAGGGATCCTAAAGATATTAAATATCATAAATTAAAAAAAATTATATGTAATTAAAATACATAAATTAATGTTTAAAAAAACTTACATTAATTTCTAGACACTTCCGTTATGGGTGTATTTATAAATTATTAAATGATTCATTTTTATTTCAATTCATTCTGATGCTTAATTGCACTCTTTTTCTTTCTTAGATATAAACAAATGTTAATCATTGTTTAGATTATGATGGATTTGTAATTTCTAATACTATTATTAGTTTTTATGTGTTGTTGTTGTTCGGGGATCAAAACCTGATTTGATGACTAAACTATTTTTCTGTGATTAAAAATATGTTCCCAGTGTCAACAGAATTAGCAAAGAATGATAACAACAAACAAATTTAATAAGCGATAAGTATAGTATGGTGATTTCTAATCACCTAGTAATGACTTAACTCTATACCTCCATGAAGTTTACAATGCCTTTTTTCATTCAGATCTTTTCACGACTCCTTTTATTATAGGAAAGTCTCAATTGTGTTTATCGTCGTCAGTAATACTTATATTTCATTTTATTCAGTGGCGTCATAACCGGCACCCTTTTCTGAAAAGCAATAACGATGAAAAGTTCCTTTGTGACGTCATATTTGCAAAAATAGCCCTTTCCAACTAATAAATCGGTTTTGACACACCGGATTTTATGACAATCAATACATGATTTTTGACAAGATACTGAGCAAATAGTTCTTTCATTACATTTCCTAATCTTTCTTTCTACAAAAGGTGAAGAAAGACCCACAATCAGTTGATATGTAGTTAACAAATTCTTTTATTTATAGTAGGTAATTGTGTACTGCTTAACAAGGAGTTTTAGGACATGAACAAACTCGCAAATATTCATGTTTGCAAGATGGCGCAGAAGTCTTGAGCCTTAGTAAACAAACACTAAAGTAAACAATATTTATATCCTAATAGCCAATAGGCCATGAGTAAACTCACAAAAGATTCTTAATTGCAATAGGGCACACAATTTCTAAGGCTTAGTAAGCAAACCACACCTTTTTCGAGTTTTACTAATCAACATTCAGAAAACTCAAATGGGCAAAAGAAGTAGAAAATTGACAACTAACAAAAAAATACAAAGGAGCTCACAAAGATAGCGCCATTGTCATGATATATGATTATATGTAGTACATACATTGATACATATAGATGTCTTTATTAAGGTGTGAGCTATGTATTACATCCGATCTGTTTGGAAATTTCATTTATTGATGAAATTGTACATATATTAAATATATAAATGATATACATACATACATATATTTATTACCGAACAAAATTTAAAATCAAGCTATTCATTCTACCATGTACCAATCTACCAAGGTAATGAAGAGTTCAGAGTAACGTGACGTTTCCTTTTCACAGACTACGAGTAGTAGGTACTACGCTTCTACATATATAATATGTATCTACATATATTCATCATCATCCTCGTCAAGTCGAACACGCCTTCTAATACAAGATTATTAAATATATATTTATCCATTCAAAACATACGTAGATATGTAAATCTTGTCGATAGTGACGAATTACATTACAAAAATTATAAAAAAGTTTACGATCAATTAGAATTCAAAGAGGGCATTACCTAGTTACGCAATTATATTTTGCAATCATAATTACATATACTATAAATATATTGTTTTTACACAATAAACACTTGCTCACTAGGTGAGATGAACTTACTTAAACTCTAATTACAATTTAAAAGTACATAATAAAATTACGTAATATACATATGTATTATAAATCATATCAATAAAAATAATTTAAAATCTTAATAAAAAGATTTTTAATTAAAGTAAAAGTTAGGGAAACCAGAGGTAAGATGTTACACGTTAATTTAATGTCTTATTGATTACGATTTGGTAGTTTCTGTTTGTACGATTAGTTAAAAAGAATACATCTGTCATTCAGTACTTTTTATCAATTCAAGATCGTAGAATATCCTTTCAATTGATAGAGGTCAATTTACATACTCGTAATTTGTAGATGAATACACTGAATGATTTAAAAAGTTATGAATAAATTAATTAATGATCATAAAAAAAAGGCTGATGTAGTAGTTTTTTAATGTTATCCTAATAATAAAAAATGATTATCGTCTTATTAGGTCGTTATCTTTATTGCATCTCACAACCTTTCCTCCAAAAAAGAAACTAAAAATCGGTGTGTAGTAGATCAATTTTTCCCAACTGTGAAACTGTTTTTAATAGTTCATGATTGTTGACAGCTATACAAAAGCTTCTCCTCGTAGTTCAATCAATCAATTTTCAGAACGCCAATCAGGGAAAGGAGACAAATCGACAGCTGGTAACAAATACAGTTTACACTTTTTATGTTAGTGAGATAAAGCCGTGTTAAACACGTGAGAAAAATAAAATATGTAACAACTTGCTTTTAATTTTTATGATAACTTATGATCTACTCCGTCTTAGCTTCTTCTCTTATCATGATTCGTAAATAATGAGGAAAAAATAATATTACAGAATGAATTATTATTATTAAGGACCTATGCTATGGACATTAGTAAAATATGATCTCATTATTATCATTATGAATATGTCAATTGCATGAATACTTAAAGATTGGAAATTTACTTAAGGTCAATAAATTTGGGATCACATAGGCGGAGTTTGGACAATTATATTTAAAGGTATAAAATATATTTTAAGGAATGAGCGTGTATAAATAAACTCATTTTCTCACCATAGCGTTTTTGACAATCAACCCCAATGACAATATATGCCGATCTCCCTAACATTACATGGTTGTTTGAATAATAATAATAAAAAAGAAGTAATTACATATCATGGATGTATATCAAAGACCTAACATATCATATGCTTACTAATTTGGGATTATCCTTTATTAATATGACGATATTATTTAGGGACTTATATTATCTATGTTGATTCCAAAATCCATACTATTAATCAAATCATCTCTTACGAGGAATTACAAACAAGCACATGCAATACTACAAGTGATGTCATCATTGTGGAACTCGGCCATGTTGGAGGGGAAATAAATTATCAACAATATAAAAACCTCGTTTTTTCATTAAAATCAAGGAAAACAGTGAATTATTATCGTGATTTTGTACATTACAATATTACATATACCATAAATAAAAGGCTTCATCCTTTATCCTCAGTCTAAAATCTTTTCCACTCTCTCTTTTATTATATTCCAGGCCTTATTATTATGTATGCTATTACATCATTATAAATTCAAATTTAATTTATTTTATTTTATTCAAATATCAGTTTCTTTCTTGGGCAACAAGTTGTATTCAATACAATTCTTTATTCTGACGAAGTTTCCTTAAGATTATCTGGAAAATTGTTTTTATTATATAATAAATATAATATATCAACTACATATATGCCTCCAACATGGCGTCATTTTGATTTATTATGCAATCCATGATGTCAGTAAAACGCTCAGTGTACAAGTAATAAAACCTTATTTATACACTTTTATCAAAGAAACTTGTCTCTGCATAAGTTTTAAATCAAAATATTTAAGCAGATTATTATAAATATGTTGCATAAAAAAATATAATTGCACTTTGCCTTTAAAATAAATAATGACCTTTGATGTTCACATATATCTAACTATCTATGGAGACTTGTGCAGTTGCAAGGTATCAATAAATAATTATGATATCATAAATGTGCTTCCGTTTTGTATTTCCTAATTCACAATTATGGTATTTCAAGAAATCTTTGCTATTAGCAGAAAAAAAATCATTAATTGGATATAAATATCTCATTAATGAGCCATAATTACGTCAAATAATACTTAAAACTGCCAACATATGCTTTGTTGAAACTACAATTATCGAGGAAGGAACGTGTCCTTACGTTTCATGTTTGAATGAGTCATGGCAGATATTAAATTGAGTAAATTTGAAATTTGAATGTTCAAATAGCAACAATACTTTTTTTTTATGAATTTTAAATATTTAAAGCCGTTGCATTTAATGCTTATGGAATAGTACAATGAATATATTATCAATATATACATGATTTACGTTAGAAAATGTTTTTATAGTGCGAGATTGGACTCTGATATGCATTACAAAGAATGTAGCATGAACGTGATAATGTATCTGTAGAAAAAAACAAAGCATTCAAGAGCAGCACTTAAAAAGTAAAGGATTTTGTTTTGATATAATTAGCCTTTAACATTTGAGAGTCTTCGACAAGGCTTATTACTGCATAAGTAATACGAATCTGTAATTTCATGTAGGTACACTTGTCTCTCAGAAACAGAATGATACAAACACAATATTATTTATAAATGGTGCGAAGCATTTGAACTACTTCATAAAACCACTTTCAATACTAAATGGAATATTTGCAAATTTGCAATTCTCATAAAAGCGTCAATTAAAATGATAGATTAAAATGTTAAGTCTCTTAAGGCAAATTAAAAGCGTTTTCTACAAAAAGGGTATGCTAAAATATGTATTTATTATTATTATTATTATTATTGATTTACAAGTATTTTTCAAAGTAGAAAAAATAAAAATCAATTACTTTTCATAAGGGTTCACCTTAGGGCTCTGCTCAACAAAGAGAAAAACTAATTGCATCCACTTTGTGATCATGGTGAAAGGATTGACCATGGATATTATTCATTTGTAATGGTTTTACTATATGTATACAAAAATATATATTCACAAAGAAACATTTAAATTAACGTATTCAAAACATTCATTCCAAGAGGGGGAATTAAATGAACGATTTGAAATACTTATACATACATATATCTAAATATATGTATATTGCTGAGAGTAAACCAAGTATTGTATGCTGAATGGGTGTAACTTTTACAACATGCAAAATGAGTGAATACACATGAATTATTATATAGTATAACATCTGTGTGATGACTTTATTTATGAGTGGGCAATTTGCATTTTTATTGGGTAGTTAGTATGTTTTTCCTATACATAGATGAATTTCCTCAATTACATGTGAAAGAAAAAATATGGGTATACTTTCACATGTGTATAATTAGAGTGCCTGAATAAATTGAGGGCTTATTTCTTCATGCCCTTTATGGTTCATATTTGCAAAGCGGATTAAGGAAAATGTTTAGAGATAATAAATTCATATATGACTCATTTGTGACATGGAACTCGTAGGAAGAGCATTGTGTAGATTATGTCTAAAGTTGCCATAATTGTCTTTGATAAGAGTTTATTTTGATGCCCTCATGACCAAAAGAAAAAAAAAACTGACTTATCATTATTTGACATCCAATCTTTAGCTTGATTATCGCATTTTGTTTTACACATTTCCCTCAAATTTATGGTATTGGTCGACAACACAATGCCTTCAACTAAAGAACCATAAATGAGTAGCTACAATCTTTTCAATAATGCTATTTATTTTATTTTTCACGCATCTGTGGGTAAAACTAACTTAAAATGCTTGTTTTCTTCTTAGAATATTTAATAAATTATTTAAATTTAACAGAATTTATTATTTGCTATCTCATCCCAGAATTTCTTGGGATCCTGAAGTGTAAAAATTATTTTACTGGGTCTACCTAAAGAACAATTTCCCAGGGCAGGACAAACCTTAGTAGCTACTCTACTGGACTCCACAAATTCAATTGCATAATTAGTAGTGACTCAATGATTATAATAATCCCCTTGCTAGAGTAAAATGAAGTCCTTGAAATTCCACATCATCATCCTATCGAAATAAATAAAACTTTTCCTCACTTTATCTACCCTCAAAATAACAATAAAACTTTTTGAGTAAGTTATAGATCAACCATTGATCATTAATTTATGACATTGCCCGAAAAAATTTACAATAATCTCTTATGAAGACTTATTCTTGTACTGTACATCATTAGAAATATATATATTGGGTAATTCAAATTGTGTACGGATTTTTGTATATTACAAAACAACAATCAGACAATTATATCCATTGCAATAATGTTTATTTATAAAGATTAGTATTTTTATTTAAAAAATCTGTTTTTAAAGTATTACATAAAATAATAATTTATTTTAATTTTAATCCACAATAAAATTTCTGAAAAAAAGGAATATTACATTATTTTTATTTTTATTATTAAAAAGGTCGAATAGTGAGTTTTAAGGCCATCTTCATATCGAAAAGGTTATTTCATTCATCCTAGAGTTCCTCAATGGTTTACCTTACATCTATACAAAAGAAGTTTAACTCAACACAATCTTCCATAAACCTAAAATATATTTTTATGAATAGGAATGACATACTCAGAGGTTTAATATGACGCAGTACGTATTTAGTCATATCTACAAATATGTATGCAAATCCCATAGTACCAATCCCAAGTTACCTTCCTAAAAATGTAGTTAATATATACATAAATATGTATGTACGATCCTTTTGTTCATTTTGTGATCTCTTCAAAAATGTATGTACTTTTGATTTAAGAACAAACAGAATGCTATTCCTATTCTTAAAGAAGCCATAGAATGGTTTATCCTTAACAACAATGAGATATAGAAAAAATATATAAGCTACATACAAATGTACATAAGTCCATGGCATTGGAACCCCTCTATCAAAATGTGTTTCACCCCTTACTTAAAAAATAATCAAAAAAACATATTTTCATTTGACATAAAAATAAAAATATTGGGAAACAACGACTGTTTAACATACTGAAATTTATGTCATAATATGGCAGTCATTGCTCTACTAAGGAGTCAAAAGTCACATTAAATATTAGGGCACAACCGATATGGATTTTTTGGGACCAATGATTAAGAACTTAAAAAATACAAATTTAAAAACAAAACCTTGTAGTTCAAAATACTCACAAATTAAATGTGCTGTAATCTGAATTGTTACGAGTTTAAGGAATTCGAAAATATATTTCCTGATCGTTCAATTAAAATTTTCTGCCTTTAACATTATTCATTTAGGTAACTAAATTGTTAATTGGTTCTGCAAATAGATATATCAGACTCTTTGAACGAAGAATATTCGAGGCACAAGGTGTGTCAGTGCTACAAATTAGTATTTTATTCATTCCTCTTATGAAAGGTGGATTTTATTGCTTAAAAGAGAATTGAAATGAAAAATTACACTACTACATAGTCGGTATAATAGTGAAACTTGGAATTATTTAATTCGAACTAAATAGAGTATTGTAAATATATAACACATGCATATAAAATTTGATTATTTAGATGGGATAATGTTTGCGGATCAGGGGAAAACCAATGTATATATTTTAGAAGTATTTAGAATATTAATTTATGTACATTTGCTAAACTTAATCAAAGATACTTTTTTTTTAGTCAAAAATAAAATAACTAAATTTTCCATGTACATACATATATTAACATTATTTATAAATAAGACATTGCTTTGACGTCAGTTTACTGTACTAAATATGAATGACGTTTATGTTATACAGCTCATTAATAGATATATACACACACAAATACATCTGTTACAGCTGGAGTTGTTACTTATTGCCAAGTTAAACAAATAGCAAAACAATTGTGCATTTAATGAAAACTCTCTGGTCAATGAATGAGTCACATTTATAACTCAATCTTTACACAAATAGGGTAGGAACTACATGTTATAGGTTTGATAATATGTTATTATTGAATCTAGCAAAATCAATTTCTTCATTGTCTTACATATTTTTAAGCCACGATGTTTTTGACAAAGTTAAAGTTTGTAACATATAGATAATTACATGCTTACATATTGTCTACACTCTGTACCTCATGGACAAAGATATGTACATTGCAATGACATAAAATCTTTTATTTTCTCTCTCTCTCTTCTTTGTCCACCTGTGCACATACCATGAAAATAACTTTACTCGAGGAAGATCAAAGATCAATCACAAAGACAGGACATAAATTATGTGCATGTAGTTGCAAAAAAAAAAAACTTTTTTAGGACTCAAGACTTTAAAAACGTTTATGATACAACTTGATTATGATCATTTAATAAGGTTTAGGCCATAGGAAAATAAAGAGCATGGAGGTGTACAAGGATTTTCCGCGTTGACATTTTGGTGTTGTATTGGCAGCAGAAGGTGTACATATAATTCAAATATGTTTGTATCCTGAATTTAGCTAAGAAAAGTGACAATATATGTACGTATAATAGCTATTCAAATTGAAATGATTACATGAGTTTTATTCAAAAATATATGCAGGACTTTATCTTTTGGACATACACCTGTAGTCAGGTTAAGTCAATGACTTAGTCTTACGTACATCCTGTTCCCACAATGTTTTTTTCTTTGTCTTTTGTTTTTACAAATAATCTCAATTTTGTAGATATTTAGGTCTTTATTTTTTTTTTCTGTTCTTCTCGATTCTTGGATTTATGACTGAAAAAAAAACAAAAGAAAATATCCTTATTCAAACTATATTTCCATAAGTGTAGCCCACATTCCAAATTTTTAAATAGTTTTTGTGTAGAGTGAGTTAATATCTGAGAATATGACGTGATCGTATTGATTACATGCAATTAAAGAATTTTTTTTTTCATGGACTGAAACCAAAAGTATTTCTAGTTCTAATGAAGCGTATAAATATATATATAAGATTCTTATATTTATATTATAATTTAGTATAGGCTATTTGACCCGATATTTCCAATCGAATAAACTTTTATTTTACGTACCAGTTTTTTTGTTGCAAAAATAAAGGTAAAATTATCCCTCATACTTTTTATTTGTAATTTTATTATTCCGATCTATTTCTGGGCTCTTGCTATCACAAGGAAATTAAAACTTAAGTTTGCATGAATTTGAGACTCTGTCAAACAATATTTTTAAATATTATAATATATAAAACTTATCAAATCACATATATGCATATCTAAAGATACATTTTCCGTGTAGTACAATTTAGGTATTGCTGTCCAAAGTTGATATTGATAAATATTGCAATTTCAGTTATACAACAATACCCCATTTATTCCAGATTTTATCAGTCCAGTATACATTTTGTCTGCAATTTTTCAATTCGTCTCGTCTTGTTTCGTTATATTTTTTACAGAAATATATACGTATTAGTATAAAATATATGTGTATCTATGCATTTGGTCAAAATGTCTAAAAAAAATTTTTTTGGTTTATGTCTGATGAAATCGTCATTATTATTAGTATATAACTTGGGATGTAGTGTTGGGGCACAAAGATGCTAATGCCATGTATAAAGTTATAACGTAAAATCCCCAATACACAAATATTGAGCATCTACACAAGACGAGACGAACCACTTTGTCTCATCTTCGTTTAGGTACATTTCGTGTCGTTTATATTTCCTCAAGAAAAGTCTTGTTGGGATGAAACAAAACATTCGAAAAAATTGTTTTGTCTACATACATCATGAAAAAAACATTGATGAAAACATTTCAAGTGCCATCCGACTTATTTAACACTGTATAAGTCCAATTTTGGCTGTTGCCATTTTGTGTTTTCAAAATAAATGAAAAAAGAATAAAATGTTAGCTCCTACTCTCGACAGTCTCGAATAATCTGGTACATCTGCGGAATCAATTTCACAAACTGTAAGATTGATGTATAAGTTGATACAATAATGTGCATATATTTTCCAAATATTCTCACAAGAGCCTAGACTGTCGTTGGATCGATAAATAAATTTATGTTTAGTTTTCATACCAGAGAAAAGCCTTTAAATCTTAATATGAAAATCTCTCTCAAAATTCCTTTTCCTTTAATTTAACTTTTATAATACAATTTATATGAAATTGTATTATAAGCAAAATATTTCTATGAATGAAATGATTACTTTCTTGTGTCATATTGTCATTATAATTTTGTCAACTGAAATTATAGTATAAATAATTCATTGATCATTACCTATGCTGTGAGTGTGAAATTATTATTCCTTTTTCAGTCATTTTTATATTTGAATGATTTCTCTAGAAATACAGAATATATCTTTCTCATGGTGTATGTCTATTTTTGTACTAATTGTAATTTATTCAGAAATGTTCTTTATTCGTATTTGCAATACACTATATAATTTTATTAATTCTCAAAATTCTTAAATCTTTCCAAGAAGATAATTTGATGTACTTTTTATTCCAGAATTACACCAATTAAATTATTTTGTTAAATAAATATTTGTCAGTAAATAAAGAAATTGGGAATTTTAGCCGAATGAATGAATTTAATATAATGCTGAAATAACCATTGAATATATTTTGTTAGTAATCAATCTATGACAAATCTTTACATAGTAATTAATTAATTATATATCGGTGACAATGATAAAAATGTATAATATTTATAATTCAATATTTGGATGCATATTTGTATATTTTTGTTTTCATTTCCAGCTCAAACAGTCAAGTTCACAAAGCCTTCTTTTGGACAGAGTTTCTCTCAAAGGTCAAGGAACATTTTTTTGTGAAGTATCATCACTACCAACTTTTGATACTCGGCAAGGATCTGCTCAAGTACTTGTAGGAAGGCTACCCATTAGTATACCAGAGATTGATAGTTCTAATCTCGCTTCAAAAAAATTGAGAGAAGGAGATGTGACCTCCCTCAATTGCTCTTCCTTTGGATCAATTCCGCCTCCAAATATAACATGGTTCATAAATGGAAATAGAGTAAGGATTTTTATATCTTTCTAAAATAACGTCATATCAATGACATGACGTATTGTGAGTAGGTAAAGAAGGTTTGTAAAATACTACTTGTCACGATTAACAAATTAGTTTGAATTAAATATTTATTTTGTTCACTTGAATGATTGATGGTGTATCATACATTACTCACATATATGTATATAAATCAACCTAACCTATAAGGAGGTATTTGAGGGCATGACACAAATAGGTGTGCTTTATCAATGCTCCATAATTACATCTTTATTTATTCATGTCAGACGGTATGAGGGAACACAAAATATTTACATGGTATAAGAATATATATTTATATACATAATTCTGATTAATATGTCAATAAAATGTCTATTTGTACGATTACTTTTTATCTTAGATAATTATGACTTTTACAAGGAGGGCAATATTTATTTACATACATCAATACAAAGTAAATCAACTAAACACGAATTTTATTTTAGTTTTCAATCTTTATATGAGATAATTTTGGATAGACCAAAGGTATTATTACCAATTTCTTCGAGTATATACTTTTTTTTTAAACAAGAAAGTTACCTTTGAAGGTTCAAGAATTGGATACTCAATTTATTTTAGGTATAAGTATCTTGTTCTTTAAGAAACAAATAAAAAATCACACACATATGTAGCTAGAAAGGCTCGAAACGTAGCTCAGATCCAATAGAAGTAACATCATCCCACCTTTCTCAACAGTAGTTCCTAATTAAAATTTGTAGTTTAGTAGATTCGGTTTCACAATGACGTAGATAGCAAATTCACAAACTCTTATTGTCTTTGAGACTTAAAGATTATTATTAATATTTAAAAAAGTATTTAGAGAGTAGAAGCTCTTATTACACACATTTCATTACTCACATAGTTTCAAAATCTTTGACCTTAAGGACGAAAAACAAAGAACTTTGGAGACATCCATGGATTACATATTTAAAATTAATAAAGATTGAGGGAGCAACAGATATTTGGTACAAATGGGTCCATTCTGAGAAGGGTTGAATCCTGTAGTGCAGTCAACTTCACTTATCATTGAAAATAATTAAATTTTCTTCCTAATTTTAATAATAACTCCTGGTCTGATATTTTGATTTGGATGAATCCCTATGAGGAATATTTCGGAAGGGGTTTCAAAAAAATATATATTTAAATAAAAACAAGAGTAAAAATCTTCCCTAAAAAAAGGTCAATTGAGAGATATAAGACGTATAAAGGGGTTATAAATTTTGTAAATCTGTTGTCTAAGGGTGATAATATTTACATATGGCCCCTCCTATGAAAGTTGAAACAAACTGCCACTGAATACGTTACTATTATAGTTCCTTCTGTCGGACATATTTAGTTATTCAGGTATATGTAAATATATAAAGGGTTTTTCAAAAGACTCAATTTCATGGACCCATTTGAGAGGTGTCCATAGGATATTTTTTTTTTTTTTTGGGGGGGGGGGGCAAGGTGTCATTGCATCTCCCAATTATTTCTCATCACTTGTTTTTCCAAAAAAAAACATTACATTTTTATATAACGTCACTAGAAAAATATTTATGGGGTGACGGAAGGAACTTCAGCCCAGATATGCCAAAATAGAGATTCATAAGTACAAAACTTACATATTTATGGAATTGTACTAACAATAGTATTACTTAGTAAAAAATGAGACATCTTAAATGTAGATAATTATTATTATATATATATAAATATATAAGTAATTAATCATTATCAAACACTTGTCATTTAAAAAGAAATTTGTATTCCATCTACAATATGTATATCGATAAATTCCCTGGAGTAAAAGTAATTAGCAAAAAGAAAATATATTTAAAATATTTCGCCATAATTGTGCGTACTTGTTAGGTAGAGTAAAAAATACACTGATCAAATAATTATTATATGAAACTGGTCACTTTTTCCCCCTCCTCCATCTAATAAACAACCATGAAATTATAGTAGAATAAGTTACTTAAATTTTATTAGGACACATGTGTTTTTTCATTCATTTTTGGTACAAATATGGTCTGGTTTATTTTATTATTTTTTGTTTTTGTTATTTTACGACATGACCCTTTAAGTAAAATATGTAAATATCTTGTGAAAATATTGAGTTACACATATTGTTCAAGTCTAGAAGATATTCATTTAAATATTCACACAGATAGGACACGAATGTTTCTTGCTTTATTTTTTATGGGATTCATTTTAGTCAATTTATCATTATTGAAGAATATTCAAAATGAGGTGTTCATTTTTTCTAATATGTAAAAAAAGTTATGATAGAGAAAGAGTAGCTATATACAGCAATTTGGAGGTCAATTCAATTGCCTTTAGGAAATATAACTCATCGAAGCATACATAAGAACAAAGCCATACCATAATTATGTACATACATATTATATAGTAGAATGTTATCCAAATTTTGGCCAAAAGGATAATGATAGCTGACTCGGTGAAATTCTTCAAATATTTTACAATTTTAACAATGGACTCAAAGTTTTTTATCAAGGAGAAATGCGGATTTTTTTAATTATTAAAAATGATAAATATATATGTATAAGTGCAATTATATCTCAAATTATGATAAATCGAATACTTTTTTTATTTACTGCATGGATATATGTATATGTATCATTATAGAGATATTCAGACACTCTAATGAAGGGAAATGTAACCTGTTATGTCATTCAATCGACAATAACATTATTTCCTCATCACCTTATGATAAATATTTTCCTTTATAAAAATGAGGATGTTCGTCTGTCTCCCATGTCAATGAAGCAATAAATACATCCGTGATTTTGATTTTAATTTCTATCTACTCTTAGTCACTGTCTGATTCATCATAGTTATAGGTTTGGGGAGTCTTAACATTACCCTTGAAATAAGAAAAAAGAGTTGAATTAAAGTTTTTGAAAAGATACATTAACATAATATGTAATTTATGAAATTCTTTTTTTTTTCTAAAAAAAAATAGGATCAAGTTTCTTTTCTTTTATTTTCTATTGTTATTAATGCATGTCGATAACCTTTTATACACTGAAATGATCAAATGTAAATTACATACATTAACACATCTGTATAGATACATAAAATATCCTTAAGTAATCAAGGATTCCTCTATCTATGATAAAAATATGTTTCATTGTTCCTTTGTCTCTAATTCTTTTATATATTCTATTTATGATAATAATAATAAAGGTTAACATAATGCAAAAAAAAAAAGAAAAAAAAGTTTAGTATCTTACTTTAAGTATTATTATTTTTAATTTTTGATTTATGTAGCATAACCTACATAATTTGATTCCGAGTGTATTTTTTGCACTTTTTGTTTTGACTCCAAGATCACAAGGAATCTTCGTAGCGGCTCATACATTATATAATGTTTAAGTACAATACCAATTAAAATTAACTTATAAATCATTAGAGAGATTAAGCTAGAGGTGTGAACTCGAGAAGAAATTGAGTAATTAATTTGATGACTTGGAACACGATTTGCCAAATTTTGGAAGGATTTGAGATTTGTCTTCGACTCCGTTTTAATTTCATTAGATAGGTCAACGAAGGTTTTTTGATGACAAAGACGAGACAAAATGAAGACTAGATATTGTGTGACGAAACTAAAATTTGTGTCTTCTCTTGTGCAGAGGCTGAAGGGTCGTATAATAAACCTTAAATTTTTTACTGAGAGTTGTATATAATTGTGTACGAAATTAACACATGAATGAATGGAGTTGGAAAAAATGGGGTATTGTTGCACTGTGACTACAATATTTGTCATGAAATCTCAAAATCAACATTGGGTAGTACTAAATTTTAATAGACGGAAAATATATTTTTATATATAATTATATGTAAATTATATTGCCGGAATTGCAATTTTTGAGTGATATTTTCTCCTTTAAGAATAAGAAACGTTTGTGTTCCCATATAACCTTTTCATTTTGAAAGGAATAATTAATTGCTAATATTTGAAAATCATTAATTGTAGAATTTTTAAATACGAAGTACTTATTGCTCAAACACTTCCTGACGTCTCATGCCCGAGAGATGTGCGAATTCACCTTCATTGAGTACGAAGGATATTGATATATAATATGTACATATAAACAATGTATAATGAATGCTCTTAACAATGTTGAGATTCATTTATTTGATGGTTAGACGTTTGTTCGTAGACATGAGTAACAAATCAATAAGTAGTATTTCAACAGATTTTTACTCCTGATGGGACTTCATGAATTTATTTATTTATTTCCATGGGTAACTATTTTGCCGATTAGTTGATGTTTTATTGACTTTGATAGAAAATAAGGACATTCAAAAAATATACATACATATGTTTTATGAGATTTTCAAGATTGATAATTTTGATTAGAAATCAAGCATACTTGCCTAAAATATCAAGAGTGTGACCTAATTTATTTGCTACACGTGTAAAAGCGATAACTAAAGAGTATAATCTCATTCACGTTTAGAAATATATTAGTCTATACTTATGTATTTATTTTTTTTAATAATAATATTTACTCTGCTATAGATAGATAGGTGGATATTATAATCAATTGATTTTATAAATTGTAGAAGTAACAATTCATGCATAATAAAGCTATGAATATTTGTCTTTGAAGTTAGTCATTCAACAATTTTATCTTTATTTGTGTATGTAATTTTGATATGAGGTTATTATATCCTTCTGAATTTGAAATAATTGACATAGTGTGAAAACAGTTTTCTTATCAATTTTATCTATATATGTATGTAGGAATACCCAATGAATAGGGAAGGAAATATTACAATATTTGAGAGTTTTCATAAATTTATGACGCAAATATATGTATAATCTATTGTTATATTGTTCAAATACAATTTGTTTCGTACAACGAGTTGAACAGTTTTATATTAAAAAGTGCTTTGTGTGTACAATAAATAACACATCACATTTATGATTTTGACTTTTTTTTTAAATCGTAGCAAGAGAAGAAACTGCTTTTATAAAATTGGTCTCCCAAAAATAGCCTTTCCCTCAAGAGGAGAACATGAACCATTCAAATTAACAAAAAAAAACAAAAAAACAATTACATTCGTCGCGTATTTTCAAAGGTTTTGTAACAAATTGAATTATTGTGAATGGTCCTGGAGGCCCTTTTGTTATCCCTTGCTATGTACCATATGGTTTTTCTTTGCATATGTATGACTTTCAGAACCTCAAAATAAATATACAAACTTATGTTAATTGCTAGACTAGACCCATCAACTTTTCACCTCAAGCCTTGAAACCCATTGCTTTCTTTCAGGACACCCCCTTCTTGATGTATGTAATGTTTTTCAGGGTAATTTGGAGTATTAGAGGTAATTTTTGCTGTGATATTTAAAATGTAGAAATCTGCTAACGTGCATTTTTTTTTTTTTACATCTTCGACGTACATCACTCATTTCAACCGCAGAATATGTGAATGCAGATTACAGATGCAAATATGATGTGGAATATCTGTTGATGTAAATATAAGTATTCAGTACATCACTAATAATTATGTGGACTCTCTGTTGTACCCTCACAAATGTTTTCTTAACCCAAAGTGAACCTTTTTCACACTGTACATGGGTACATAAATATCTTTGTGAAGATATACAAAAAAAAATAATCTTTATTTTGTTCGGATGTCTAAACAAATATTATTTCTTTGTTCTGAGGTAGGACAAAGCTTCGGTTTATTTATAGAAATAATAATGGTCGTTATTTCTTACTGAATGAAACGAGAAATGTACGCATTTTGAAAACGTAATTTTAGTTGCAAATATATTAGATATTGCAGATGTTGTTGGAACTTTTGTTCGTTATGCCATAAGTATTATTTTCATTTTTTGAAGTGTATTACAAGTTATTCTAAGGGGAAGGGGGGGGGGGGGGGAGGAAAGGTGTGAAAATAGGACGGACCTATTGGTCAATAGTTATGTATCACTTAATAAAAAGTACATCACCTGTGCATGTATATATTTATGTGTAGGAATGAAAATCATATGCAATTCGGGCGTGTGATAAAAAAGTGGAGTTGTCTCTTCAAACATGTCTTTTTGTTTTCCGAAGCTGTTATCATTTTTCCAATATTACTGAGGGGAGAACATCTACCTGATAGTAAAGATGTCGCATGAAGGAATACATACATTAAGGTTAATAAAGCAAATAAAATGTAAACAAAAAGGGCTCAAGTCCTCGTATAATTATTATTAGTTAAAAACATATAATTTCCTGACATTAATTTCAGTTAATTTTCTTCCTCTCATCTATGTTATTATTTATTGTTGTATATATAATGGAGAATAGCAGCTTGTAGCTCAGTCAAACGTCATGACAGCTCAAGCTGCTTCCCCCCTCGACATTCATTAAATTGTCAGGGTTGCCAGGTTGATTTTCTCTTTCTTTTTTTATAACACGCCCGAATTGCATATGATTTACATTCCTATTTATGTGTATAAATACATTTGTGTATTTGTGTAAAATCTGTATATTTTGTATATTGATATATTTAATACTAATTTGTTTTACGCTATTACATACATACATACATATTGGATCTTGGTTGAATGCAATAATTTATATCATTAATACATGGACGTTAAATAATAAGTAAAAACTATAAAAGGGGATGACCAAACTCACACAACCATACATGGGCACAGAAATCCAATGTCTTAGTAAACAAACATCTACGTAAACAGCACTCATGACGTCATATCCAAAAAATCAATAGGGACTGAGTAAACTCATAGTCACAACATGGCACAGAAATCCTGAGCCTTAGCAAAACATACAAATAAGTAAACAGCGTTACACCTTATTTATGAACTTACATATTATATGAGTAAGATTGTTAAGGTCTTGGTATTATAAGCACTTAATTGCCTCATATTTATGATTTAACGACGAACTGAGTACAAGAAGGTATTTAAAGAGCTCTAAATGAATTTCAATTTGTACAAATTATGTTAAAATTGGTCTAATTGTAGAGCAAAATACTGGAGATTGAAAAATCCCCCAAGCTACTTATGCAAAACTAAAAAAATACACACATGTATTTAGACTAATTTGTTTACTTTCATGCTAATCTTTGCAATTTGCATTTCAAGGCTATTTTTTGAAGATTAGGTACATACCATGATGTGAATGATTATAGTACATATTTAAGTCTTGTTAACATGTACCTATATATATATATACATAACTGATGTATATATCTCAATTATTTCTCTATTTAAAGAATTATACGAAATGATTTTATCGAAGGAATGTCTTTAGCGGAAAAAACCCCTATTCTATGGCTAACTTTTCACGCTTAAATTCTCTCTCTTAACATCTCAATAAACCACCTTGTAACCTCGTAAAATGCATTTAAATGGTCAATACATTTTTTAAAAGAATTCAAGATGTAATCTTTGATGCATCCCTCAATCCTTCCTCTAAAGAGGAAAATGAAGAATAAAAAGCCTAAAATCTATTGATGGTTAGCAAACTAGTCAGCTCTATTCTTTGACTTGGTGAAAAAAAAATTATTATCTATGACTTTATTAACTACTTAATTCAACTAGAATTGTACGTCTAAAATTATAAAGTCAAGCTGTCTTTGAATCCCTTGAAGTGAGAAGCATTTCAATTTGTTTAAATTCTAGTGAATTATGTAGTAACTATCTTGATTATATTAATTAACTTCACTTTTTGAATACATATGTTCTACTCCACATGTAGAGGTGCCTCAAAAATGTGACTTGTAAAATAAAAGCAACATACATTTCCAAAGATTTTAAAAATGTTATATCATAATTCAAAGGCACACTGACCTATTTTACATTTGAAAAATTAGCTTGCATTTATTGACATTGTTTCCTCATTACGAATTGTTCCTAATTTGACTTGTAAGACAATTTCAAAAATAAACAAATAAATAAATTTGAATCATATTGAGAGTCAAAGCATTTTTAGTTGTAAACTCATCCCTACTCTCATGTGACCTTCAAAGAAATTATAATTATTCAAAGTATTAAAAAAAACATGGCTTCAAAATTAAGAGATTTCTGTTTGTCTTTTATACAAAGCAAGTTACATAATTATTCATTTAAAGGGATCCTTCTAATATAAATTTGATTGTGCTTTAAGAGTACTCCGAAAAGTCCTCGTGATTGGTTCCTCAGATATTATAAAAAGAACCATGAAAAGAATCGATGAAAGATCGATATGTTATATTTTATCTAAGTAGCATTTCGTGCTAAATGATGTCTTACTGCATATGAACAATATATGATTAAATGATAGAAAGAGATTAAATCGATTATTTTATCGATCTCAAATTTACATTCAGACAATATAAAGGTCCTTTATTCTTCTTACTACTCACTATTAATCATTAACAAAAGCAGGGACTATAGCATATCTAGTTGGAAACAAATGACAGCATATTTTAAAGCAAGATAAACCATTTTAATAAAATTAAGTGTAGAAAAACTTTTTTTTTAAAAAGGGGCACAGTTTCCGATCAAAGGGTAACTTATAACAGGCATGGATGCAGATGGAATATTTAAACTGGAGGGACCATTCAAGGGCGTTGTAATTTAATTAAGTACATCCTGCCCCCCCCCCCCCCAAGATGAACTTAAAATACCGGAGAACAATTTTAACTTTAAGGTCCCCCAGTTATATCAAGTCTGAATACACTTATTCAAAACTTTTCCATTTTTACATAAATAGCCATCAAAGGAGGCTATCCAGGTGCTCAATTTCTATGTTCCTCCTACTATAAAAAAACAATATTATTGGTAATTTGATCCTGTTGTTCGTATCTCACACAAGACCCTATTCCTTTTTTACATGGTTCAATAGAGCATTCACCTACCTGCGCCTAGGATCAATTTCTACACTTGGGTATGTAGATGTACACACATATGCATAATTATAATTTTAATCCTTTAATATATGCATATGTACAACTATGAGGTTACACCTTGTAATTAATTATGAACTAACTCTAAGGTGTGTGCTGTGTTGTTGATGAATATGGTGTCCGTAACGAAAAATACATAATAATGAAACAACGGATGTTTTATGGGGGTTCTCATATTCCATGGAAATAAAATAAATATTTTGTGAAAAACAGGAAGGAATACTATTAGTAATTATTCATTTCAAAGAAAGAAAGAAGATTATTAGTCAAATGTTCCTTAAGATATTATATAATTCCCCAATTAGGGAAACTTTTTGATTAAAAGAAAAAAGGTAGTCAACAAATTACACATATGCGATCCATGAGAATACCAAAAATGTGTTTTTTTTTAAATTATCCACAGAAAATTAAGTTTTACTGAAATGAAATTACGATTTGTAATTTTTTTTTTGACCAAATACTTTCACAAGAATATAATATGTACGTTCTCAATTGTTCCTATGCATACTTGACTATTCAAATGGAACTAACTTAAATAATAAGCTTTCATTTCCACATAATCATTATTGAATTTTAAAGTTTACTTTAAAATAGATTTCTTAAAATGTAATGTAGAATAAATTAATTGCAAATGTCATCAAAGTTTTCGATATTTTATAAAAAATATTTCAAGGGTTAATCCAAATTGTTCCTAATCACATTTCTATATTAGCAAGATAACATAATATCTTTTTACATAATATATTGAATGTATTACTATGCTCTATCGTAAAGCACTCAGGGTATTCTTATCCAATCTTTTTAAAAAAAATTACAAACACTTCAAACATTATACTGCAAAATATCTATGAATACATACTTTCAAATTGACACCATGGCCATTTGATCCTAATAGCTTAATGTAAAATCACTTTAATTAATAATTATTAATTATACGGATAACAAATTACTTTTCAAAAGAAAGTATACAGCCTTTTGTATGACGTTCCTTAGGATGCCCCAGGTTTTAGATCTAATTTCTGAAAGAACATTTATCGTTTTATGTAGAGCTCTAATGATTTAAAAGATTCAACATTGTAAATTGTGTAAATATAGAGAATATAGAATAGCCTGCATATTCAGAAACAGATACTTTGAAGGACCAGCCATTTATGTATCCGAAAAAGAACACACAAATCAATCATTTATTACTTTTAATCAATATCGATATTGTAAGTATTAAAATAAATTATTAATAGAGATACATTTGATCATTTTGCAAGAAAAATCAAATTTGTCTTATAACTCATAAGATATGGGAGCCCTAAAAAATTACAATTCATGAAAACAAAATGTGTATCATAGCGTGTATAATTACGATTTCATTTGAATTCATTTTAAGTCAGATTGTTTCGTGACATAGTCCCTCTCTCCCTGCTCACTCTTGATGGTAGACAAAGGAAATTCATCATTATGTATAATACTTATTTTACTCATGAGTTAATTATTATTATTTTCAGAGACTTACAAAATAATAGAGGTATTCAAATATTTATTTTCAATAATTATTTCCTTTCAGGCCTCAGAAAATCCACTTTCATCAAGCAAACTATTCCTTAACCAAAGTCATCACATCCCACATGGATGGGACACCATAAGTCAATTGACACTCCCTGTCGAATCTCAACTCTTGACTCCTAATGCCTCTCGCATTAAAATCAAATGTCTAGTCACACTCTACGATCTCTACTACAAATCCCATGAAATCACAGTGGAAATCCCAAGAAATAAGAAGGAAAGGGACTCAAGCCGTCGAGCTCGACCAAAGAAAACAGTGACTAGAACAGAGCCCATTTTAGATGTGTATGCCTATTCTCCGGGAATTGGATCAGGTGCCTACGCCAAGAAATTGACTTGGGGGTTCGTGGTATCATCATCCCTCGTGTATTCATGCTTTTTACTCCTCGGACTCACCTAAATATGGTGTCAAATGAATAATAATAATAATTATATCATGTGCTGATATACAATGAATTGATTTTACACTACTTCGATGTAGTTTTTAACTTGAAAAAGCAGGCGATTTTCTCGGACGCTCTGAAATGAACGCGGAAGAGTAGAATTCAATTGATTTGCCGTGAATAGATGTGTGTGTGTGTGTAAACAGAGAGATTCCTTTTGTATCTTGATCATTATTATAAAATTATTTAGTATATAGCTGTCTGTCGTTCCTTTCGCGTCGTTTCATTGTAATGCATTATATTCAGTGTATCCTTATTATATAAATAAAGTGATTGTATAGTATATATAACAAATATGTATTATATCTGTGCTCTTTAAAATGAGTGTTTTAATTCTTTGATTGATGTAGTGATGTTCATCAGGTATAGTACCCCCTTTCCTCAGGAGTGGGATTTGGAGGAGGAGGTGATGTGAGTCATCCTACTCCGTAAAAAGAGTGCTTTCTCTCCGTTGAGTAAAGCCCCTTTTAGTGATATTAATTGTAGAAGGGGACAGGTGAATTCCTTAGTATGAAGAAAGTACTCCGGTTTGTCAAAAAAAAGCGTCTCTCCAGCCCTTCTCCCGTTCCTAAGAGCCCCTCTCTGGGATCCATTGTGTCTTGTTATGACCAGGATCCTGACTCTTCGTATTTCAAGAGCCATGCTCTCCATGCTGCTGTCTACGACGAGGATCTTGAAAAAGTAAAGAAAATCTTGGGGCGAACACGCTACGATGTAACCCTTACTGACAGCTATGGTCGAACTCCCTTGCACTTGGTATCCTCTAATGGAAATGTTGCTATTCTGTGGCAACTTCTCCATGCACGAGCAGGGGATGTTCCGCTTCATAGAGCAGATACAAAGGGGGCAACCCCGCTTCATCGTGCAGTTGATGGAGGACATGCTGAGGCGGCCGAAATGCTCCTAGATAGAGGATGTCCTTTGGATATATCCGACGAAATGGGAAATACTGTTTTACATCTTGCTATTCGAAGAGATGCCAAGGATCTAACCTCTAGGCTTCTTCGTAAAGGAGCAAATCCTGATCTTTTGAATAGCAAGGGCGAAACTCCATTGCTTGAGGCCATACGCCTTGGGCGTATTCAACTTGCACAAAATCTACTCAGAAGTGGGGCAAGTCCTCATACACCTAGGGAAAATGATGGAATGACTCCCCTCATGTTAACATGCAGAATACCGGACTTGGATTTTACAGAAATCCTACTGGACTATGATGCTAATCCAGAAGAATTAAATCACGAAGGAAAGAATGCAATCTACTATGCAAAAGAGGCAGACTGTCCTAACCTTGTTGATACCTTGGAACGAGCAGCATATATACGTAAAAACGTACCTTATGAATCTGAAGATAACTCATTTGATGATGTGCTATTTGATGGAGATTTACTTGATGAGCATGAATATTCTGTAAGTTTTTTTTCTTCGTGAGTTTACACTTTTGAAGGATTGTTTATTATATTTTTTTTGCTAACTTTGTTTTTATTATAATGTTATGCTTTTTGCAGATTGAACCTCTTCATATGCATATTTATACAAATGTAGGTCCATTCTTTTAATGAATAATTAACTAGTTGTGATAATAGTTACAGTAACTAATATATTTAAGCTATTATGCATTTATTTAAATCTTATTTTACAATGATACAATTCGAAAAATAACTACATACACTTATTTTAAGATTAGTAATTAGTCATAGTAGATATTGATTTAGATTACCATAGATCGCCATCATTTATTTTTATTTTTAGAATGCTCAGATTGACTCTCAAGGTCCATCTAATGTTGTCAAAAAACCTCAAGTTGAAACAAAAAATGTACACGAAGCCATAGAGAATTTAAGTTCTTGGTCTTCTTCCACCGCTTCTCCTATGTCTGCTGGTACAAAGGCTCGCACAGTCATGGATTTATCAAAAATGCTTCCAGAATCTCCATCAGATGCTAATAAGCCCTCTGCTTTCTCAACAAAAGTAATTATAGGATCTCCTAATTCTTCTCATGTGCCAAATGAAGACTTGTATGAGGAAGAAAACAGCCAAGTATTCAAATTTCTATTTATGATAAATATATTCACTCATTGCTTGATGTCAACTATGTACATATTTACGGCTAAGCCTCACATATCCATAATCTAATTGTTTTCATGTTTGACAACAACTAATTACTATAATTTTCAGAATATTTATGATGTTCCTGAAGATGTCAAAGAGGAGGAGAATAGTCGTTGGTCTTCATCTGTTGGAAGCTATGGTAAAAATTCAAAAATATCCTCTCCCAAGAGAAATGAGGTTAATATTTTCTTTATAATCTTATGCTTATTTATACACTCCCAACTTTCTCTTCCCCTTTCAGACCATTCATAATCCTTTAAACGAAGATTTCGTATCTTCAAATGATCGCCGCAAGTCTTTTCCTACTTTAAATGAATTAAAGAATGATACAAAGACGTCTGCAACGTTCACAAGTGCGGATCATACATCACCTTCAAAATTCAAAACATTTTCTACAATGCATTCTGCTAAGAATACATCTTTGTTAGAGTCTGAAGATAATCAGGTGGTGAAGGAGGTCTCATGTCATGATGCAACCTTGAGTGAGGATAATTGGGATAGTGATGGTGACATTGAACCTCCTTTGTCTCTTGATGTATCCTCATTAAAATCCCAGATAGAGAGGGAAAAGGAAAAGAAACTTGCAGTTAAGGAAGAACTTATAAGAACAAGAGAGGACCAGGAAAAACTCTCGGATGAAAATGAAGAGTTACGAGATGAAATATCTAAAGTACAATCAGATAATAAGGAACTGAAAAAAGAACTTGTTGAGGTCACAGTGGGCATTCGTCACAAAGAAGAGTCAATTCAGACACTTGAGCAGAAAATTCAACATCTAACGGAAGATGAGGCTGTTAAGAATAAAGAAATATCTAAACTCAGAAAAGAAATTGGTCAACTATTGAGTCAATTAGAGACCATGGAGTCAGCGAAACAGCATGAGATATCGGATAAGAAATCAGCATTAAATAAATATCAAGAAGAATTAGAGGATAAGAGTATTAGAATTTCATCTCTTGAGCAGGAGATAAGTAGGTTGAAAATTGAAAATGACAGAATTGAAGAGCTCTCTAAACTAATACAAAGTAAGGAGTCCGTTCTGGACAGAACAAGTTACCAGCATGAGCATCTTATAAGGGATCACTCAGATCTTAGAGGAGAATATGAACGACTAAAAATGGAATCATCCGAAAACGAATCTAGACTACAGTCTCAAGTGGATAAATATTGCGCTCAAATTAAAGTTTTGGAATCTCGTTTATACGAAAGGGAAACTGAGTTGCAGCAGATCATTGATGAAAAAGCTCAATTAGTTCAGGATAAAGAAATATCTGAGGTTCGCTTGCGTAAGGAAATTGAAATGCTTCAGTTTCAGAATGAATCTTTTGATAATAAATGTAAAAGGCAGCAGAGTGAGGTTGTAGAAGAATCAAATAGGATTAAAATCATTGAAAAAGAGACTGAGAAGAAAATTAAACAATTGGAGGAGGACAATGAAGCTCTCTTTCAAGAAAAAAATAACCTTCTGCTTAAGCATAAATATAAAGATAATGAAAAGGATAACTTGGTACAAGAAATTAGTGTTCTCAAAGTCGCTCTTGAGCAAGAAAAGTCTACGTAAGTTGTTACATAATCATACATTTAGCTCATTTAATTTTTATCTTTTTAGCATTGATAGTTTGAACAAGAGTGAGTCAGAGAGAACTAAATATTTGAATGATCTCCTTGCACGAATTAAGAATAAAGAAGTCGAAAATGCAAAGATAAAGGAAGAAAATAAACGTCTTACAATAGAACTATCGAACTCCAAGGTTGATTTTCATTCCAAACAGGCTTCACGAGTCAATGACTTAGAAAATACTGTACATCGATTAGAAACTATTAATTACTCTCTGAATGAAGAAATAAAAAAGTTGAAGAGTCTTCTTCAACAAAGAGACGAAGAAATTGCAGATTTAATGACCGCAGCAGAACTTAATTCCAATTTATTGAAGGATGAGCGAACAATCGATAACAATCGCATGAAAAGTAAAGCCTCTCATTCAAATGAAGACTCGTATAGAATTAGCCAACCCGTAAATGAAAACAATGAGCTCAAGGGCCTTTTAGAAACTAAAGACACTGAATTGGCTCATTTAAAGACTCAGTACAATAATCAATTTCAAGAAATTTCCTCACTCAGAAATGAGGTTCTAGATAGAGAAAAACGCATTGATAAGGTTATTCTTGAACTAGATCATTCTAATGAGAAGCTCAAATCTGCAAACGTTCATATTGGATCCTTGAAAAATGACATTTTGAGAATTGAAAATCAATATAATAGTGCAGTTAATGTGAGTATTTACTTACTTTCATAGCTCTTACAAAAACTGTATAATTTGATTATTAATTAGGATAAAAATGAGATTCTTGCACAACTCAGTAATAGCGAGCTACGGTTTGATGACATCAATAGAGCATCTTTGGTAGAATATCGATCTCTAATTTCAAAGGAAAAGGTCAAAGTGGAAGAGGTAGGTCTTGAACCTCATTGATCTATTTTTATCCTGATTATATACTATTTTATTTTATGATAATAGAAACAGGATAAATGCATTCGGCTCCTAAATGAAAATGGTCGTTTGGAGAAAGATATAGAGAAGTTACAAAAAGAGCTTTGTGACTTACAAGTGGATCTAGATAAGGCTTTCCATGAAAGAAGAACGCTACAACATCGAATGATGCAGGCTTCAAATAAAGCGTTGACTTTAGAAGACGAGCTCAAGCATGAGAAGCGAAGAAGAAGTATTCACATTCGAAAGCTCTCTGAAATGGAACACAGAGTCGAAGAGGAAAAAAAGATGTGCTCTACTTATGAAGAAAAAATGAAGCAAGTTAAAGTAGAATTGGAAAAAGAAGTTGATTCACGAATGAATCTAGAGGAAAAGTTGAGAGTTCTCTCTCAAGAAAAGACCGAAGTTTGGGATATTTCAACTAGCGAGTTTAAATCTAGAATTAGATCTCTTCAAATCAAAGTAGGCTTTTTATTGTTTGTATTTTTATAATACAAAATAATTTTCTGTATATAGAATGATGAGCTTAACAAACGTATTCTTTGTGATGGAAAGAAAATCATGTCACTAAATGAAGCAATGAAAAAGTCAAAGGATCTCAGAGTACAAAATGAAGAGAAAGACCAGGTTTTATTGATTAAATTGAATCATTTATAATTTTAATTATTTTTTACTTTTTCGTTTATTTAAATAGTTAATCCGAGATTTGCAAGAAAAAATAGTTTCTAATCACCAAAAAGAATCCCTTAAATATCAAAAAGAGCTAAAAAAAATGCGAATGAAATTTGAAATTATGGCAAGAAATGAGTTGAATCAAAAACTTTCTGAGGTAAATGCATTTTTGGACAAAAGATATCGTGATCAAACAGAAGTAGATCAAAAAAAGGATTTTCTCATGGAAAACATACAAAACGATTTAAGTTCCCGTCTTTTAGACGCCCGGAAAGAACTTGGAGATATTAAAAATCAAATGAAAGGTACGTCTACAAACAAAAATTTAAGTGAGAGGTTATGTGATAAAATTCAGCAAAAATGTTTCGTATTCATTGACGAATGAAAACTTTTTTACGAATGTTAATAAATTAATTATTGTAAATGTTTAAAATCCATTACAAAATTTAACATTGATTATTATTGAATTTCAGCAACAGAACGTGGAATAGTTGTGCTACAAAGACAATTACAGGAGAGAGAATTAGAACTAAGTTCTGAGCGATCCTTGCGAAGAAAATTAGAGAAGCAAGTAGATAAAACTACAGATCCTGACCGCATTATTCAACCTATAGGACTGCCCCTATATTCTCAACCGGCCTATTTTTAGTGGGAAAATATTATTTATTTAAATTGCTAATACAAACACTTAACTGGTGCTGCTATGAGCTTTATTTCTGAGTACCCACCTCAGATTACGCAAATGCTTAAGTTATTGTTCAAAGTTATTTGAACTTATATTTGTCTGTGATTTTTCTGTA
Source organism: Lepeophtheirus nordmannii (assembly GCA_963680855.1). NCBI lineage: Eukaryota > Metazoa > Arthropoda > Copepoda > Siphonostomatoida > Caligidae > Lepeophtheirus > Lepeophtheirus nordmannii. Next base: position 35,814,526 of record OY804518.1, on the reverse strand, counting down.
AGTGTAAAAAAAAAAAATTGCCCATATCTACTTAATTTTAGTACTTAATCATTTTCTCCTTCCCCTCCCAAAATAAGTAGGACATTTTCTAGATTTAAATGTGTCAATTTCTAGGCTATATAGTTTAAAAAGCATTTTTTTGTTAATACATTCCGTCTAGTCGAATACGTATGTTATACATTGTCTTAAACTATTACTTTTTATAGATATATTGATATGTATGTATGCTAAATATAATCATGAATATACACAGAGTAACTCAAATATATGTTGCCTTACATACATACATACATATATTGATATGTATGTATGCTAAATATAATCATGAATATACACAGAGTAACTCAAATATATGTTGCCTTCCTTCTAAATCCTGAAGTCACTCCGTATTCTTCTACTTCTGAGTCAATTTCAACTTTTTTTTTATGTTTTCCTCGTAGAATCTGAGTCTCTATAAACTCCTCTTTCTCAGATGTGGAAGATAATGCCAACTCCTCTGAAGTCGAATTAATCCCTTTTAATAATAGTCTTTGGCTCGATTTTAGCTGTTTCTGACGCTCTTTAGCCTCCGAGTTACGTCCATGGCTATAAAAAGTAATAAAAAGTATTCAAATATGTGTGTTTGTTTTAAAACATCCATACTCACCCTCCTCTTTGACGCTTTTTGTGTTTCCTCTCCGAGATGTTAGTACTATTTAAATGAGCTATGTTGTCAAAACTGTCTCCACTTTCGGATTCGTTTTCATTAATTGATTGATTGTTTGTATCCGAAAAGTTTGGAATGATTGAGAATTGTCTGGATGATTTTCTGTATTGTGGACGGAGCTCAAGGCATAAAATAAGGAGACGATACATTTGAAGTAAGATCACTAATGTGTTCTTACATGTAAAGAAGATATTCATGTGACTTATCACACCAAATCTGTAATTAAATTAGTCCAAATTTTACCTCTATATCAAAATGTATTACATCATTAAATAAGGAGATTAAAATAACTTGATTAACTCTATGAACCAATTGATAAAAGTTTAGTTTTTGTTCAAACAAATTTGAAACATTAAGTCACATAACCTACTTTTATATAAATCTTATAACTGGAATTTAACTAACTATATAGACACGGCCAGAAATATTTCTATATCTTCAAATATTTACATGCATGCATTCAAACATTTGTTCAAGATATACCTAAAAATAAGAGTCATTCTCAAGCATATAAATGGACCGTCTTGAAGAGCCAATGATGCAATAATAGCTATCATGTCCATTTTTACCCTTTTTCTTTTATCTTCATCACTAGTTTCAATCGATTCACTCAAACTTGAGAATGAAGAACCTTTTCTAGATCCATTTGTACTTTTGCTATTATTCCGAAGGACAATAATACTGTCTTCACCATCATTTTCATCATTATAAGACATTCTGTAAAATATAAAACTCTTGATTCAATTTAAGTGTCAATTAATTGTATAATTACATTAGCATTTAAACGATTCTATTTTGATTCTATAGCACTTATAATGTAGATGAGAGTATGTTTATTTAATAATTCTATATGTATTTTAAAATTTTGCAAGAATTTCCTGTGTTTATTTAATGTAATTTTTTTGATAAAGTTATATAAATGTTGTTTTTTGCAACAGCCCTAGCGCTAGTGTCTGTTTTTTTTTTTTACTAAATAATGAGTCTAAACAAACTTCATAAGCACAAAAATCAGCTAAACTAAATTTATGAGAAGAAATATGTAAAAAAATAAGATTTGAGATGATGTTCAACAAATGAGGAGATAAAGAGAGTCAGTCGTTAAAAAGAATTTTCAACGATTGTTACGTTCTCCCAAATTTTATTTAATTTTGAAAATACTATCAATGATAGTTTCTTTGTAGGTCTACACATGATACTCCATTTGGATAGTTGAATAAATTAACATCAATTATATTATCGAAAACTATTCTCTAAAATATGGTGTTAAAAAATTACCTGTGCTTCCTTGCACGATGACCTCCACTTAGAATCAAACAAAACTGAAAAAGACTCAATGTCCAAACAGCAAGGATGGCATATGTAAGAGAAGGCTCTAAAATCACTTTGCTTTCTCGAAAAGCCTCAAATATCTCCACAATATCAGCTGCCATTCCAATATAGACTAACATCAATTGAGAAAATTGATCTCTTGATAAGGACCCCTTTGGAAGGAGCCATCGACCTAGAATAAGTACAACAAGAGCTATTTGCTCAAGGATCCGAGTCCATTGCTCTGGTTTTAATGCAATGTTTACGTTGATATCCAATATTTTTTTTAGACCCTCTTCGTTTGATAGAGCTAGTTGTCTTGCCTCATCTGTTAGGATTGATCTACAAGCCACAGTTGCTTCTGCTAAATCCCTCTTTTTCACCTATAAATGAGTTATCTTGATAAAAACTATGTTATAATACTATTTTTTATCCTCATTTTTATATTCAAATTGAATTATAGGATTTCATCTTTTAAAAGTTGAGAGTACCAAAAAATCTTAATTTATCCCTCAACCGCTCAACCTCGAATTGAATGTGAAACAAAATGGTAAATATAATAATCAAAGTCAATGAACTTGAAATATCAAAGCAATGAATTTCTTTACGGTTTTTGAATTAAAAAGAAAAATCATATCAATCATAGCTACAATTTATGACATCCTCATTCATAAATGTCAAAATGCATTCATCGTTTATAATATAATTAACTTGGCAAAATATTATGTACTTTTTGCGAAAAGTAATGTTTCATGAGTGATATAACGTTTGTCATCATTATTATTTTAATAATATAGAGTCATTTAATCAGGGAAGGAGTTATGCTTCTCTTATGATCTTTGAAAATATTTATCGATACTAAACCCTACCTTGACATTTCACATTGACTTTATTTAATTACTTAGCTCTAAACAAAAATAAATAAATATTATTAGAAACATATAATTAAATATATATTAAACAACATTCATGGCACATACATTACGAATAAGTCTCTAAATACATTAAAAAAACTTTTACAATAAAATAAACATTAATTTTTAAAAAAATTACAGCATTGATTCAATGAACATTCCTCTGTGTCTCCTGCAAATCAAATAATTCTGTCATAAGGTTAAACCAATCATAAAGTATGTATATTTCTCAGTTTAAGATTACTTGTTTTTCAATATTTTATTTCTTTAAACAACAATCCTAGGTTACAATGATATCCTCATTACACAAAAAATTACGTCTCGTTTCTCTCTATTTTAAGTATGCAGTCATAATTTTTGAAACTATTCTGGGTACACATATAATTTTAAAAACTCTATATATTTAATCTGCAATATCAGATATTATTTCCAATCAAAAATAAGAAAATTCATGGGAAATAATAGTTTATTGATTAAAAATTCCTTCTTTTCACAGTTTCCTCTCATTAATGTTAATTTCACGAAACCTCTTCTTTTTTTAATAATACGGTTAAAAAAAAATTATGATTGGAAGTAGAATATAAGTTATAACAAAATAGAGTTTAGAGACGAGCCATAATCAGTTTCATAAATGCATTTTCAAAACTGAAGGGAAGAGGGCAGCAGTTACACTCATGCCCCAAGTCGACTATTATGACCCTATTTACTTAATTTTTTTTTTCATCATCTGTTTCTCTAATCCAAGGGTCACGAAACTACGACCTGCGGGACAGGTCTGTCCTGTTGAAGGTTAATTAAGTTTGTTTCTTGAAACATGAAACAAAGGTATTTTGATACAATTTATGCATTCTTCATTTTCATACATTCAATCCATCGTTCTGCCTTTGCTATGTACATTATATACCCTTTATTCCAATTAATTTCGATTGGGGCGTCACGATACGACATGATATATAAATAAAAAAAATTCAATCTTGTTCTAATATCATCATACAAATTCGATCATGTTAAAATGAAAATTTAAATTTTTTAATCGTATAAAAATAAATAAATGTGGAGGTTAAGTTAGAATTTTAGTCGAAGTTGTAAAATAGTACAAGCAGATACCAAGAGCTATCAATGTTGAGCCTTGAATTTTCAAAAAGGTTAAAAGAATATTTATTAATAAAACATCGTCAGAAGAAATGTCAAAAACTACTCCATTATCTTATGAAATATCTAATGGGAATGGAATTAAAGCCATTGAACTATGTATATAAATCACAAAAACTGTAGATTTTTAATTTAATTATGAAGCACCATCTTTTTTTTTGTACTCTATGTAAAAGTTGCAACTTGCACATACAGCACAAATGACTCCACTCCCCTTTTTGCCCCTAATATATGTTTTTAAGAATCGATGGTGTAATTGTTAAATTATGGTATTGCAAAATTCCATTTAAATATACGATACACAGAAATTAAAAATGAACAATAGCCTGGTCAATCTTTGTCATTCTTTCAATAATTCGGTTTTTTCTGAAAAAAAGTTTGCCAATACTTGTTCTTATAATGGTGGTTATTTTCGAATTATAATCTTATGAACTTGAAGTATACATTTCCTACTTTAAGTTAATGGCAAAATTGACTATTTTCCTACTCATTTATATAAAAGAAAGGTTGGAAAATAGTTTAAAAAGCTATATGTGTGACGACCGTTGTTCTACTTTTATGCAATTCCAGCCTGGCTCAGCTTTCATAGGGCATGTGAAGACAAAAGATGTACAAAATTTGCTGTCCATTAACATTTTTCATATTTTTAAAATTGATTTTTTTTGCATCGTTCTTTCTCTTTTTTTTAAATGCAGAAGTTTCTCAATTTGTCATAATATATAACAATACTGCATCAGTTATTAATACATTCATCATTATTAAATAATTAATTATTTAATAATGTTGTATACACATAAAAAACCAAAAAAAGATCCTTATTTCCCCTAACTTCCTTCCTATGTGTGGTACATTGAAGGAATTATTTTGATCCATTTAATGACTTGCAATTTAGTTTCATTGATTTTTATTCTTGAACAATTTATTGTACTTATTGGGGCGGAGAGGAAGGCTTCTTTTTTTTTTTTGCTTTAATCAGATTGTGGTTATTTTATTTATTATTTCACGTACCATTGTTTTGTTTCTTTTGATTGTTGTATAAACTTTTATTGGAAGTTAAATATATGTACATACCATAGTATGTATTTGCAAAGTAGTTTATTTATAATTATATGTATATGTACATATATTTCCTGTTTATTCATAGCTGAAAATATAATTGTATTAAGAGTATATTTTTAAGGTACCCAAAAAAAAAATTTAATTGATTTTTTTTAGCACTTCAAATATACTTGAATATGTATGAGTATGAATCTATGTATGTACTTATACAAACATAGGTATAAGTATTCATTGGTTAGGTACCGATATTACATATTGAATCAAAATGCTTCAATTACTTCCTTAGTCCTCCATTAATTAATTAATGTTGTATCGACAATGATATTACGTTACTGATTGTTATTTGTAGATTAATTCTATTTTAGATACATACATCCTATATGTACTAGGTTTAGACCCATATATTGTTATATATGTATATTCAATTGGCAAATTTTAGACAGTTTTAGATTAAGGCTGAAATTGCCGTTTGTTACTGATATTGATCATAATGACTTTGACAATTAATGTAAATCAAAGTATGTGGCATCCTTTTTAACCGTCATTTAGTATAAAAAAACTAACGACTTGTATGGAATACAATGTGTGGTCACAGTGGCCCTCAATAAAATAAGACTAAATTCACGACATCTTGTAGAAAAAAGTTAACGGATAGGCAAAGAAATCTCCCTGTGTTAACATGTGCGTTTCGTTACATTGTTTTATAGCTGTGATTGACTTACTAAAATTTAAAACTATGATCAAATGTTGTAATTTTTTCAATATTATATTTTCCACTGTTTTTTTAACTATTACATTTTCATTTAAATATTAAACTACTTAAGCTATAAAGATGAAAACTGTCTTATAATTATATTTTATGCAAATCAATCATGTTCAACAACAACTACTATAATTTAAAATGAACAATACTTTTAGTATGAATACCGTTCTATGTACTTTAGTTCACAAATATCACTAGATTTTTACATTTTGTGACAGAGCCTGGTGATTACTTCAAGTTTCTTCATAGCGATAATATTTTATTTGAGATACAACAAAAACTAATAAAGGCAATAATTGAATTATAAGATCTAAATATTACGAAATATTTCCTCGAGACATAATTTCTCAAGGCCAAAACTTCTCCAACATAAAAAGTCCCTAGGAACAAAAATCCCCCTCTCCCCAGATAAGACTCTTCAATGAGAAATTATCATGGGGTTAATTGTCACAGACAAACTCAACTCCTTGTACGTAGTGCCATATAAGTGATACATTAAATATCTAAAAATGAAGATGCTAGTAGTTTAGATACAAATATCCAAATTAGACATTTGCAGATACAAATATTTCTAAACTGTGGATAATTTGCGGATGCAAATGCGAATATGAGTATTCGATATATCACTAATACATATAATACAATATATTCTTTGTATAGTAATCAATAACGTAGTTACATGATTACATTGATAAGTAATTTTTGATTTTAAATAAAGGATAATTAAAAATAAGTTTATAATATAAGATTGAACATATTGAGTATCCAATGTTATACGTTTGTATAAGACGTGTTTTCATCTAGCCTATAGGACTCTTGATCTAACCACTAACAATAAAATATAATTGGATAATGTTAAATAATTTTGACTGGGATTTGTAATGACAACAGGGATATAATTCTTATTTTTTATCAAGAAACACATGTTTAGGTTATACTCAATGCTTACTAAATTATTATTTATTAATACAGTGATATCTCAGTACTTGACCACAACTATTTAATTCAAGTTGTGGTTAAGAACCACTTTCTTTGAAAACAAACAACACTCGTCGAAAGTCCCTCTTTTTTACATCTTTGCCTATAATTAAGGGTTAGAGTAACCATGAAGAGAAAATGCAAAATGAAAATTATCTAAGTGCCGAAAGTTTATTCAACTTCAGACGATTTGAACTCTAATTTCATTGGTAAAAAACAGAATAATTTGACTGGGTGTTTTATGAGAACAATATACTTTACATATTGTACAGACTTTTAGATATATCATTCAAATTCAAATTAATCAGTATGTGCAAAAATTACAACTAAAAAATATTATTGAAAAGTAGTTTCATAGGATATTTGTTACTAACAGTAGCTTTGGATGAATTTATTTTCTATAAAAATCAAGGCTAATATATGTATATACATAAAACGTCAAAGTTAAAAAGGAAGAATTTGTACACCGTGCTTTGATCCATATACAGGGTAAATTTAATTGTCTTTTCTTAATTAGTTATTAGATTACAATCATGATAAACTATTCCTTATCCTATGAAAGAATATGTAAATGTATAATAACAATCATTTAAAGTCGTTCTTCATGTCTACAACTGTAGAGCAATATTTAAAAATTTCCTGAGACATAGAATACATATGATCAGTCCAAAAATGATAAAAATAATCGTGATAAAAGAACATCAGGGTTTTAACATGATCTTAAAGCCTTACATCAGAACTTAAATTTATCAATATTTTGACTCAGTTAAATGACTGAATAGCTACCATGATTATTTGAACTTTCTTTAAGAGTAAAAAGATTTTATCTAATCCTATATAAGGAATTCTGCAGTATTTTGTTTCAGGTAATAATATTTTCTAGCATTTAAATCAAGCAATAGATACTATTTATTGAATAAATGGAAAACATTTATATTGGCAGGGTTATTCCCAGAGCTTGAACGAGTTGTTAAAAATTAAACTGATTTAAAATCGTTCGAAAATGAATTAATTTTTATCTGCGAAATAATTTCTATTTTGACTCAAATATATCATTGAAAGCTTTTAACACCAATGCAATTACACAAGGGCCGCGTAACAAGGCTGGCCAGGGAGCTTCTTTTATAATTTATGAGTAATAAAAAATTAGTTAAACCTATATAGTTTATTAATAAAATATGTTTCTTTATCTCTATGGGCCACCCTAGAAGTTCATTTTCAATAGAGCTAGTGTGAGTGTTCTTTACTTTGTAGTTTGTCTACTAAGACTCAGTATTTCTGGACCATCTTGTGGACATGAATGATGCGTGAGTTTTCACATACGCCCGCCCCTGACTTGAAATAGAAGCATAAATACCATAATATTCACCTGCATGATTTCCATAAGCATGGAAGCACGTATCTGATCCTCCACTAGACTTGAATTCATTCGTTCTTGAACTAATTCCATGTATAAACAGAGTGTTTCCCTCCGATTTGTCTTGAGCTCTAGTATCCATATTGCAGGGATAAGAGTGCATAAGTAAATGAGAACACTTGGACAGAACCATTTGAGCTCCTCTCCCTTCCGATAGCATAAGGAATGGAGGCCCTCAAGAAATTGAATAATGATTCCGATTGCAATTTTCCAATAGGTGTCCCCTTCTTGTGTCACAACTCTCCATACCGTAACCAGGGAATGAAATCCAAAAAGAAACCGTGCACAAGCTGCTTTAACGAGAGTAACACAGGACATTGTTCCTCTTACGGAGTCATTTTATGACTTGAGTACATATTATGTGAGGAATCTATGTTTATCTTTCTTGGATTTTACTTTTATATTTATGTAGTTTTTGCATGCCTGACTTGATTTTCATCGTAAAATATCCACAGGAGTCCACAGTATCTCTTGTATTTATTTATTTATTTTACTCTAGAAAGCTGCTAAAGAATTAGTTCTTTGTATTTTCTTTCATATTCAAATTGACTCTCACTTTTCTTCAGAATATTGATACATAATTATTTGTATTTCTTTTTAAAAAGTTATAGACTTTTTCGATAGGAATTTAACATATATATGTATAATTAAAGACAATATGATTTTTGTTTTTCGGTCATCCTTTTGAGCAAAAAAATATCCATAATCAAATATTAATAAACAAAATTTCCCAAACAAGTCAATATTTTGAAGAGACAAACAACAAGTATTCTTAAATCAGTGATTATCAACTAGTACACTCTAGTACGCCAGGAGATTATTTGAATTGTGTTGTGATATATTGTTCTGACATATAAACAATGACTAAAAGTGTGTACTGAGTTTATTTTCACGGGACATTTAAAACAATAAAATAAAGCATCTTCGTTTACATATTTTCTCATCTTAAATTTTATGGTTTTATCTCATTTTTCCTTGTCCCTAGGTATATATATATACATATATACTCCCTTAAATTTCCCAAGTGTGTCGTATTGATCAAGTCCTTAAATAAACAAGCCCAAGCTTAGACTTGTATACATCACTAACTCATTCCTACTCATTCCTGTTCATATATTTAGAGGGTAATCGAAGTAGCTATAAAATTACCTTTATTGAGAGTTTTCTTGAGGGTCGAGAAACAGGATAGTGATTTATATTATACATAAACGTATACTTCTATTGTAAACAATTAGTCACACCTTTTTATTTAATGTTAGAGGAAGGAAAATATTTAATATGTCTTGGAATCAAAGAATAATTTCAAACAGAGTATTGCAAAAGAACAGATGTGGAATCAATTCCTCCTTAATCCTAATCTTAAAAAAAACTACTGCACTTTACCATTGTAAGTAAAGTAATTCTTTATTTTGGCATGTATCATATTGTAGGTATAGCTGCTACTCAATTATAGGTTAGTTGTTCCCAAAGTATAAAAGAGAGCAATTATTTATTAATATGTAAAAAGTTCAAGAGATTTTCAAGGGACACTTTTCACGAGTCTTTGAGCTAGAGTCCAATTCAAGTCTTGAGATACAAGTGCGAGTTGAGTTATTAGTTTTCAAACACGAGGTCAAGTCGAGTTGAACGTCTAAGACTATAGCCACTAGAGTCCAAGTCCCCACCTCTGATCTTCATCATAGTAAATAAATTATAATTAAATCTCAATTATTGCAATGGTACTGCTCTTTTGGATTTTGGTTTTATTCATACATTGAACAAAGTATACACTAATTTTATATTTTTAATGTGTAATTTGTAAATCTATTAAATTTGATATTTAGCTGAAAAAGTCATGAAGTAAGTTTTTTGTTGTTCCTTGATTAATTAGAGAATTCGTCTCCGAAAAAAGATGGCTTATATTTATCATACTATATATATATATATATATATATAATATTTAATTGGCAAAGCATTAAGAATTATTTATTAACAATTTTAACAAAAGAAATAAGGTTTGACCTTAATATTAAATTATTTATCAAGTATCAAAAAATAAAATATTGGAGGGATTTTGAAACAAAATTTGTAGGACTTTAACTTGTAATGAGTCATTATTATGATTTGTTGAGATTGAGTGATTTAAAATCAAACAAACTATTAAAAAATATAAAAAATCAGAGTTGACACATCACTATTATATTAATCAACACAGCACTAATAGTGAGGTTACAAATTTCAAATTATTCTGCGCAGCTCATACAAATTCAAAAATATGTGTATCCTGTTGTTATTATTGCATAAGTCAAGCACAAGGCAATTCATTTTGATAAACGTGTTGATAGGCAATGAAACTAAGGAACCGTGCTCAATGAGACGTGAAATGCCATTTTGTGTATATTTATAAATAAATGTATGTATGTATTAAGTAGTTATTTAAAAATTATAAGCAACTTAAAAAGCTTGTCAAATTATTATTATTGAATGACCACATCAAATTAGTAAATTCATCTTTTTGGGAATTACATACATAAGCTTTATAAATGTATCTGCAAGAAGTTTACCTCAGTACATACATGATATTACGGGGTGATACGTAATAGGATTTGTAGTGTAGGTTGAGCGTTGAAATTGTATGTATTGCCAAGAAATAAACAAAGGGTTGTTCACATTTTGAGCTTCCAAGTTAGAATGTATTAAAGAATCAAAATCAATCAACAACTCGCTTTTCACAAAATAAATTATGGATTTCACAAAATATAAAATAAATTAATAGATTATTATTGGTAATCTTTTACAAAATATATTATCATCTTATCACAAAATATAATTTAAATAAATAAATTACTCGATCACCCCTGGATTTAACAGTTTTTGTATTTTTTTATTGTATGATATACTGTAGTACCATTTTTTAGTTTTTAGTTTTCAAATAAAAAAAAAATAATAACCAACCCTTTATTTAGACTTCTTCACGAGTTCTTGATCTATTTAAAATTGTAGGATTTTTAATATACGCAAAATATATAATTATATAGAAAATAAATTTTGTAGTGCAAAATAATGTGTATATAATATTGATTGCCAATCAGGAAAAATTCCCAAGAAACAAGGGATTTAATAAAAAGCTAAATGTAGGAAAAACAACAAAGACATCATCCCAGTATGGACACATTTTTAGTGATGATATTAATTTGGTCATATTTTTGTTTGGCCATGTTAAAAGTCGGCTTACAATCAAATCAAAAGAAGTATAAAACTCAATGAAACTGTATTAAATTATTATCATTTTAAATTTATTAAGTGGCCCTTTGAATCCTCCCTATTTCCGTGCATACACGCTACTTACCAACAAATAACCTCATTTATAGGGCTTTCATTTTCCAAGAAATTGTTCTTCAGTGAGATCCTATTTCTAAATTTTGGGATCCCAAGAAATTCCAGGATGAGATAAAAAATAAAGACTGTGAAATGTATTCTTCCTATATATATGTATATTTAATTTTAAGAAGACATCATGTATTTTAAGCTAGTGAATCATCAATATGTGTTTAACTTTTCATTTAATTAAATACATAAAGGGAGCTTACATTATGAAATAATTGAATGCAAGATTTCCTATTGAAGTAAAACCTCAAAATATCCTAGAAGAGACGCCCTAGTAGGTAACATACATATAAATTTTTATACCATTAATACTCATAAATTAAAAGTATTTTGAGTCATAATCTGGACAAAACCACTTGAAAAAAGACGGAACCAACCCCCCTCCAGTAATTAAAGTAATTAAAAAAATCATGCCCATCTCAATTTTCAACCTTTCCTCTTTTTAAAGAATATGATACACCTTTCTCTGAACTAAATAAGGATCTTATTATTTAAAGTACAAATCAAATTATTATTTTCTTTATAGCCTTACAGAAATTCATATATTCTTATTTGAATATATTAATTTCCTTAAATTTATGACCTATGAACAATGTAACAAAGGATGATGAATTGTAACTAGAAAGACCCAAGAAATAAATTGAGGAGTTTTAATATTGATGTCTCCTGCTTTCCCATTTATATATACAACATTTAACAGTATATAATAACACTCTATATTTATTTATTACTATTGTGAGAGTGTGTAGGTTTGAACAAACATAGAGTGAGTGCAGAAGGGGCTTTATAAACAATATGAGAAGTAATAATAATAAAGCAGGCAACAACTTGTTTCTTCTACTACTCTTGGCCTGACAAAGCTCATTCATTAAATGAATGAAAGAGAGAGAGAGAAAACAGAGTAATATATAAGTATATATATTTCATTTACGAGCACAAACAGAAATAGAAAACGAGTAACATGAACTAGTTTATATATATATATATATATATATATATAAACTATATAAAAGTAATGATTAGAGAATCCAACTGCTACAACGACTGATTGATGGCTCTAGACTGTTTCTTTCATCCTGTTAGTATGTTTTGAGGGAAGGCGTCCACAATTGCTATCAATGGGATAAAAAAGGGAAAAAGAAAGAAAAAAATAATAATAAAGTTTTCTTCTTCAGCCTAATAAGTATTTGAAGTGGAAGAGGAAGATCTTATCAACAACCCACACACGTAGAAAAAAAAATATGATCTTATTTTATATGTATATATTAGTAGTAATGTACCGAATTTTCTAAATATCTAAAAGTGCAGATAGCAAATTTTGACATTTGCAGATACAAGTATTAAAAATTTAGAAATTTGCAGTTGCGGATGTGTTATAATTCATATAATAATCCGCGGAATCAAATTATGATTTTTTTTAGAAAAGAGAATGATTCACCTTATTTTGCAAATATCAAATATGAGTAATTTGTCGATACAAATGTATGTCTTATATACATACATTACTTGTACATAAATACATATAAGCTAATTGAATAAATGGGTAGAAGAATAGGACGTTCCTTATTGTATGAACTTTGTTTTAATGAAAAAAAAAAATTAATAAAGAAATAATAAATCATATTTTGTTTTCTAGACCTGTATTATTAATAGACAATGTCAATATACATCATGAGAGCGAGACTTATGGTACTATTGCATAGCATTAACACCTTATTTAATATAAGTTACCTGTTATACGATTTGGTGAGTTTGCATGGGGGAGTGGGGGGGGGGTGAAATGTATTATTAGTATTCTGTATTAGTGCCCCAGAAACGACTGTATAATATTATTAATATTTATTAATACCAATAAAACTCCGCCTATGGTATCACTATACGGTATAGTAATACCGTATATGGTATGATTTATACCATAGACTAAGTTTGAAATTCATTACAGGGGATGGAATAAAGAAGAATTGCAAGAAATTAATAAACTAAAGACCAAGATATTTTGAATCTATAATTTATTTCATTAAAATAATTGATTATTTTATCGATTTCAACATGCGCTATTTGTCCCACGTTGAAACATACATTCCTTGAATTATAGGATAACATCCAGACGATTGATGTAATAAGAGGACATGTCCGGGCCAAATATTATTTTTGTCATTTTACTAGTTTAATTTACAATAATATTCAATAAAACGGCATCTTTTTATGTTATTATTAATTTTATTTGGTGGTGGGGGCCCCCATAACTTTCCGACAAATAGTAAAATGGGGGTAAAATTTAGGGTTTAGAACCTTTGAAATAGTGTAGTATGTTGCTTCAATACTCTATTTACATGCCGAAAATTCGAACTAATTGTTAGGAAAAAGGTCATTACTATAAATGGTTATAATTATTTTTTGGTTTAAAAAAGTGTTTCTCGAAGTTTTTGCGTTTTGCCCAACTCAAATAGTATTTGTACCCCCTCCCCTCAATTTAGTGCTTGGATAAATCGGCAAATTTGTTAGTGCTTTTCCTCCCCTTGTGGTAGTTTAAGAAACAAGACTATTTCAGCTTTATGAGAACCTAGAAGGATAAGGATTATTTTTTGGATTACTGAGATTCTGGGATTTGGTTATTTTTTATAATTTATGGTTTCTCCCATGATAAGTAGGTACAAAACAAAGAAATCTTGCAATAACTAATTAGTAATTCTTCCATAGGTAATATATGTATACTAACTATTTGGACCTGTTTCTCCAATCAACGTTGTTGTTGTTGTTGTTGTTTTTTTTGGGGGGGGAGGGTATATTAAATATATTATTTTAATACGATATAATTACCTATTATTAGGGTTGAATCCGTCTCAAAATTTAGAAGCTCCGTCCTAGAGGATCGATGTTAAGGATACGTCCGAATCGGACGCAAAATCATGGATTAAACTTTGCTCAATGACGCCATCATTATAGATATCAGCCAATAGTTTCGTCAAAAGTCCATTTAAAATATCTTGAAGGCATAAATATACAATATTTTTGTGAATCAGTCTTGATCATTCTTATTTTTAATGAAGAGTAATGCTGAAGTATTCTCGTCTGTCCAATATCAATGAAAGTTACAGAAAGTTCTACTGAACGAATTCAATCAATAAATTTAAATATTTTTATTGTAATCATTGTAAACATTTAAAATTTGGAACGTTTTTCAAGGACTAATGGTAATTATAGGGACAGAACATGTTGAGATGGTAAATTTAAAGAAAGTATATCTGCTTTCAAAAGTTTATCTTTGAATTTGAAGTTTATAATATTTTATTGTACTTTCATAACGATCTCTTCACATAAAATTATGAACAAATTACAGTGACGTCAATTGAGCATGGCAAGAGCCAAACTTTGGCCACCCAAAAACATTTCAATGGATTAAATTGATGAAAAAATCAAATATGTCTTTGAACCACGTCCCTGAAATTTGCAATACCTAAATTTTGTTATTGTATAATTGAATAGAGTATTAAGTTACTTATTGAATTGCTGGAACAAATTTTTGACCCCTAATTTGAGAGATTTAACAAAAAAGAATTTTCCTTTTTAACTCTGACTGCTCTGCTCTGACTGAATTGACACCACTGACTAATTTTAATCCTCTCACCACAAATTGATTTTATTGTTACATAAATATTACGGGACAATTTTTTTTTCATTCCTCCAATACTCCAATATTCTTGGATGCAATCCAATCACTTCTTGGGGAAATCCATGATACTTGAAAATAACAGAAGAAACTTTCAAGATCATATTTATAGAACACTCCTTATAGATATTTGCACTTCATTTTTTTCAGTTAAATATTAGATAAATACACATGCAAAAATTCTACAATTTCTTTATAGTTAAAATAGATCAATACTTGAATCATGACACTTTGAAAAGTACTTCTTTTTTTTGTTCTCGATGTAACTGTTGTTTTTAAGGAAACAATTAATTTAACCCGGAATCAATTTATATCAAGTCCTCACTATCAAAGCAACTCCATGGACTCAGCTGTGGTATGTATGTATGTATGATTTATAATCCAAGCCAATTCTCTTTTATAAAAACGTCAACGGAAATAATGATGCGTGAAATATTATTTGTAATAACCACAACCAATTGCAAATTTACTTAGTTATTCAACCAAATCCATGAGGCGACGTTGTTTCATTTGTAGGTACATTTGTTCATTATCTATATGCTTAACAAAATAAAATATAAAATTGATATAACTATGTTGTAAACTGTAAATAATTATTTCAAAAGATATAGAGACAAAACTCATAAAATATTTTATCCTGTCAAAGAGTGCTGATAAATATTTCATTTTTCTAAATTGTCACATATTTGATACTTAAAAAGGATTTAAAGCATTACAAAAGTGCTCAACTTATTACTGAAGGCACTACATTGGCTCGCTATTTTACTATTACACTGATCCACATGGTCAATTCAAGGAAATAAAGCATATTTATTAACGTTACAGATTGCATCATTAATAAGGACGGCGCCATTCTGGGAACATACATTATGTATGTAGTTGATATACATATTTAAAAAATGCACAAATTTACCAAAAAGAATAAACACAAGGAAACTTCATTTAGTTGCTTTAAAAATGAAAAATGCTAAACACTTGTATCGAATACAACTTGATGTCAAAGAGACATCTATTGAAATTGGAATAAAAACAAACTAATAAATACTAAAAATCCATATGAAATGACAGGATTTTCCCAATTAATTTTGTTTTGGATAGATTAGGGACATAAAAAAGTAGAACAATTCCTTTATGTACAATTTCTCGATCCCATATTAACATCTAAACCCACAGCAGTAGTTTACTTTTTTTTATCTTATGAGGATTTTTATTCTTGTTAAAATTTGGTTGTTTTAACAAAGATAACGTCACTTGAAAATACTCTATAAGAAACCAATGCAGATCTTTCATAAATGTCTTATATGATGAAATTTTTTCTTTAACTTCTTATGTACATAGATACCTAAAAAAAAAAACTGGGCACTAAGGAATAAATAATAATTTATTTTGCTTTATAATTATGCTAACTTCTTTTGTTTTCATCATTCAACTGAAGTACCTGTTTTGCATATATCTATCATAATGTCAAATGAAATTAAACTTCTTTATTTTTTGTAAATATTTTGTATTTTTATCCCTATAAAGGTATAATGACTAATAACTATTTTCCTTAAATAAACATGTTCTAATTCTACATAATGAAGAATCGGTGAGAAAATGTATTTGTTAGATAATACGTTCCTCCTTAAATCGATGTATATCGATCAGTAAATTTGAAGACAAGGTGCAGCAATAGATATTGATCTTTTTTATAATATATATGTACACATTATAGACACTATTATAATTTATAGTATTTTGTGGATCCCCAAATTTTTGGTTTTGTCAAGCTCAGAAAAAAGACTGGTTCCAAAGACTGATGCTAGCTATGATTATTAGCAAAATCAATTCGGATTACATACTTTTTGATTGGAATCATAATTTACCAGCAATTTCGAACTCAACATTACTATCAGAACAAATAATGATATTTTTTTTTTTAATTTTATGAAGGTGAGATGAATAAAAAATCACTCTACATGGAGTCGTCAAGGATCATTTTTTTTTATTTTCTAGAGCCAACATGTTATACCAGACTGGTACTAAATTTGGGCCCACACAAGTTACTCTTTTTTTGACATGTATGTAAGTACATAACTGTAACTTTTTGTCATTTATTTTTTCCCCATATCCTGCTATAATTGAAACAATGTCGCTATATTTTGATAATCTCAGGTTTATGTATCTATGTTTGTGGGTTCTATTAATCATTAAGACTGAAATCGTGCAATAGTTTTTTGTACAAGTTTTTGGGATCTTCCTCGATTCCACAATGAATAAACTGACTTGATTTTTGTATAAAAAGGAACACCCCTTTTGCTTTTGACCATAAGGTTCATACATTGATGCTTAGGGAATTGAAATATGTATACTTATGTAATTATTGTTGTGATGAGTGATTTAAATAAACGTATTTTATCATATCTTTGTCAATATTGTGCGGTTTTTATTTTAATTTTTCCTCTACTAACCACTAAAATTTTGAATGATATCTATTAATAATTATTTTTTTTACTAATTTGGGAATAAATCTAATATATATTATATAAGTTAAAACAGTGCTTTATTGTTTTGAAGGAATATAATCTGGAAAGACTATGAAAGCGAGCATGCACACTAAAAAGGGATATGAATATACAAATACATCGAAGTTGTCAAAGATAGCTACTCGTTTCCCAATTTATTGCTGATTAAAGACATTTTTAATAATATTCAAAACCTCATAAATTTATTCCTATCTCATCTTTGAAGATGACATTGTACATATCTCTAAGAAGAAGGTTACACAATATACATATACATACATATGTATCTACTTATATCCACACCCAAAAAAAGAGGCTCTTATAACAAACATCCCGTTCTCATTTATACTCACACTATGTGCAACGTCAATTGAATTCTCAGTCAGTTTTGTTTTTTAGTCTATAAATAACTATATTTTCAATTCAGACTTAATATTACATATTTGTATAGAAAACAGTCAAGGGATGTATTTAGGTACGTAATGTTAAAAACCTTGCTCTGAACAAAAGGGTTAACAAACTATGTCTCCTTTAAAAATGTACATGGATTTATATGGAGAGACTCAAGAATATATTTTTATATAAGTTAGATTACCCAAGATTTTTGAACTATAAACTATAACTATCAGAGGTTATATTTATATTTACATAGTCACCACCTATTATTTAAAAAAACGGTTGTTATTCCTTGAAAATCAGAGGGGATAGGTTATGGGAGTGTCCCATAATGTTCTTTGTACGTCTAAATTGCAATCAAGTTGTATAGATAAACCATATATTTCATGTAATATTTTTTTGAAAAACTTTATAAAAAGTAACAACATATGTAGATGTGTACAAAACATTAAATGATGTCCATAGCACTTAAAAGTATTAATGATAGGATAACCATAACTTGACAAATAGTCATTTACAAATGAATTCCATACCCATAACAAAAATGTATATATGTTTGGTCGTCCCATCAAGGAAAGAACAAATGTATGCATGTCGTTAGTTAACTACATTATATAATTTGTTTGACTAATGATTACATTCAAGTAACATGAATATTAAAAGATGTTTGTATGCTTTCATGACTAACGTGATAAAAGGTAATTAGTCTAAATAAAAAATCCATCAATGTGTTTAAGGCTGTTATTTGTGAGTAAATTCTCTTTCAGAGAATGTTTCTACATATTATGTTATCTATGTACCATATACACGTTAAAAGAACTTTTGTAAAAACGTCAAGGATACAAACTCAACAATACTTTTTATTACTAAAAATACCATTTGGAAAATTAGAACAATTTCCCATGGAAATATATGAATGCAATGAGTCACAGGCTTCATATATGTAAATACGTAAACATATGTACATAATTATATGACTTGCTTATAAATTAAAATACATATTTGGACAGTAAATTCCAACCCAAAATATCCACAATGACTTTTTATATGGGAAAATATCCAAGCTTTGTTTCCGAGTTAAATAAATTCATTTAATGAACCACAAACCATCAAAAATAATCTTTATTTGCTATATACGCAATAAAAAAAAATTACAACTGTTATCATCTCAAGCAACAACAATAGAAGTATTTCTCTCTCTCTCTTATCTCATTCCTTGAATAACTATTACTACTTAAAAAAAAAGTTAAAAAATAACATAGATGTCAAAGATCTTTAATTCAATTTCCTTTAACAAAATAAAAGTATTCAAAAAGTTAATGTATAAATGGTTCTATTCAAGTTGTAATTTTTCTAATGTAAAATGTAGAACAATATCACACGGAAGTAATTTCATTGCATATTTTTTTTTTTTTTTGCAGGGTTTTTTCTATTTTGGTTAGTACTTGAAAAATATCTTCCCACAAAATCAAATATTGTATGAGCATGGGTAAAAGTGTCAGTGTAGACATCTTCTAAAATAAAGCACATAGGTATATAATAATAGAATATTCGTTCCCAAATTTTTTCACTTACGTATTAAATCTTAAGAATGCGTCCGAATCAAACGCCGTCCCATGAAACAAACATTGATGTATCAATATTTCATATTATTTAATAAGTCATAAATAAATAAACTTATAAAAATTAAGTCTTTCGAAATAGTTTAGGAAGACTAAAAAATATGAAAATCTAGCTCTTCTTTTTTGCAGTGGCTGCATGGAAGAGAACCAGGGGGCTATGCTTTTTCAGAGTCTTTAAAAAAGTTGAAATTAGTTATTATTAACGGTCTCTGTTTTGGAACTAACAATCCCATTTCGACTTCTACTCATTATTTGTAAATAATATCGATTTATACATTTTTGGGTAGAAAATCAATCAATGGAATGAAAGATTAGGAACTAAGTATTTAACTTAGTATGCTATAAACTTATTGAAAAATGATTTTTTCTCTATTGCTGATCCCACAGGTGGAATTTGGGATTAAAAATATCATGGTAGGTGTCTTGAATAATAAGCTATGTATCTTGAGAAATAAAACACAATTTTTCAAAATTTTATAAGAATACAGTCTGGAATATTCATTCAAACGTTTTTGGTTTCAAAACAACGTTTCTCTAAATTGTATTTTAGTTCTCATCTTTCAGGCATTTTTGGAAACGAAAAATTCGATTTTAGATGTTCACAAAAGGACACGTATCTGAAACGCTAATGAATATTGGCGTAGATGTCAGTTACAGTAGTGTTAACTTAAAAACTATAGGAATCCCCCAAAAAACTAAATTCAAATTTCCTGGTATTTTTGGCTCATAGCAGTAAGTATATATTTCATATATTTCTAGGATCGTAGATATAGCCATCAAATATACATAAAGACAAAGAATAAGAACAGAAGCAATTTAAGTCCCAAAAAAACTCACCTAAAAAAATATGTACATACATGTTTGCATTTGTTTATATTGGAGCGTTTCACCTAGAGCTAGACGTAGGGGTGTACATAAATCTATACAACTTTATAGATCATGTCCATCTTTACTCCTACTAACATCATTTGTTAAGGATATATTGCGATATACTACAAATGAGATAGGATCAGGAGATAAAGGGGGTGGGTATTTTGTATCATTAACCCCAAAAAATAAAAGACTCTGAACCATCCAAGGGAGTGCTGTTATGATAAAATTTAATTATGCTTCGTTGCCGTTTTTTAAGAAAACAAAAAATGAGAACTTACTATTTCATCATCAATCAAAGAGATTAGGGGAAGGAGCGAGATGATCCATCAATAAGTGTAATAGATGGCATACGAGCCATCAAAAAAACACATAATTACTTTTTCTTATTCTTTTTTTTTTGCTATTATGGTTATGTAAGCAGAAGTACTGCGTTTGTCCCAGGATGCAATTTACTCCTACATAGCTATTTAACTATGTACCAACATACTAAATAACTCTACTTACAAGGCCATTGGAAAAAATTGACATAAATACTGCTAAATACATATTATATTTTTTTTTTGTTTTAACTTCCATGTACATTAATAAATGTAATGGAATAATAGAATGTAACATCCTTAACATGAAATGCACAGAATTACATATATTATCCCTCATCCATTTATGTGTTAAACTACTTTTGAGCTCCCTCCCAAGTTTGACCAGAATGTCTGAACAATAGTTATAACTTTATAACTATCCATGAGCATTATTTTACATAAATATATATTATGTATATTCTGTATTTCATATGACACTTTGACCTAAATATATGTATAATTAAACTACAAAGTAGTTCCTTACACAAAACTAAACCTTATTAGTAGGAATTTTATTCGGAAATAAGCACTTATTTAGAATACATTTATTATGTAGATAATACAAGTACATTTAAGGATGACATTTCCTGATAAATAAATTGGAAGTATGTAGATATGTATTAAAATCAAACCACAATGTGGTTCTATTCAATAAAAATGATTATTTGGTCTATTAATGTTTGTCATATTTATTATTTAATGCTAAGACATATTATTGTTATTATTATTATTCATATGCATGAAATGCCTTTCAGTTAAGTATTATGTTTAATTACATGTGTCATTTTAATCCTTTAATTGATCCCTTGAGCATCAAAAATGTATAGGACCAGGACGATTAGGTGATATTTAAACGAAACATACACAGTAATTTAAACACTTTTAAAAAAGAGGTAACAGCATGTAAATAGGAGTAAATTGGTTAAAAAAAGCTTTTCAAATGCACTTAGTAAATACATAAACAGATCTTGAATTGCCTTGCTCAATGCTAATATTATACAAAGAGCGTTTTCACATGATGTCATCGTTCTGGAAGTTGTTTATCTTGTAGTTATGATCATCTGAATTTTATGAGAATAAAAGCCCATGCTCAGTTAGGAGTAGACATATTTCCCGTAGGACAAACTATCTCCACTTAAAAAACAAACAAAAAAACAAATTGAGTCCCTTCTCATAATTATTATCAAAAAAATTACATTAATGTCTCCCCAACTATAAGAAGGAATTTAAAGGTCTGTTTTTGAGAGTTACAGGGGGGGGGGGGCATGTGCCTTTCTTGAGAGAAGCCGTTTACTCCTCGACTAATTTGAAATAAATAAACAATAACTAATTAACTGCATCACAGATAAGATAATGCATTAGAATGTAGAACATTTAAAAGAAAAATCTATTATATATTTTATAAATGATTTAAAAAAGGATACACAATGTCTTTTATAAGAAGAAAAGCAATATAAAATGTCTTTTAAAACAAGAATCTTAATAAAGAAGATTGAAAGTTGTCTTTTATAATAATTAAAATAAATAAAAATCGAGTGTTAATTCACTTTTGCCGATACAGTATCACCCCTCCCTCCTATCCAACTATGAAATGATACATCCTTTACAAAAGTTGTGTTTCTTTTTTCATTTCTAAAGCCGTTATATGAAGTTTTCCTCTCCTTTTTGGGGAATTTTGTGCATTTTATTTAATAGGTATCAAGGTATCAAGGTTACACTCGTCATGCATTGTTCCTTCTACACATTTTCGACTCCATCCCAAATTTGAAGTTAACTGCGTTTTTAATAGAAGTTATAAAATTTAACTACATTATAAAATAATTGGATAATTTTTGGAAGAGAAGCTCTACTCATGAAAAAAGAGAGCGTGCCAAATTTTAGTTCACTAAAATTAGCAGTTTATGATGATGTATAAACGCTTTTTTGAGGTTCTATTTTCTTATTAAGCCTTAATAGTTCATAAAAAGACTATCAATATGCGGCTGGGTTAGTAGAAATGAAATGGCTTCAAATTTGGTACTGTAAATGTTTCTTACCACCATAGAAATAGTGCCTAAAAGGTGTTGCTCATAAATTCATGTCTTTTCACTGCTCCCTAATAACTACATTCCTATGTAGTTATTAGCAACTACATTATGTATATACCTCCAACATTGGGTATATTATGCAATCTCTAACGTCAGTGAAAGATCTGCCAAATTCACAGGGATGGTTACAATTTATATAATTTGGTAGATTAATAATGCATCGAGTCATTCAATTACATATCTTGATGCTAAATATCTTCCTCTTTTTTACGTCAAATATATGTATGTATGTACATGAGCAAAACATATGCAATTACTTAAATATTAAAGCAATGCCTATATCAACGCCTTAATACAATGTAATGCAATATACTTCTTACATAGTAGGTATCAATTGGTTTATTTTGAACCCTAAGTCCTAAGTAAACCAATTGCATTACATACTATGTATGTATATACATATTATAAAAAATCACTGCCTTACAAATAAGTGAATGTATGTATATTGAAACAAAGGAGTGTTCAAACGGTTTCTATGGATAATAAATCTTGAAGACATTTTTGTATTAAATTAAAAACAATCAATGAAATATGTACATAAATAGATTATCCCCAAATATTTGGGCTTGTACACCCATTGGGGAATATATGTAAAATAGAAGGACTTAAATAAACAAAAAAAAAGAAAAAAGAAGTAAGTCAAATAGGAATTTAGTTCAAAAAGGGATTTTGATAAATAAGCTTTGAAGCACAAGAATACATACATAGGTATAATTATACATATATATATATATATATATATATATATATATATAAGTTGGTACATTTCCTGCTTACCTAATAAACCAGTAATATATATGGATTCAGGGATGTTTATTTAAAAAATTAGATTTTAACATTTATGCACTCAACAAGGAAAGGAAACTCCTTGATCAGGAAGCTTGAGTCTAGCTAAACATATATTTATCTATATGGCCAACATGTTCGTGGAAAAAAAACACACATACATCTACCAATTGGGAAACCCTTTTTCCCCAAAGAAAAAGGAAATATCTATTATATGGACAATGGATTTTTAAATTAATTATAAAATATAAATGTAGACATATATGTATATACAACACATAAATGATGATACTTTATAGAGTGAAAAATGATTTTATCAAAAAGAAAAAGAAAAAATACAATCAAAGTTTTGTCAAAAAATGATATCATGACATTTTTCAAAAAATCAAATGAACATTTTCACCCTTTGCTATGACTCTACGAAAGAAGAAACGAAGCATGCATGAGTTAGTTATAGGAAGGACAAATTAAAAATATTAAAAAACATACATACACTTCACTCAATACAAAATTGTTGAATATATGAATTAAATGTAAGTTTAAATTAATAACAAACAACTTACAGATATTTTTTCCTTCCTTCCCATATTTGATCTTTTAAAATTTGTTAAATAGTTACTTTTGAAATGCGTTAAATGCCATTATTCTATGTAGACTGCCTTGTGTATTTAGTCACTCGTTCTGAAAGATGAGTATGTATACATTAGTAAATATGAGTTTGCATATTTTCAAGATTAGATAGAACACAGAGAACTATTTGCAAATTATTTGATTTCAATATTGTATTACCCTTTTCTGAAACATAAAAAGTCATTTAAGATGAAATTGATATTTAGCAAGTGATAAATTTGTGAATACATATTCATAGTATAGTCATTAGACATGTTTTATTATAGATGTAATGTAGCATAACTTCGTTTTGACCACAATTATTTACAAGTTTAGAGAGATATTCAAGTCATTCAATGTCAATATTTCAAAAAGTATTTCATATGTATTTGAAAAATGCATGTTGGTTAAGTAACTACATTATTCTATATACATATATTTGTCATCAAATGATCAAAAACTCAAACAGCTATGCAAGTCATTTGCATGAAAAAAATTTATTACTATTTAAAAGGCAAATTTTGATGCTTAGTGCAGTTAAATAACACATTTTTAACTGCATCACTTTTTATGCAATTATTTCAATCTCCAAGTGATTCCAAATTCATGATAAATCTTTTCATCACTAGGAAGTATGAGAGTATTTGCAATCATGGTTTTTGTTTAATGCGTATATTATGTGGACTTACCAATAGACGACTAATTATTTATTTTAAAATATAAAATTAATTTTAATTTAACACAATGTATGTACTGATATTAATTGAAGGTTCGACATATTTTTAAATGGGCACATTTACTTCAATATACGTATGTATTATGTATATTTGAAATATATCTATGTACTCTAACCAAATGTTAATTAATAAATTAATTCATATTAGAATGCTATGTTGATTAACTAATTGCTATGTACGGTCAGTCAGTTTATAAATAAAATATCATGGCAAGAAGAGGCTACAAAAAATAAGGATTGTAATAAATATCCTAACTTAGACGCACTTACATTTTTTCAGTTCATTTTCTGAAAAGTTAGTGTTCAGATCCTCATTTGTTCATTTTTGAGTCGAAAAAAAAAAATCATTCATGTAAAAAGTTCTTTACAAAAATATTATAATCAATAATTAATTGAAAAGAATATCATGTGACCAATTAAATCATTAATAAATTACCTATCATTATTGTTATGTCCCCCATTAAATTATAATGTTGAGGTAACACTGGTTATAAGCAACCATTGTTAATTGGCCAAAGATGTATTTTTCAGACAATTGCTAATTCCTTGGGCAATGCCCCAGTTAGGTCTTAGAGGGAGGTTTCTTACACAAAAACTTGTTGCCAGGATGTTGTTCATCTTAGGAAAGACCTTTTTGATTCGTCTGATCAAGGTTGAGGATATCAATAAATAGAGGGGGGAGGGGGGAAGCAAAACGAAAAATGAACAAATTAATGAAGAACAGATAGGTGAACATTGTTTTTTCATTATTCATTTAATTTTTTTCATTTCAGATACTGAAAAATGAACAAAAGCATATGACTGGCTTTCATCTTCTGCTCAATTTCCATGTCTGTAAATGTCTACATGTACCAATATTTGTAAAATGAAAAATTATCCAAAGGCTTTTCGAAGCTTTTGACTCCTATAAATTCATGAGTGAATCAGATAAGTCTATTACCTTCTTCCTCCTCAGGAATATATTCTTAGATCTAATCGAAAATTGGTAATGTGGAAGTTTTCTTACTTTTGGTTACGTACTTAAGTAAGTAGTATGCGTCTTATAAAAATTGTATAAGGCCTATTAATGAAAAAAAAAACACTTTAAAAATATCAATCAGATTTTACAAATTGTTTTTTGATAATTAATTTTTGGTTGTTTCAAAAAACATTAGTAACTTTATTTCTAAGTATTGTAGAAACATAATAAATGTTTATTTCCATTGCATTTAATCCGTACATTTTCAAAAAGGAAATGAAGCATCAACTTTATACTTATTTGAGAAATGTCAAAAATAGCAATGTATCATTTGAAATTATTACTTTATAGAGTAAAATATACCATCAAAATGATAATTCCGCATGGGACAAGAAAACGAACCTCATTATTGTCTTATTAAAATATAATTACATAATTGTTCAGGGAATTAAGGGAACAACCATCTTTTTAGAGGCCTTGACGTGGTATGTAGTAAATATGTATATAGTTTAAAAATATGACTTCGTATTTTTTTGTCGTTCCATTACAACCGGCATTCAACGTTACTGTGTGTGTGTGTGTGTGAATTTGATTCCTTACATACGCGTACTTTTTGTGATGTAAAAAAAAGTAATGGAGCTAGCTATCCATTCTCGTGTTCATTTACCAATGTGAATTGATGCAGTGTTAGTTATTGTATAAAATATGAAAAAGGTAGCCCTTGTTTTAACTCCATTTTGGATAATTATAGACGTTTAATTTTCTTCTTACAGCTGATTTTTTCAGTTTATTTTCTGACCTCACTCATATCATCAACCTCCTCCTTTTTACCTACAGTTCCACCTCCATCCTCTTATGATGACAAGTCCTCTGGATCTACTACCATCGAGTTTCTCTCATCTCAAGATGATCAAATTGTGTATCCTCTCATTTTGAACCGTATTACTTTAAACTCTTCAGGAAGTGATATACTTGAGGAAAGTACGGAAAGTGAACGATTAAAGGAATCCTTCAAAACCACTTCTCGGCCCAAGAAACGAAAAAAGTATTTGAAAAAAATTGTTGTGAGGAGGAGGCCATATTGGAAGAGCATAAATGATCGAGAAACACAAAAGCAAGAGAATGTCTTTCTTAGAGGACCTTTTGAGGATCTAGGTAATTCTATTAATAACAATCACAATCTTGATAAAGTCTGGGAATATTAACAAACCACATGATTGTTCATGAATGAAAAATAACGTGTAAAAACCAAACTATTTTTAAGATTTATGAGGCGTCTTCCTATACATATTATATATGAATAGACAAAATTATGCTTAAATATGAACCTGTAGAGCCTCAAAAGTGATAAATTAATCTGAAATCACATTTGATACAAGTTTGATCAAAAATTAAAACACCTGTAAAATAGATTTCAAGTTGATTTGAATAAATCCAAACAGCATAAAGTTTTCAAAACTTTACTTCAAAATCAATCATTTTCTGTAGATACATACTTACCTCCACACGAGGGAGTAAAGTATTAAACCCAGTTTGATTGTACTTCAAACTGGAGTTTTCAATCATCAACATATGTTAGATTAGACGTTTTTAACCTTTCACCTTGTAAATAACCTCTATAGAAGAACATAATCATATGGCCCTTCACTTGTATTTTTTTTCAATCACAGCACAAGTACAAACATGTACTTAGATTTTAGGCTGCTATACTTATATAACAAAATATACAGAGTGTTGTATAACGCCAGAAGAAGGGACGTATACTGAAAATAAATTATAATTTTGAAAATAAGTTATCACGTGTCGAATCAAGTTCTCTTCATTTGCGAAATTTCAAAGTCAAATACAGATCCACCATATTTTTTTCAAAATGCTCTTTCTGCTTTGAAGGTATTAGACACGAATTGAAGAAACGTATTTTGTATGATTTAGAGGTTGTATCATTCTAAAAATTTAATTTGATTAAAAAGTACGAAAACATATACATATATCACACCAGTAGAAAGACCCCAGATTAAGAACCCTGATCTACATAAATGAATTTTCTTTCTAATTCAATTAATTACTCAATGTTTTCATATCTATACCTAAATGTTGACAATTAAAGAATGAAATGACTTAAAATAAAACAAATTACACTACTTGACACTTATTGTTTATTATTCCGAAGAAAAAAAATCCCCTTTCTTCAATTTGTATTTGATTAGTCCAATGATAATTACCACTGCAGACATTATATAAATAATAACTATAATTAAATGATTGATAACGGATATTTTTTTTATTTTTTAAATGTAAATATTTAGATTATGTGGTCGTTAAGTAAATTTTCTCTTATTAAGTTAGAAAAATAATCTACTGAAATTTGTAATTAGAGACTATTAGGAAGACATTAGCACTTCTAATCATAGATTATAATTAATGAGCAAAAAAAAACAAAAAAACATTGGATGGGTACATCTTTTTTAAAGTAAATTATGAAATAATATCAATTTTAGACTAGATATTTGTTAGTTTGAGGAATCGTTAGTAAACAGTTTTAGGGATATACTTTCTAAGGTTTTAAAGCAGGGGTGTCAAACCCATTTCATATTGCGGGCCACATATGACCCCTAGGTAGACGTTGTGGGCCGAATCATCAAAATTATAGCATACTTAGCTATAAATAACTAAAATATCATGTCCTCCCTTTGTTTTGATTTAAAGAAGAACAAGGACATTGTTAAATTTATCTAAAAGTTTATTGAACAACACTTTTACAAAACATTTCACAAAATTGCACAAACTTTAAGTTACTGGTATCGAAAATTTTACAAAAGATTACATGAGACTTGTAAAGAAAGATGAACATGCGTCCCTAGTGGCTAGTTCATGAATAACATTTAATTAAAAAATGTAATCCATGTCTTGTATGTATTTTTTCAACTTTCAAATTATCCTGCGGGCCGTATGCTTAAAACCCCTGTTTTGAAGCTTTGAATGCAGATGTAAATATTTCTTACATTCTAAAAATAAAATACTTATGTTAATGAAAGTGACTTTCTGACAAATATTATTTGTTTTATAGTTTAAAATATTATAATATTTTCTTAGAAACTTTCTTCGTCTTTTCAAGAATCCAAATTTGGACTTTTAAACCTTAAAATATCAAATGATTTACCACATACTGAATTCTTGTCCCCAACCTCAACTTCACCCATGATTTAGTATATTTTTCAATAAAGAATTGTACAGAATTTAGTCAATAATTTTTATTTTATCAAATATAATGTACTCAATATAATTCCTGATCAAGTAGATGAATCACATAATTACGTAGAGTAAATGCTTGTATTTTCAAGAACATTTAAAGGTCGTTTAATTTCAAAAACTGCATTTCAAAATTGATTATTTCATACAAATAATCAGAGCCATTTTGATTGAGTAAAATTCAATTGGGTCTAATATTCTGTTGTTTTATAGGTATATAGCGATTTTGAAATGAAGTGCTCGATATTAAAGCATATTTAAATATTGTTTGAAATTCAGTTATTTACACTAACTAATTACATAATAACGAAAAGAGTATTTTTGAGCTTCTTTAATTCAAATTTTAATCCGTACTTGAAAGGATATACAAAGTTATCAAATCTTGGCTTACTTAGAGTCATAGGAAAAGCAGAGTCACAAATATTTTTTTCTTATAAAGTACAATAAATATAGTTCTACACTACATGAGGTTGGGCCAATCTTGTTTGTAAGTAAATTGATAAGTGGCTACTGATAAAGATATATTCTACTTGTTTTTGAATGATAGTATGCAAAATTTCAGTCCTGAATAATGTTATTTTTTTTACCTTTCGACACTCAATTGAGGTTTTTAATGCTTCAATTTTGCTGAAATGTTAATTTGCCTTATATTGATACTATTTTGATACTGAAAGATTAGTAATTTCCTTATGGCTATGCTAATTGCTTTCATATATCAATTATAATTATTTGTTTCAGTAATAAATAACATAAAGAAATAGTTTATAGTTTTTCAGTTACCGAAATAACAAATTAAATCAAAAATGCTATTTTTTTCTCATTTGTAAACTTACTTTTACTCAACATTACAAATCAAAATGTTGACATTTATCCTTTTGAAATAGTTTTAAACAAGTTATCAGTTAGGTATATAAATTTACTCACAATTAAAATTAAATGTCATACAAGTAATGCTAAAAAAGGAAATAAAATATAAGAATATTGTAAGAAATTGAAATTTTAAATCCCATGTCTACAGCTAAAAACGTTTTACAATCTATAAGAAATTTGATATGACTGCTTATAGCTAGCCATATATGTATAATTTTTTCAACTTTTTGGCTTTCGGCCCAACATACTGTAAAGTGTACCTATACCAATATATAGGGCTTTACTCTGACAAATGTTGTGCATCCTTCCATTCAAGAGTTGTTCCTTGATCCTTTTTAATATGATTGCATCATACATATTTTTCTAAAGAGTTTCATTACTTTTCGAGCCATAAAGAGATTATATTTAGAAATACCTATAAATGAAATGGAAATATTAGATTAATAGTATAGGCTCATGGATATGCTTTTATCGTTAGGTTTTAAAGTATTTCCATGAATAATACTCCATTCAACATTTATTCTTATTATCATATAGATATAATTAAAAGTGTTGAATTGGTATTAATATATTATGTATATTGTATTCAAATCATGAAACTATAGTTAAACTTATTAGAAAATATTGGTAAAAGATTATTATGGATGGAATATTGGAGTATTAAATATACTTTTATATAAACAAACATTTATAAATACAAGCTGAAATTTTTGATATATTAAATACTGCAATGAGTTAAAACAAAATAGCTAAAGATATTAAGTTCAAAATGTTCAAATGAAAAAAGTGCATTTTTGTAAACGAATGTTCCACGCCATTATATTTGTAAAACCTAATTACTAAATAGTTCATTAAAATATATATATATAAATATATATTTGTATAATAATTGCAATAATTTATTATTGCCACAGGAATTAACATCAGCTTCATGCACCGATGTTCTTGTAATTACATTTACATTGGGCAGTTATATCATTCGGAATGTATCGTTAGAGTCAAGTCCTTGAAAACAACCTATGTACTTAAATTTGTATCCTTGGTGTCAAAAGCATGATAAATAATGGTTCAAAAGTACGTGCCTGTCTTTGAAATTCCGCTTTTGCTATAGAATTTTCATGGGATATTTTCTCATTTTAAAATTTGTATCCCTGAAGAACGCTATGAAATTTGGTATTGTTGATTAAAATACTCAATTTAAGGAGGAAAAGAAATAATAGGTTAAAATCACATTGTGTAGAAGTCTAGTTATATATCGATCCATCATGTAGATACAAAATATATTTAGATAGATATACCTACACTTACTAATATGTAGATATTATATGCTTGATAAAATATCTTTCTATATACCAATATGTAGGCATATGATAAGTACATACATACAATAAATAATTCTTTTTTCATTTCATTCAAAGGTAGAAACTCAAAATAACTTATCTATATTTTTTTAACCTGTCATTAAAACCAATAAAATAATTATTATAAAGTGTAGCATCGATTAATACGGCAAAAATTACAAAAGTCAACAAAATTTCACTTTTTTGAAGATCTTTTAGGTTGCATATCCCATTTTATTAGCATTTAATTTGGAAAATTATTGAATCTGTAATTAGATTTATTTGAAGTGTAAAAAGTTAGTAGTAGCATTTTTCTTTTCTTTTTTCGAGGCAGAAACTACTCGAGGTTCAGTACTGAAATTTTAAAACTATAAACAAAGGACTTTATGTATAGTAATTTTTTTCATTCATGGTTCACACATCAATGTTGCTCTTGAACCTGACCTTTTAGAGGAAAAAATAATACTTTTTTGTAAATAAAAGAACAATTATTTTTGCTTCATATGAACCCCTTTAACCTAGAAGCAAATGAAAACTGAGGTGCTATTTCTCTTTAAACAAAACTCTTAAAAAAGGGGCGGTTCTTTGGCCTTTAGAGTACATGTTCTCAGAATTAAATGATTCCACATAAAATATTACCCCATGTTAGTAATTAAAATATAAATTCGCAGAGAATAAAGTTATTTTTTAAATGGAATTTTTTTATAAAAAGTTAACTATGCTAAAGTGTATAAATACTAATAAAATTCCAATTGTAATTTTTGAAAGCCAAATTTCATTTAAATATTTTTATTATAGATTCTTAATTAGATCGTCAAATACTACTAAAATATATATGGAATCTAAAAGTGCTTTTTTATCGTTGTTGTTGACTTTTCTATCCTTCCAATTTGATGTATGCGTACACATAAACTTAAATATAGTATAATGATTCATGATCCAATTGTTCTATAAAAATAATGCTATTTTACTAAAGCAATAGGTGTTAGATCATTACTGATTACTTTTTAAATAGTCTTTACATTACAAATTATACATGTAAACATGAGTGTTGTGGTCAAGACCATGTCATCCGAGAACAATACAAAACCGAGACTTTGAGGGGTCGTGACCGAAAGGAGACCAAGACCTTCAAAAATCTCGAGAGCCACATCGCTAGTTCACATATTTTAACGTTTTACCTTTAACAAATTACAAAGATATTCTTGTTCATTTGACCTTTCAAATCTTGCTTATATCCGTTTATTTTTTCACAATTCAAAAGTAAACAATATGTTTAATGAAGTAATTCTACTATCAAAATGGAAATATCATTGTGTAGAATAATTATTCTATTCATGCACTTTTTCAAGTGTTTTTTTTTCCTTAAATAAATACAGAAAAATTATGAACATTGAGTTGCTTCAAAATGTACTCACAATTTTTCGCTATTTCATTTTGGAATTGTGATGTACAAACTAAAGAACCTTCATTGGGTTCTAAAATTTCATTTAGTAATTTTATTATATAGTTATGAAATTACAATTTAATTTTTTTTTTTAAATCTCACATATACTGTATTGTATAGCAGTTATAATCTATTGCATGTTGGATCTTGGTATTGGTGTCTAATTACGTCATTAATTTGTGTATATAAATATCTATGTATGTATTTTTGTGCATAGTAACTTGAAATAAAGCATTGCATAAAATTGTTTTATGCTGCAGGATGTTACGTTTTTAGACATACCGATACAGGTGTTGTCCCTAATTTGCATACAACATAGTTTTTCATATGTGGAAGACGGCTACTCTCAAGAGGATGCCACGATTCATGTTCATACCTTGTAATTTACATGTATATGAAGATATACCCAACCGAAAATGAATCTAACTGCGACCCCTACTTTGAACTTAATATTGAACTAAACACATTTCATTAAGTACATATGTAGGTAGATAACTGTAACTTGAAAGTAATTAAGGATTAAACAAGAGTTGAGACTTTATAGTGTGTGTGTATATATGTAGGCCTTAAAGTTTAAAATCATACAGCTTCAATGTAACGAAAAGTATGTATGTACATGTGGTAATTTGTGGTAACAAATATCACTTCTCTACATGATCATTATCTTCAAAAGATATCGTATTTTGAGCTACTAAACATATTCATATTCTCATATGCATGTATGTAGGCCTTAATAAATGCAATCCATCACAAATAAGGATATGGTACATGCATACATAAAGTGTTCATATGTGAGCACACAAAATAGGAATTACTGTGCATACATATGAACAGAAAAGAGATAGTTTATGTATCTAACATCTGTGTAGATATATATTCAGATACATACATGCAAAAGTACGTTTAGGAATCCAATAAATTGTGGGTTCATATAATTTATTTGATAACTATTCAATAAGGAAATTCTTGCAGGAAATTGCCATTCGAGTGAGACGTTTTATTAGCAAAAGAAATGACTTTTTCTTTTATATACTAATTAAACCGAATCAACTATTCCCATTCTACAATACACAAGGTCATTTTCAATGGAGGAAAACGTCAAAAAATTAACCATTTTAAAAGATGATATCTTATACCTAAAAATGTATCATATACCTAAAAACAATAAAATTGTTTTTCATGTCCTCAATGAACGATTGATGACAGCTTTTATACTACAAAACCATTATCCATTATTATCAATATGAATTAATTATAAAGCTAAAGTGAATACTATGGTTGTTTTGGTTCTAAATACGGGAAATAAAATTGGTGTAATCCCAAGATTCCTCCCGTCCCATTCTTGTTTTACATTGGGTGTTTAGATAAATATATTATGACGTCACTAGATGACGTCATCAATCAAAACTTGTTCAATTGGACGGCTTTAGTGTACAATTTTGACGGGTTATTAGTACTTAGAACAAAGTCAGAGTCATGACAACTGTTGTTAGTGAAGGGAAAGTTGACCCGACCCCCTCACTAAATAATTTTTGTCAAATCTAAAGATATTTTGTCAAAAGGACAAGCTTTATCATCCATTAGTGATTTAAAAAACAAGAAACAAATTGATTATTATATACATATATATATATATAAAGAATTAAAAAATTCCCCCTAAAATTGGATAAGACATCAAAATATTTGGACCGATATATCCATAGTAAATTTTTGCATATATTATATAAAGAATAATATGCCCAGAACATACATAAATTATATTTAAATATCAAGATAGAAATTACATATATGTATTTTGAAATTATGTATACAAAATTATAATTATTATTATCTATAGACAAAAATTGACCCATTATATGTAATTAATGTAATTATTTCCTTGAAACCGTCAAATCTCCTTTTCAACAGAAATGACGAGTATAAATAGCCATAACATGAAAATATTTTACATCGGTCACTTTATCATGTAAAGCTATGGTTTTAATCTATTTTTTTATTTTTTTTGTTCCAAGTTCGTGGATATACTACAACAACAACGACCACCGAAGGAACATCAGCTTCTCCAACGGTTGTAAGGACCCCAGAGCCTTCATCCCAAGCTTTTCAAACTAAGACAACATCTAAAAATTATCTTGACGAATTTGAGGTTGTAAATTTAAAAAATAGACCAACGAAGACATCAGCTCAAAAATTTAATCAAAATTCAATTGATAGTATTAAAAAAATTTCGTTTCAATCTCAAAATAGAGCACCAAATCGTTTTGATCCAAAGGTATCTTTGAAAGTAACCAATTTTTTTGGTGACAAATTACTACATAAGAAACGTGAGAAGGAAGATCAAATAATACATACTAACAACATTGAGAATGATCATCATAATGATTATGTTAGCAAAGCTGATGAAAATCGAATTAAACTCCTTCGACAAACATATTTTTCAACAACAGAGCAAAGTCCTGAGTTATCCGATGTAAACGTCAACGCTCTTGGCCATACTGTTGTACCAAAGCCAACAACAAAAAGAAAGACTACACGTCCAGCAAAACATGTCAAACATTCCAATACACGTTCCAGAGTTAATGAGATCACACCTTCTGTTAAAAAGGAGTCATCTCTTAAGGAAATTGTACAAGAGGCAAGTAAGGAACCACCACTTTTTGATAGATCAAATCTTCCAAAGGCGTTTCAATTTGTATCTGACAAATATTTAAGGAATCTAACAACTCAGGATATTTTATTTGGTGATCCTTTAACCCATACTCATCCCCTTGGAACACATCCATTGCTTCCAGTTCATGAGGGATATGATGTTCCTCACTCACATCCACCCTATGCAGATGAACCCGTCGTCCATCTTCTTCCAAAACTCTCAAACTTAATCAAGTCATTCTTATTTCCCGAGTCTGATATTCATACCAAGGAGAAAACAGAAGAGCCCTTCACCAATCCAAAGCGACACACCTCTCCCCCTCAACCAGTTTTATCTGACAATGGAACCATGTCATATAAGCGTAATGAATCACATTTTAGTCATAGAGTGAGCATCCCAGGTCGTAATCAATATCATTCCCAAAAACTCCCTGGTAAAAAACTAAAAAAGATACTCGTAAAAGCAAGGAGATTGGAAAATCCATCGAGCCAGAGCAAGAGTACAACACCCA
The DNA here is from genome assembly GCA_963680855.1 of Lepeophtheirus nordmannii. NCBI lineage: Eukaryota > Metazoa > Arthropoda > Copepoda > Siphonostomatoida > Caligidae > Lepeophtheirus > Lepeophtheirus nordmannii. The sequence goes on along the minus strand of OY804518.1, from coordinate 35,778,196 downwards.
GCTCGTCATCAACTACTCCTCTTCTCTATTCTTCAGCATCTCCATACTTTTCAAAACCTTCCTCCTCAGAAAAGCAACTCCTTTACTCTCCTACAATTCCTCGAGAATTTATTTCGTATCTTTTACCTCGCACAGGGACAGGTCCAAAACTTGACTATGCTAAACGAAAAAGATCCTTTCCAAGCTCTACAATCTCATGACTAATTACCTCGTGATTACAATTCATCCCATTTAAACTTTTCTTCCATGTTTTCATAGAATTGAATATATTTTATTATATGTCTATTACTGATTTGTTAGTTTTATTCTTGAAATAAAATATAAAATGAAATAGACCTATGCATAATATGTAAGTAGGAAATTGATATAGGTAGGTAAGCAAGAAAAAAAAATTATGCTTAGAATGCCTCTTAGATTCTTGATCAATCCAAATAATGGTTCAATTATTCTGGCTTACTTGATGTTTTCAAAAAGGAATAAACAAAAAAAGATTATTATTCAAATCGTTTTGGAATGATTTATTATAATGTAGAACTTCTTATCATTTTCATTTTAATGTATGTGATATACAACAGATATGATGATTGACTAATGAAATTTATATTTCAAGGACATTACAGTAATTTCTGAATATTTTATTCAAATGGAAGTATGTAAAGTAAAATTCAAATAAATATAAGCCGATGTGATTTTTTTTAAATAATAAGTAAAACATGATATTAAATTATGAATAATTAGAAAGTATGGATCCTTGTCATGATGAGACTCATTAAAGAGTACTCTTGTTTAATACTTCCTTTGTTTCTTGTCACCAGGGTTGCTATCAATTATTTACGAATCTTCATAATACAATTTATTGTAGTCCACCAATATTCTTTGAAAAAACAACAACCATTTTGAATGACTTACCTTCATGGTATTACCTTTGTGTTAATAATAATTATTATGATGTATGTATAATTATCATAATGGCTATAATAAGAGCTATTAGCACGTTTTGATAATTTACGGACTCTCTAAAATACAATTTATACAAGTTAAATTTCGTTAGAGTAATTTATGAACAGAAATAGAAAAAAAGACCCAAATCAGTAGGTAGTAAGTCATTTTTTTCCAAATGTGGAATTATTTTTAATTTGATCGAATAAAATTGTTTACAGCGGAACAACATCTAATTCAAGGCGAATCAATCAACGTTCAGGTCAATAATAGAGGGAAGGGAAGTAAAATATTTACAGCTGAATACAAAATACAGTGTAACACGTCGAGCTTTTTGTTCACTCGCAACCTCGACTGACAAAAGGGAAAGGAAAAATTTGGAAAAACAACTGGTAGCTACCCTTCTGTATTTTCCTTGTTGCCAACTTGTTAATATTATGCAGAATTTATTATTTAAATATACTATATATTTATAAATTCTACCAATCACAAACCAATCGTTACTTCTTGTAATATATTCAAAATTCAAAAAGAGGGCGCGCAATCCTTGGTTTAATATATTTGTTATGCATCAAAATCAGAAATAATAATAATACCCTTTTTGAGCCCATAACACGTAGGGTCTGCTGATTTAAATCAAAAGAGTCTAATGATGAAAAACAGCTGAAGGGAGAATACAGTGGGTTTTTGTTTATCCCAAAAAGCTCATCGTGTAAATTTGTATATTGGTTGTGTAATATCAAGAAACTTTCAGCGTACATAGCTACAAAACTTATGCTGAAAATAGGTGGAAACGGGGGCACTGGAACCAATTCAATAGGGGGAGTTTTATAAAAATGACGTCACATATTATTCACATGATAATGTTATATCATAACTTTTCATTGATATTGTTTCTTTGAAAAAGTGAGTGAGGGGGGGGGGGAGGGATAATGAACCCTTGGCTTCCCTCTTCCAAGGTATCTATGGGTGGAAAGAACCCGTATGCTCTGCAGTTGCCTTTATCATGTTGCCATATTTAATTTCCTGTACTTTGGAAAGTGAATAACATTACCTTTTTTTCACAGCACATAAATCATGTTCATAATATTATTTTTTTTTAAAGATAGAAGACACGTCCATTGAATCTGCCGAGAAGTAATACTGTAGATACAAATACCCATGTAAGTATTATTTGAGAAATATTTTATTATGAAGGGGTTACCAAATATTATTTTTTTGGGTAGGGTAAATGTATAAAATTAAACATAGGGCACAATAGGTCGTGTATGTATGTCTACAAATCGGTGTCAAGATACTTGACTTGAATTTTTTTTTGTAGAAGAACCGTAGTTTAATTTGTGGTTCCCATATTTGAGTATTATGATTACATTTGTTAACAAGTCCCTTGAAATAAATCAAGAATATTTTTACTTCATTTTGACTTAGTCAATGAATGATAATAATAATAATATTATAACTAAACAACTGTCATATTGATTCATTAATGATGGTAGGTCTATGTATTTATGAATGGATATATTAATTAATGGATTTTAAGTCATGAATAATATATTGAAAGTGTAATGTGTGGAATAATGACGTTGGACTTTAATTTTTGTGTAGACTCATATCAAGGAAATTGAGATTAAACTTACTGATGGACTCTCAAATGAATAGTATACATAGATATCCCTTATTTTTTTATTACCTAATTATCATATTATAAAAGTCTTTATTCATGATTTGATTAAAAAACCTTTTCAATATTTGAAGGAAGTCATTAAACTCCCCGTTTAATTAATTAATTAATTGCAAACTAATGTTAAATAGTGACTTACATAAAAGAAATATTTCAAGCATTGAAAGGTGTTACGATACATTTAATTAACTGCAAATCAAAAATATATATTGTAGATCTTATTTGAAGTTTTCAAAAATATGTTTTATAGCTAGTATTTTAATCCCTAAACAAATTCAAAATTACCCACCATTCAGCAAATTTTATAGTCTAAATTGATTTTATAGATGAAACAAGTCCATAGTACTTCAATTAATATATTTTTTTCTGCTTAATGAATTCCCTCACGTTTCATTCTTTAAGTAAGAGTATAACTTACTTCCTTTTCCGCAAATGGTTTAATATTTATATTAAAAAAATCATCATTTTACTCTTCATAAAAATTAGCTACGTTTTGCAATCAATTAAAATACATCCATGATAGGTATGAATGTAGATACAGTGTGTGTATTTGAGTCGTACAATTAATGAGTATTAAGTATTTTTTTTTTTGTTTTTTTACAATCCAAAACAAAACTATACAATAATATGTATAATTCAAATAGTGTACCCTTATTGTAGAGCATTTTTACTGTCGCCACAGATTGTATAATCAACTGAAGGCAACACCACGTTGGGAACATATTAATACCTAGTTGATTATGTATTAAATAAAATGAACAAATTTACAAAACAAAAAACGTAAGGAAATTTCATCAAATGACTCTAAAAATGAAAGAAAACTTTGAAATTAATTTTGTTCGAGGTGGATTAAGAACTAGCAAAGTAAAATAATTGGAGCAAAATATCATATCTTCGTAAAGCTAGTAATTAATTTTTAGTAGACTGTACACTGCGTAAATTTGAATATATAATGATGTAATAATAACATATTTCATTAAAGCTTCAGCTATAATAAAGAAAAATATTTTTATTTATTTATTTGTCGGTCCCATTATAACATCTAATTACATTATAATTGGCCATCAATTCAACATTTTAATTAATCTTAAATGTGTAAGGATTTTTGCTCTTATAATATTTGGTCATGTATACCCCCAAGATGACCTATTTCCAAAAAGGTGACGTCACGTTAAAACTCCCTATGGATATATTGAAAGTCTATGACCAGCGCAAAAGTTTTTCCAAAAATACTATGATTCTCTCATCATATTGTTTCACTTCTCATTATCCTTTCTAATAGGAACTCCTACTGACACTACATATCTACCCTGCTATATAGCTTTATTATTATGTAACCATTTAAAATGATTTCCATGCTTTAAACTCTGTGGCCTACAAAATTATCCAGCTAATATACGGACAAAAAGCGAAAAAACAGTCAATAAGTAAATTGAATTATGTGTATGCTAAATGTAGACAATCAGTACCATTATGATGGTTGGGTGGAATGGCAGTTAACACCAGTCAAACCAAAGGATATTTTGTAAAAAAGGCTAAATATCTACTATACTTAATAATGAAAATTTCTGAGCGCCCCTCCCCCCCCCCAAAAAAAAAAAAAAAAAAAAAATATTGAGGACAGTGTCCTGAAAAAACATACAACATTAAATACATCTATTGTCAAATTTAAATTCCACTATATATTGGTTTTTCTCTTATTCTTTGGTTGCTTTTTTTCAAGTATTAATTTTTGATATTGGTGCTTGACAGAGAATTAATTTTGCTTATTTAAATTAACAATCAAATCATATTTTTACAGAACAGCTAGTAAGTTCCTTTAACACTCGGAAAAAAACCAGTAGTGTTATTCATATTCAAAGAAAAAAACTTTCAAATATTAAAATTTTGTACTATTTAACGCACATATATCAAAATAACTACATGTACGTCAAATAAACTATACTACATATCATGTAAAATAAACTGAACTTTTTTTAAATGAACAAAAAAATTTCAAAAGTGTATCAATGAATTTTAAACTTCAAAATTATCTCCAAGTAATTGCAAAAATATAATTGAGTCATTGAAATATTCAAAAATTTGTTCTGATATGAAAAAACTAATTCGGGATTTCTCATGAACATCTCTAATACATCTCTGTTCCAACCAAAAGTTCTGCGGATGCTACTGGCATTCCAATCCGTGTAAACGTTATGAAATGAGTCAAATTTTGATTACTTATGTTGACAATTCATACATATTTTAATATTTCCTCAATACACTGAGAATATTATGAGGATCTTAGAATGTTAATTAAAAATGAGGGTTTTTTTCTGTGATTTAGTGATAGATAGATGCTGACATACAAAACAGTGAATTACATGGAAAACATAATATTTTTAACATGATATCATATTATGTAGAGTGACCCTAATCTAACTTACCAGATACAGAATAGGAAATAAGGCAATGTAGGGTATAGAGAAACGGTTAATTGGTGACGATGTGATTTTTTGATATATTTTTTTTTTGTTATTTAAAAGATAAATGTTTGAATTTATTGTTGCAACTCAATCAAACCTCAATCAAAATGCAAATCATATACACCGTCATGACAATCCCTAAGCCTTTGAATTTAAAATTGAATTGGAAGTTTTTAACAGAGCTGTATTCCAGTCTACATCTTCTGAGTCCGAGTCATTATGCTCCACGTCAAGTCAAGTTCGAGTCCACATGGAACCAAGTGTAGACCCGAGTAACTCTGAGTAGAGAAAATATTAAGTACAATTATATATTTAATATATTTGTTATTTATTTTATCTTCGTTATCCTATATCGAGTTTTTTCTAGATTTCTATCCATTATTAATTGTTATGGCTCTTTCTGATTGAGATTTTGCGAAAGAGAAACGGCGAGTACTAAGAATGTATATAAAATTCAACGTCAATTTAAAAATAATGCTCACATTTGCTTGTTATTCTAAACATTTTTATCGAAAAATGGATGAGATATAAATCTAAAAAATGTTCAATTTGTTTATCCACATTTACAAATAAATTGATTTGGAATATATTAGATAGTCTTTATGTGTCAAAGTGTAGGAGAAAACTCCGAAAAAGTATTCACGTTTACCATAGTAAGTGAAAGTAACGGAGAGTCAAAATAAGAGCTAATCAAAAACAACTCTGGGCCCAAATGACTATAATTCTGAATCCATATCGTTCCGAGTCACATTCAAGTTCATATGATTCCGACTCGAAGTTAAGTCGGATCCTACGAAAAAATGATTCGATTACTACAGCTCTGTTTGTTTGATTGTAGTTATTCAGAAATTCATGGAATTTGTATCAAACTAACTTAATAAAAAGCTGCATGTTTTATGTAAAAAATTTGCAATGAAAATATTGTATTGCCCCTCCTTCAATTTCAGGAAGGGTTATAATCTTTTTCAAGATACGAGCTAATGAACAAATTGAAAATGGGCGTAGGCCCTGTTTATCAATACATATATATGTACTTAAATATTTTTATTTTATTGTAAGGTACATAATTTGATGTTCAAATGATTTATTTATTATAAGCTTAAACTTTACTCACAGTATAATGATTAAGGAAACAATAGGATATCTTAATTATATCTACATGATACCAAAAATTTATGTTTATTATTTACATAATTTGGTGAATAATTATCTAAATTGATCAAAATATATATTTTTTTCATTATTAACTCAGATTAGTATTTAAGATATGAGTATTTCTATAAAATTTGGCTCCCTAAATGTTGTGATTTGAATATAATTTACTAAAGAACTTGACATAATATATCTAAATAGTATATATTTGAATTTTCTGGACTCAATTTGATCCACACAAAGAATTATAAGCCTTTAAATTGAGCCATAGTTTCCTTCTCAAAATTCATCTCTAATCAAGTTCCAATTTGAGAAAGACTCCAAAAATATGAGATAAAAATCTAACTAAACTTTTGTTTTGATATGTAATGTATGGCTTAAATTTTTCAATATTTAGTTTAGAAACCGAAACAGTAAATATAATTTTGATTCTTAATATTTTTATATGTAAGCTAAGAACAACAGTTTTTCTGTTAAAAAAAGTTTTTTAAGGTGCCATCGTAAAGGAAAGTTCATTGGTTGACATACTACAAGTTTTTGCTATTGTGTAATTGATTGAAGAAACTTATGTTATTTCTCATTATTATATGTTCCAAACATTTTGACTCAAATTTTGCGCAAGATTTGGTAAACCCTGTAAAATTCACTACTTATAAGTGATGTCATCATCACCTTTCAATATTTTAATGATTACAGGATTAATAAATATTATAAAAAAAACATTCGAAAAAAATACAATCATTACCATTTTTATTGTATTTCACAACCTCCCGTTACAAAGGAAACAGAAAAAAAGGTTCAATCCTTCCCAAGTGTTGAAATATTCTTCATTAACAGTAAAGAATAATTCATAGTTGAACAAAAATTAATTCGAGTTCAACCAATCAACATTTAGACCACTATATCTCAAATCGAATATTGTATCCAGTATGGGAATGTGGAAGAGGGTAAATGAAAAAGAAGAAAATAATATATTCTGTATAATATAAAATATAAATAAAATTCTGTATTATTGTTAAAGTACATAATATTAAAATAGTGTGTTAATTCTGGGATGCTGGTCCCATCCAGCTACTCTGGATACAATTAAAATACAAAACAAGCTTTTTTACAAATTATATACAAATCTGCTACATTAGGTTGACAATTTCTTCTTCTTTTTTTCGGTATAATTCGGATTTTTTTCGAAACAAAAAGACTTTGAAGTAACAGCGGAAGTTTATATTTGGATTTCACAAAACCTTTCATTCTTATTTAATTCTTAATTTGTTTTGTTTAATATAATCGTTATACTCATTAGAACCTCAGACTTCTCACAAATTTATTAAAAAAGTTTACAATGATATTGTAGTGACAAAACTATTGAGGCAGCCTCAGGTGTACATCTTGTAATTGTATATAAGTTGTTTTAGAAGACGAAGCTTTTATTTGATATACATACTTGACCTGGCAAAATTTGTCCACTTGAAGTATTTTTTTAGCTTAAAAGGAACATTATAATTTGTTTGAGAAGGTTTTGAAAGTTTGTTAACAGTCTGATTCAGATACAACTTTAGCTGCAAAATTCTGGCAGACTAAACATTGGTAGTCAGAAAAAAAAAAAGTAGACCAAGCCATAACAAAAGTATACTAAACATATCATTATTCTATCCTGTAATTGTAACATGTGTGAGAATAACTCCTATAAAAAGTATGTAGTCCCTGAACCCTTCAGTAGATTACTTTTTAAGGGATATAATACTTTTATTTGAGAGTCTGTATAATGCAGACTTTGACGATTTAAGTCATGAACATCACCAATTTAATAGAATTCTGATTATAAAAATAAAAAGTGGAAAGTTGAAAAAGCTGCCACTTAATAAAACAGATCTAATTTGCTTAATGGAGGCTTTTTAAACTTTGCAAGGCTATTTTAACTTTTCCTTTAAGTTCTACGTATATTGAGTGCAGTATCTCTAAGCTGAAACTGATAAAACCTTTCGATGATTCAACATCATCAATGTCCTAGTCGAAGTCTTTTGATTTATTTGTGAATTGTTTTGTCAGATAGCGCAACCGACGTATCTTGATTCTTCTTGATATAAGAAAGCAAAAAAATTTGTTCCTGTTGCTTTTTTTTAATTTTTGTAGCTCTATTTCTTTCTTCTTGCTTATTCAAAAATTTCAAACTTGTTTAAGAAATACATACATGCTAGCAAGTTTTTATGTTAAATATTGTTGTTGTCAAAACAACCTTAACCGAGAGCAAGACAACCAAGACTGTGAGGAATATAGGCTATGGTTTCTCATTTTTAGAAAAAAATATCTTTCATAACAATCGAAGATTATGTAAGGTTTAGTCTTTTGAGCATTAAAAAAAGGAATATTAAAACTACTGATACTTTTAATAGTCTTAAATTAAGTTAAAATATCAATAGGCTCAAATCATTTTTTTAGTTAATAATTTTCACTACTTGATTTTTACTTTTAATAATGAACTTTCTCAATACATAATTAGGAGTCCAGGTACACTGAATTGGTAGTATATTTTCAAAATTATATAATAGCAAGTTCGGGTAATTTACTTGGAGAAACAACATTTATTTTTAATCATTTTGAAGGACATTACATTCAGCTATTACTTTAATTAAATACCAAGTCACTCAAAATATGAATTTACCCAGTTTCTCTGTCTATTGCTAGTCCAGAAAAGTAGCATTGATATTTTACTTCTTATGACGTCAGTGGTCTTCTCTTTTTACGACATGACGTATAATGTTATTTCTATAATAACAAAAATAACAAGTTTTATATGTAATACAAATAATATTAAAATATCATGTAGACGTTTCTAATTTAGTAATTTGATATAAGTTACTGTATAGATATTTATATTACAAGATGAGTGGTGAAGATCAATCCGAGATGGGGCAGATCCTTCGACGATCAGGGCGAGTTTCTCGTGCCCCATCAACGTATTTGTCCTCACAGCTATCTATTTTAAAGTGGACACCTCACGAAAAAGAAATTCTTCTTGATGGTTTGAATAAATATGGAATGAAGAACTATAAATTTCTCTCTGAGGAAGTACTTAATGGCACTAAAACACCGGATCAAGTCCGTATTTTCTTAACTTCAGAGAAAAAGCGTTATCAGAGAGAGTGTGGAAAAGCTGGTGAGTGCATCGCTGCATACCTAATAATTAATTTATCAATATATTTATATGGCAAATGATTAAAATTATCCCTTCCAGAGATTACTAAAGAAAATAAAATACCACTCAATCTATGGATATCCTCCATGGACAAAAGCAAATTTGACTCTGGTGAAGTATTGTCGTTTATGTTCCATCTATTTGCTCAATATGAAGAGCATCCTGACGGTGTCTACTCTGAGATATACAATGTCCTCTCTAAAGTCTGTAATAAAGAGCCCGTCACGGAATTAAGTGAAAACGGAAGAAATAAACTGATTGAGCTTATATATAAACTTAGAAAAACTGTGCAGGAAAAAATCCCAGATATTTATTCCACTATTTGCTCATTAGAATCAAATAGGAAATTCCCTTTTCCTTCTGAAGTCCCATCTACTTCCTCTGCCTGTGAGCTTTTATCATCTTTAGTCGAGTCTAATCCACTAGGACTACCCTACTCACATTGGAATCTTCCTAATTAGTGTGGATCTATTTATTTTATATCATTATTATTTTATGTCTTCGACTTTAATTAGAATTTGGAAAGGGACACTAGAATGCAACTAGTGATCTTTCCTAGATATTTGAAAAATATACTAGCATTTTGTTTGATACTCTAATAAGAAAATCCTGGATGAAAACTCTTTAGACAAGTTTATTTTAATTACTACTTTCTTTCTTTTTTCATCAAGGAAGTCAATTTGTTTGGTTTTTAAATTTGTTAAACACTTTGTAGAGGTAAAATAGTGACCATTTTAATGGCTTTAATTTGATTCAAGTATGCTCAATATTACATTTCTAATTGAGCAACTTTTTTTCATCTAGAAAAAAATAAATTCAGAATGTGAAGTGATATTTGTGAAATGAGATAAATTACTTTCTTCGCACTTTAATTAAACTTGATAATTATTTAGTGTATATATTGCTCTTTTGTCTTTCTCTCTTTTTTGGATATGTTCCAGATAAAAATTGTGAAGCAAAAATTTGTATAAGATTTCTTTAAAAATAAGATGCGGTTGTTTCTTTTGCAAATGCATCATTCATTCCATACGATTAATAATTACAAAAATTCAATCACGCGAGTTATTAGTAAGCAATATTTCTGTAAATACATAACTGAAAGCTAGCTTTAAAAATAAAACAAAAATATGAGGTGACTCAATACATAGCTATTAGTCATTAATTAAATAAATTTCATGATAGGGTCTTTTATTCATATCCTTTCAAAATAGTTACAACGTTTTTTTGTGTGTATTTCTAAATATATTTGTTCCTCAATTATAAGTCCATATCGTAATATTTTAAGCACAGGGAGACAGTTTTTGTGAATTTGTTAATTATTAAAGTTCTGTAAAGAGTAAAAAAATATGTGATGTTTTGGTCATATAATAATAAGTTTTACAACTATTTTTGATAGAAATGTATCTTGTTTCGCTAGAAATGTTATTTGATACTTTCAACAAGGAAACAATATTATTAGCCGTATGTATCTCAATGCAGCATTAATCTGTTTTATTCCTGTTCCAATTGTGTACAAGAATAAAAAAATAGTTGATGGTATCAGCAATTAAGTTACTCCTCATAACAAAAAAATAACCAATATAAAACCTTACACGCGCAGAAAGGGGATCTTTCTATATATTTTGACTGATTACGTGTCGAAAACGTTGGTAGAGGAAATTTTTGAATTAGAATAGTGTTACGATATTTTGAAGAGCAGGAGACTTCAGTATTACGTAATAAGACTATTTTTTCAACCACTGTTTCTTCAACTGTGGATCTAAATAGTTTGGGATCAAACAATTCTGGAAGGGAACATATTAACACAAAAGTTTTTCTTTCATTTTGTAGAAAAAAATTATAATTAATTGTTAATAAGTGAATATATAACATACAATTTAATGTGTACGCATTTCATGAATGAAATCACTCAAGGAGGGATAAATCCATTTCAAAAAGTTTAAGAACTCTTTAGATCAACCGAGCAAACTGATTGGATTGTAAGATAATGACAAAACCACTACATCTAGCATAGCATATTACATAGATCTTTATTTATAGGTAGTCGAGATCTATGTTTGCAAATCTATTAACGATTGGATTCTAGAATAGTGCTCTCATTTTTAGCAAGGTTGTAAGAAAGAGTAGTGAGCTAGTTACTTCTATGCTATTTCCATTTCAAATGTGGCATTGCGCATACATACAAGAATATGTAATATGTGGAAGGGGTGAACTTTGAATAGGTGCCGTAGTACTGGATTGACGTCATAGGCGCTGTTCTACTGTGACGTTTTGTAGCGCGTGTGTAAGCTCCTGTTCTATTTCTTTTTAATATTTCCCTTACTTCTTTTCTATTTTTAAGGCTAGAATGAATGATGGAGATCGATGGCTTGCAAGGATGGGAAAGGAGCCACTCAAAAAAAGAGGAAAGGCACCTCCAGCCAGGAAAGTTAAAAATAAAAAGAAAATAGTAGTGAGAAGAAGAAGTTTTCCCTCCAATTTTAAGGATCTGCTACCGAGGGAGCTGGAGGTAACATGTGGGGATGCTAGGGCTACATGGCATTCACAAAGATTCAAACGAGGACATAAATCTAAATGTATCCTTTATCGGGAGTCTTGGATATCACCACTTCATTTCTACAACATGTCCAAAAGAACGATCGATTCCAATTGGAAAGAGTCCATCGAATACGAGGGTGCTTCATTGAGGTACACATTCTGAGAGGGACACTTCGAGTTTCTTTTATGAATTATTTATTAAAGTAACTCATCTCCAGTTCATTTCATTTAATTCCTCTCCTTTCCTTTTCCAGCTCATTGTTCTACAAACTTAGGCAATGTAAAGAGAAATGCAAATGCACTCTTTGCCACGATAACTTAGTCCAAAAAGAAGATAATAAAGAGACTCCCTCCCCAGAGGCCTCTTTGCTTCCCCCTACGCCTCTTCGTCCACATCCTCCCATTTCTAAAAAAGACTCTGCTTCTGGACTATCCAATCATATCACACAAATAGTTGATGCTGAAATCGCACAAAATGAGACTCAAAGTGCTAAAGAAAGATTTCCTGATCTTAATTCAGCCGTACAAAAAGCCCTTACATGTCTAGAAGGAACTGAAGCCTCTCAACTTAACATTCTCCTCTTTATATTGAACTACTATGACGTGGACTCTGAGGATATTACTCTTCTTAATAAACAGTTAAGAAGGTCCTTGGAATTTCTTACGAGAATGGATATTCTCAGAAAAAGTGGTGATTCGGAAAATGAGGATTTAAGTGAGCCAGAGCTTGAGGAGGAAATTTTAGTAAAACCCTCCTCTAAAAAACCACGTAAATTGAAAGAACCTAAAAACAATAATGTTAAAAAGACGAAAAAGTCTAAAATCAATTCGAAAGAAAATAAAGTCAAAAAGCCAGTCATTCAAAAGTTGAAAAGATTATCACCAACACTGAGTAGTCTCTGTGGCGGAGTGAGAAAACTCTCGAGACACGACGTGGTCCGAAGGGTTTGGGCTTATATTAAGAAACGAAATCTACAGGACTCAGATAGAAAAAACATAGTTAAATGTGACGATAAGTTAAGAGAGCTTAGTAATGAGGATGAGTTCGATTTCAGGCGCCTTTTTCGTCATTTAGATTCACATATGTTTGGCTTATAAACATAAGATAAACTTAATTTGTTTATACTCTTCCTCCCTCTCTCTCTGAAACTCAACCAAATTCATTATTCCAGTCGCGTGCTATTTTTCAGTTTGAGTTCCTATACCTCTAAATGGGTTGCATTCGTATATATTGGTATCTAAAAATTCCCTAATATTAAAGGGCTTAAAGAAATAATCTGATTTGTTTTTTTCTTCTTACTGAGAAGGAATTGCAACTTCATAGGAAATTTATGTCCAAAGAGTTTAATTTTTCGAGTTTATTTGAAATCCTATGATTTTTCGAGTTTATTTGAAATCTTATGATTTTTCCACTTATAAAAATTCTTTCTGCTATGTTCCATAGAAATATATTTTAATAAAAATCCATATTTTATAATATTTTGTATCATCTTAAGAAGTTGCTTTTTGTATTCTTGATAATTGACGATACGTTTAAATAAATCAATATATATACTTATATATGTATATTTGAATTACCTCTATTTGTATGAATATATTATAGGGGTATTTTAAAAAGTTATGACCTTTTCCAACTTCTAAAAGTGTTGGAATTAAAAACAATATGTTAATATATAAGCTAGTTATACAATTAACTTTGAAATCAATAACTATTCGCCTGAAACACTTGATTAGATTAACTGACTGGTAATCATACAAATTATTATATGATAAAATTTGAAAATTACACGTTTATATAGGCTCATCATACCTGGTTAATTATTATATTCTATTCCGGATTAACATGAAACTTTAAGGTCCGTCGAGTTTTTATTATATTGGTCCATAATATAGACGGATTGAATATCTTGGATCTAAGTACTAGCAAGAGTATGCCACTTAAGTATAAGTTAAGCTTTTAACACATGGATATAGGTGTCAAAAGTTATAGGCCTCAACTTTTTTAAAACTAAAATTCCCTCGGTCAATGTGACATCAAATCAGGATTTAATTACCAATACTTTTTTATAAAGATATTTCTATAGTACACATATATTTATATATTGCTTAAGTCATATTTTAAATTGCACACAATGTGACTTGCTTGGCCTTTTTAAAAGTTCAGAGAATTAACGAGTCGGTGACTAATCTAATTTCCTATTTGCGAGTAGCAATTTCCGCCTTGTCTTACTCATCAGCTAACGAATGATGCATAGGTACCGTATTAAGTAATACAGACAAAAAAATTGCAAGTGAAAAACCTTGATATAGTGACGTTTTTACACTCACCCAACTGTGTTGCTTATAGGTGGGTTATACTGTATACCTAAATACCTTGCATGTTTCTAAAATTTAATTTTATTCCACCTATACTCATGAGTTGTTAATGCTACAAAATATATATAATCAGCAAAATTTTTATTCATTAATTATTGGATCAAAGGTCAGGTTTGTTATAGGAGAGTCGAATGATATAAATCAAAGTAGTGACAAATCGTATTGCTGAAGGAGCTCTTATGCATGTCATAAATTTAACTATATAACCTTAAAAATATAATAACTACTGAAGGGAATAATGTCCCCTCCTATTCCGACGGCCCTATGTAGTGATAGAAATTAAAATACTTTGATTATGCCTAATCTGCAATCAAATTATGATGACCTAAAAACATTAATTTGATTCTGGAAACCAATTTTTGAAGGTCTCGTCTCGTTGTCGAGACCAACACAAAAGCAGCAGACAATTTTTTATCTCTTGGTCACGAGTGAGGTGATCTTAATCACAACACTAAAATTATACTAAAATTACCTCTATAATTTCTAATTTTATGAATAGTTATGGGACGATCTAGAATTTTCTTTGATCTAGTAATTGTATAGGAAAACGGAATGGAAAATTCAATTACGATAATTATAAAAACATGATTTATATTCAGCTTTTAAGTTTAAAGTGTAACAATAATAAGTCGTCAAACATTCAAATACTATTGATCAAAATAAACAACTACAAAGGTTATCATCGTCCCTATTTATATTTATGTATATATGTTCTAATATAATTATTTATTCGATATAATAATATGTGCACAAGGCAACATGTGCTGCGACATCAATACAATTTTGTAGCTCACTTGAAACGTTGAACACTTGTATCAAAATATTAATTTGAATATAATTGCTTGAGCATTTAAGTCAACATCTGAAATTTTAAACGAGCAAAAATATCCTTGACTAGCGGCAAAGATGATGATAACTTCTGTAGTTGTTTATTTGATCAATATTATTTGAAGGTCTTATCATTATCCTCACACTTTAAATAGCTGAATATAAATCATGTTTTTTTATCATTATCATGATTGAATTCTCCATTCGGTTTTCCTATAAAGTGAATTCTAGATCATTCCATTACATTTCATAAATAATATCTATATACATATATATATATATATATACTTATGTAATAGAACATTATCAGAGTCATTTCTATTTCCTCTCAAAAAATATATATTTTTACACAGCTGAAATTAGTTCGTTTGTAGGTAATAAGTGTATAATTTATGCAATCGTTAGAAATACTGAGAGCTTTATCTAATGCTTCCTTACGTAAGAACTCGCCTTTTATTCGTTTAATGGAAAATATATTGATACTGATGGATACAAGTTTCATATTTTGACTCTAGACTTAGTATTTACTCAAAAAAGCTTTTAAATGCTTATAATAAAGTTTAATTTCATTAATTTGAATTTTTTGAAATGATGTTTATCTAAAGGGTTGTTTCACGGGCTCTGCAGGCTGTTTATGAAAGTGGAGTGACTAATTACTGGAAAATAACTTAAAGAATCGCCCTAATGACAAACTAAAGATTAATTCAAAATTCTTGGTAAATTCTAATAAATTGGGGGCATAGCTTCCTGGCGATACCACCTTAAAAAACCAATATTGACACTAACAATATTTTTTTTTTTTTTGAAAATCAAGGAGGAGTTATTTAATTACTCCATTCTTATGCATATTTATTTAAATGACATTGGATACTTAAAGTAGGATATAATTTTTTTTTGAAGCTGTGGATTTAAAGCTATACAAATACATATATTTCTATTTAAAAAATGAAAGACTTGAACTCAACTTAGATATTTTGTTATTCTTTAGGCATATTAACATTTTTTTTAGAGCTTGTGGGAAATAAATTAAATTGTCTTTGATATTGAGCTCTCTCAAAGACAAATTTGTAGAAAAAATGATTCATAACAATTTCTGATTTCAGAGAAGGAAATTTAAATGTGTAGGTAAATATCTAAATAAGAGTAATACATTTAGTATTAATGAATTCGTAGTATTATAAAGCGTACAAATTTTTCATTTTATTAAATTTCAATTATGGTGGAAGTAAATCCCCCTAATCACAATTCTGACGGCCTAGACCTTATTCATGACCATGAATAGACTTTTTTGAAGTTGAAAAACGTTCAAATCTATATTTTACAATGAATGAGTTGACCTAGTAAACTCACCTACCCAACTATTTAGCATTGATAGAGTATTAGTATTGAGTTAAGGGAACTTGATGTGTTTTTTAATTTCAAAACCAGTCGAAACCACAACGTCCATCGTAGGATAAGTGTTTTTTTTATGTAGATGGCTAGTGTTCATATTTTTACATTATTTTATTTGACATTGATTGAACGCCTCATACTTTGTAATTATATCTATTCACTAAATCTGCCTTATATAATTTCATAATTATGTTTCGTTAACGAAATGTTGATTAATGTAAAAAATGGAGAAGGAGACTTTACAGATATGATTAGTGGTGACCTGGCTCGACGTCAACAGTCCATGTGCAAATATTATTGCTCCCTGACAAACTATTTACAAAATTTGCTGTTCTTTTATAATATTAATATATTTTGATGATGTGGACACGTCCCCCTGCCAAATATCCACTGGATGTGGCATGAATGATGTAGAACAAGGGTTTTCGAAGTGTGGTAGAGCGAGCTTAAAGAACTTTCTCACTCAATTTGAAAACTGTAGAAGAAACACAAATATCTTTTATTTAAAGAAATGAATGAAAATTGTCTTTTATAACAAAAAAAAATGTGTCAATTCAATTTAAAGAACTAATTATGCCTTCAATTTTTCTTTAAAGCTTTGACTAGATACTACCCCCCTCCCCACCCATTTACTATGAAATGGTATTTTTTCAACTAATAAAGACCTTCAAAAAAATGTATAAAGATCAAAATCAATTTTGAAAACCACAAAACTAGTTAAAATTGTTCTCTCAATGCATCCTAATGGTGGAATTAATAATTATTATTATCTTTCCTTCATTTGGGACTACACCAAGAAAAATTATTTTTCTCATTCATTAAACATTGATTTGTTCAAACTTATATTGCTTATACATTATTCACATATCAAATAAATTTGGTGTTGAAGTTTCTCAACTTACAATCTAAATACTATGACGAATTCACATCATTCATTCCTTCGTACAAACTAAAATCTGATGCAACAAACACAGTGTATAATAAAATGTCATTGATTTATTTTTTAAGTCAATAAACGATGACTCATATTTCAAAATCTATATATACATATGTATGAACGAACATATATTTGTCATATAATTTTATGAATATTTTCCCAGCATGCACATATAATTGTTTACATGTTTCGAACAGATATAGCCACTTGATACATATATTATTTTGTTGTTTTCTAAAAAAAACAACAACTTCTAATATCCATAATTGTTTATTATCTAAATATTTCGAAACAATAAATAAATAGAAAATGGTACCATACATATTTCATATAAGTTGAGTAATATTTGAAAAGAATTGTTTCTGAGCAGTGGCGGCTTGGATCAACTTTCACAGGGGGAGGAGGGATGTGTAAATATTACCAGTTTTTGAGAACAATTTTACAAAATATGTTACCCTATTACATTTCTCGTTTTTTTATATCGATTTATTAATGATTAATTTTTATCTTGTTTATTCTTATACAAGCTGAATTTTGATTTTTGAACCTTAAAAAAAAAGAAATTTGTAAATTTGCCCTCACCCCTGAAATATTCTTTGCAGGGAAACCATGACCATTTGCCCCTGTTTTGTATGTACAGATTATATCAAAAATTAGTTTGAATTAAAACCAATATTTAAACTTAATTTTTATATTTTAAAATGAGAGGTGCCTCTTTCTAACATATTTTTTTTTAAAGTTAGGAATTAATATTTATAATGCAATTATGTAGACATTTATTTCAAGCTAAAATATTGAAAATTCTATTTAGTATTGTGATGTTTTATGGCAACCTTTTTATTGTGACAAAGTGTCACTAAATACCTCCTTACATTTTCAAGAAAGTATTGATTGAATTAAACGAATCACAAATGTCAGAGAAAGTTGGAAATTCATAATTTTCCCTCAATTTTCTTTTTTTTAAATTATTTTTCATGTTTCAATGTACATGTTCATTTTCAAACATATCAATTTGTTTGAAATTCAATAATTAAAATCACAATTACAATCAGGAGTTAATAAATATATCTCAAGGTTATGTACATTATAACAAGCAATACCTTAATTTGTTTTTACTTTTTGGATTATCTAAAAAAGTAATTATTCACTCATCACCCTACCCTTTTTTAATTAGGACTTTTAGAAAATAATTCATTAGAAATTTGATGTGGTTCCTTATTAAGTAAAAAAAGAAATTAATAACTTGCTCTTCAAATAACTATAGTTAAAACCTCTAATCTATAAATTTATTAATAAAAAATGAGATAAATTATAATTTATAGCAAGTATAAGTTCATTTAATTGACTGTAGATGAACAAATATTGATAATAATACAATATATCATAGACTTTAAAACATAAAAATCCAAACAAATATTTTTATTTGTCTTTATTAACAAAAATTGATTTTTTGGCCATTTCTTTTAGTAGCAAGAGTTTCAGTCACTAAACTTTTCATTCAATAAATAAAAATTCTTTTGAATAGATGAATTTTAATTTTCTAAAGACCGTTGTAAAAATATTATTTTTTTCCATATATTACTTTAAAAAATAATAACTCTTGTGGTTATTAAATGACATAATTTGTTTTCTATGCTATTATTATAACCCAATAAATCCTTTTGCCAAATTTATGAAGCTAGTTTTTTTTTAGTATGTAGTTATTATTCTTGGATGATTGATCTTTTTGAAAAAATGGAAAAAGATCCGAATTAAATGTTTTATCAGTTTTTTAATGGTGGTTTCAATTGGGGCATGATAAGTATTTCTAAAAACCATTTACTTTTTTATTATTGCTTTTTGTATTTGCCGTTCTCATAAATCTTTTTAGCCTTGAGGACATTATAATCCATTTAAAATACTTAAAATTACTTACTTTTGAATTACTAATCATCAGGTAAACCATTTAATATAATTAGTCTTTTCTATTTGGTATTTTGTTTTGAAGCAAATCATTTGTGATTTATATACTAACAATTTTACAAAGGAATGAGGACTTTGAAACGATTTAAATGTTCACATTGTAGCTGAATCCTTTTGAAATAGGACTCTACCTTAAAAATTTTCAAAAAAATTTGTGAACATTATAATTGTTTGTATTTGATTTGCTTTTTACATGTAGTGAAATTATTCAAACTACATAGGTAAAGAAAAATGATGTGAATACTTCTGGATGCATGTATGCATTTATACACCTCCCAAATATTTATGACAGGAGATTCAACCAAAGTGTACATATATATCAGTGCCGATAATAACAATAATAAAAACAGAAAATATGACAAAGAAATATTTGAACTCTTAAAACTGGATGTCTCTGTTTCTCAGGTAGTTTTTTCAAATGTACGAGTTGACCATTTAAAGTCGAACCAATTAACCACCCAACAAGGAGTGAACTTCTTTCTACTAAAAGCTAACCCGCCATAGTATTTGATAAAAGGGAGCCGAGCTGTTATTAAGACAAAGTGGTGTCTGGGAGAGATAAATATTCATGGGAAAATGTATTTAGTTCAAAAAATTTCCTTCAAAATTAAATTGTGTGTGACACTACTCAATAGAGACAGCAGCAAATATATTAGTTTTTGACAGCTTAATTATACAATGTCTGAGTAGATACACTACTAAATTTAAGAGCCATGAGGAGAAATCAACTGAAAACATGGAAAAAACAGCTATTTTTATGTAAGAAATGTCAATGAGTAATTATTTATCAACTACAAATTATTTTGAGCTGCAAACAAATTGAGTATTCAGTATAGGTATATGTATGTATGTACACTATTTTCAAATAAAAACCATGATATTCTTTTTTGTATGTATGCCATTAAAATATCACAATATGCATCAATTAATCAAATTAGAGCTAGCTTTAAAACAATTTGCATTCTTCTTCAAAGGTTCTTCCTTGATTAACGCATTACATCTTTTTAGATTCAACTTCCACTTATGCAACTCCTCTTTGTTTTTGTTTTTTTGTGAGAACATTCAATGCATTCCTTCAGAATGATTCAATTCTCATAAATGATTGATAAAATAGATATTTCATTTATATGCATAAATTACTTAGTTATAACTCAGTAAAGATATAAAGTTCATATTTTGAGCATAGCGAAAAAATATGCTAAGGGATATATTATTGTTTTGAGATAGAGTTAGTTGTAACCCAAAGAGAAGACAGTTTTAGACATGAACATTAATACTGATATATTTCTGTTCGTCAAAGAACCATTACAATATATGTAGACATATTAAAACTACAAAGCATACAAGTAAATATCAGAGTGGGGTAAGGGTGAGAAATGACTCAAATTATGTTACAAAATGAATCCCTCAACACCCTTAAATTCTGTAATATAACGGAAATATATTTACTCATAAAAATCGCGCAACCTCTTAGAGACCCCTAAGCTCCGTATACCTTGGTTTTTTTTTTGTTGCATTAACCCATTGAATAATATTTGAATTAGACATTTAATGCATTTATAAATTGTTATTGCTGTATATATTTTGTTTATGAGACATATATTATGACCATGTGTCATGACACCCCGTTTTACCACTTGTATGAATATGTCTTTTTTTATAACCTGTGTATGTATCCACTATTGCCTTTTATTAATAAGTTTTCTGAAGGCAATGATATAATGAACTCAAATTAAAGCTTTGAATACTCCAACTATGCAATAAAAAATATTCCAATATTTGATAAATATAGGGCCTATTTTAACTAACTATCAATTGGTTAAGGGACCTTTTTTCTTCTCTTTTCCAAGAAAAGGTTGAAGGTAGTGTTGTATCAATTTGAATCGATTGAGTCGAGTCGATAAATTAGAGATGAAAAAGATTAAGTAGTTCTTTGATTCCAAAGGTGAATGACGTTTGATTTAAAAGAAGAATTCAATTACACATTAGGGAATCGCATTCCCAAGAGTCTTTCTGTATATTCACATATTTTATTACTACTACAAATAAGGATGTCTGGACATGTACAGGTTATAATAACAAAGACAATACTCTTGAAAATAAAAATTCATTTAAAACAAATTAAAGAAAAAATGAATAAATGGCACGATATTAACTAATTAAAATTTACAACTTTAACAAAGGATTAGGCCTGATATTAATTATTTGTAATTTTTGCTTTTCATGGAACCCTTTTTGCTTCTAAGAACAATTAAAACCCAAGGTATTGTTCAACACTCAAAAAAATTATCTGGATTAAATGATCTTACATGAAGTAAATTTGGTAAAGAATTGGGTTTCTTTTATATATATAGATCATCAATTTTGTTGTTGCTCAAAAGTAGACTCAAATGTATAAAAAGTGTGAAAATACTCAAAAATTTCTAATCAAAAATCCTCAAAAACCAGATTTGATAAGAAAAACTAATTATTATTATTTGTTGAGTAGTTTTGATTCGAAATCGAATTGGCTTAAAAAAAATCTTGAGCCGACTTGATTTTTTTATTAATTTATTTAAACATCGACTCATATTTTGGAACGAGTCGATAAATTATCGACTCAAATTTAGTCGACACAACGCTATTTGAGAGAGGCCATAAAGATCATGTCATGATGATTTTTCAATAAGAGAGCAATCCACGCTTTAGCAAATTTATAAATAATTTTAATTGATGGATACAAATCAGTCCATGAGCTCAAAATAATAATAATAAGAAACTCATTAAACGGTAAAGGTATAGCACAAACAATTTGAGTAAACCAGAAGCAATAAATAAAATATGAAAAATGTTTTCTTTCTCTATTTCCCCCCCCCCCTCCCTTAAAAAAAATAATACATATTTGCTTCGAAGGAGGTCAGATTATATCTATGTAGTTATTCTCCATTGGACGGTATTGTAAATTGTTTTTTTTCTCTGTCTACATTAGCAAATTATACTATATAGAAATTCCTTTCTACTCGAAAGCTATTATTTGGGAACTTATAAGATGAAATACCATCATTTTTGAATTAGTACTGAAAAAGTTTTAGTCTTCAAAATGTAGTTTTAATAGGCACTTTCATCAGATAATTATAATTTCAACATCTTGAAGGGTTGTCCAGTGTGTTTTAAAAGAGTAACAACTGATCCTATTAATTCACAATTAAAAATAAACTATTATTATCCCTTTAAGAAAAGCCGAAATCGGCTAATAAATTCATAACAAAAAATGAACTAAATACGTAAAATCAGTTGATCAAAAATTATTTTGAAAAAAACGTTATTTATGTTGATTGCTTGAAGTTATCAAATATAAAACTATTGAATATTAAAAAACAAAATACAAATTGTATTTGGATTGTCTATGCATTCAAATGGGGTGAACCACGTATTAGAGAATTAACTAATTTTAAATATTATATAATATTTTATAAAAAATGAGAAATTGACAAATTTTTTAATCTCTTGGTTCATCACTTCCATGCATATAAACATACTAAAGCTTCCCTCCTTCAACCAATTACTAACGCAGAAGAAAAAAAACACGCTTCATTTTAATTTCATTATTACTAAAATATTTTTGAATTGGTTGATTTTAATTCTATTAGAGTTCAAAATTGGCATATTATATTATTTAGTATATAGTTTGCAACCAATTTTGACTATTAAAATCTGTTATTTCTTCATTAAAAAAATCCCACCAGCCAAAATTTGTCCAATAATAATAATAATAATTTATAAACCTGTCTGTCATTTCGGAAACCCTATGTGCATAAATTTGCACCTAATTTAAATACTTGAATATAAAAATCTGCATGAGAATCCATAAGACTTGTATTTTATTCCACATGTGTCTAAAAGAGTTACTTCCTGGTCCATTCACAAAAAAACAATTGATTTTTAAGTCATCGTTAGGTATATTATGCAAAAATCAGACATTCTCTTTTTTATAAAGTAATTCTCAAAAAATATTTTTCTCAAAATGTGAACAATTTAGTTCAAAAGATATACATAATTTATACAATGTGACCAAATTTTAGAATTAATACAATTCATATTATTATTTACACTTTTTAAAATAAAAGAAGGCTAATTTTATGATTTATGGTAAACTTTTTTATTTATTTACAAATTCTAGATGCTTTGGCAATGAATGAATAAGTTATATTTTTATTATTTCAAAGTCATTCGGGGAAAATTATCTTATCTTTTTTGTTCTAGCAAATTTCTGTAAAAAAAAAAAATATTTTTCCAATCAATACTTTTTGTCTCACTTTTAAGCTTACTTTTCCCTTGAATAAACCACCAGTTTTGAAAAATATTAGAGACAGTTAAAAAAAATCTGTTTTTATCTTATTTCAACCAGTGTTATATAATTATCTAGGATTTGTATACATGACATGCACATACATATTTATTATTTCAGAAAACTTGCTACGTGATAGACTACAACTACAAAACAAACTTCAGGTCAGTGAAACCAAATTTTGAAGTTTCGAACTTAAATTGAATTTGTGAAAGTGTTATTTTTTGAAAATGTATTTAACAAATATGTTATGGCTCCATGTAGCCATATATCTGCGAAATATATCGTATAATTTTCTGTATTTTATATTATTTGAAGTAAAAGAATTTATATGGTAGTATTTTTAAATACTTTTTTGATTGGCTAAAAAATCCATTTATTGGATAAATTATGAAAATTCATGATTTGAATGATTTTATTTTTTATGGGACTCAAACCTTGCCGAGCATGTTTTTATGAAACCACAAAATCAAAACAAAAACAAATGTATTCGATCTATATATAGTGTACAGCTCACGATTTGTACAAGTTACAACTTGCACAAGCAGATTGAACATATTACAATTATTGGTTATTATGTAACCACCAAATCAAAACAAAAACAAATGTATACGATCTATATATAGTGTACAGCTCACGATTTGTACCAGTTACAACTTGCACAAGCAGATTGAACATGCTGCGACATAAAAAAAGCATATTAAACGAATAATTGAGAGTATTTGAGTAATTAAAATAATCAATATTTAGAATTCCAGGGATGTTTAGTGTAACTTTTGACTTTTCTTGTATTTTGTGGCCCACAATTCCATCACACTTATGTATATATATAATTAATAAGTCATATTGATTGAATGATATATGTATATGTAGTAGGTAATGAAGTAAAATGACGTCAATTATAATCAAATTAAATGTTAACAAACGTGCAAATCCCATCTTGTATACAAGATAATGAATATTGTTTATACAAATGAAATACTTGAACAAGGGATGAGTCAAGAGTCAAGGGAGGCCACCGTTCAATTATACTACATTTGTATATTCAATGTTGTTCACGAGTACTCTTTTTAATAAATCTTTTCAAGCAAATTTTTATGTTCATCTATTTAAAATAAACACGAGCACCATTACAAATGACATGTAAAATGTATATCTTTAGACTTTTGGATCCTCAAATAAAGTGCGAATGACACATAAATACATACGTATGTATGTATGTACATTCCTTGTTAGAACTCCGTAGTACATAAAACATTTTATCTTATCGGATTTACTTATTTATGTACATATACATTTTAAATATTTTTGTAAATAAGTAATATTTAACAATTTTTTAATTTATTTTTTGTTCATAATGCCAATCTAACATTTATCTTTTTTTCCTATTTCTTTTTTTTAAAATGAATATTTGTAAGTCAGTCAAATACATTCAAGTCATTCATTCCTTTTTTGTTGTTGTTATTATTTCGGTACCCTTTTAACCCATGGAACTCCCCCCCCCCCCCTTTTATTAAGTGAAACTCAATTCAGTCCAGTCAACAATACCATTACTATTATCAACACGTCAATAAGAAAAAAAAAGTAATTTGGTTTAACCCTATGGTTAATAGAGAATGGTGGTTAAATCAAAGGTTAAGAAGTCGTTGAAGAAGTAAGAAAAAAAATAACAATAATAAAAAAAATGGAACGTGCCTTAATTTGGTCTAACGTTCTGTTCTGCCCATTAACTCTTCTTGATTCAATTTATGAGTGCATTTTTTTTCTTCTCTCTCTTTCTTTTTACGTATGTAGGTATTTTGTTTGAGACTCCTCTTTTGTACATGTAACGCTCGCCCATAAGCGCATGTACGTACGTACTTGTGTAAATCCGTCAAATGAAAATTCACTTTAGTTGTGTGAAATATCCCATCGAGTCGGGTCGTTCAGAATTGTTATTTCTCGATTTACTAACTATGTTCTAAAAGTGATAATTTATTAATATCAAAACTAAAAAAAAAAAATATATATAAATTTAAGTGTGAAGGCTATTAGCTATTATATTTAAAATGAACACTCTTATTCTTTCTTGGTCAGTGTTGAGTGTTCTATTCACACTTGGACAATCAGAGGATCTCATTACTCTACGCCTTGACAAAAATGTTCACCATGCCCATTGTCCATTTATTATTAAGAACCTACAAGTAAGTCGTTGTGCCCTGCTATTTTATCCACATTCCCTCATTTTCTTATTTTATTTTCCTTAAAGGAACTACTCACCTCATCCTCAAAAACACTTTTTGAACTAACATCCACTCAGTTCAGCAATGTACACATCATTGTTCCACCTAATTGGGTAGGCTCTGACTGCCTCAAAGATCAAGGTGTCTCCATTGAAAAGGTCAATCATTCATCTGAGGATATTTTAGTTACAAATCTCGATACTATTTTTGGTGATAATATTGTTACATCACAATATGGTCAATGTGGAACTCCTGGACGTCTCGTTCAGCTCCCCTATGCCTCTCTTAATAAATCCGTCGAGTCTCAAACCAAAAAATTTGTTAAGGAATGGATCAAATATAAATATGGAGTGTTTGAAGAGTCAGGACTCCCTGATGATAAACTCTATCCCCTTTATTCAGTAGAAGGAGAAGTGAGAATACGAAATGAGGGCTGCCCACCAAATGAGGAAGAGGTAATAAGATTTTTACACTATATGTAACTCAAATGTATTCATACTTTATTTTATCCTTGTAGATCATTTGTCCTCTTGAAAATTATAATCGTGACCTAACAACCAAACAAAATATCCTTTGTAATGGTCGATCCATTCGTGAAGTTATCTCCTCCTCTATTGATATCGATCCCAACAATACTGTTACCTACTCACCTCCCAGTTTCACATTTATTTCTCCTCAAAAAGAGCTTCTTACTCTCATACTTGATCGATCATCACGGTCTCATTGGGATCTTCTCCAAAAAGCATTGTTTCAATTCATTTCTCGACTTCCCATTGGAGCTTATTTGAGCGTGATTACTTATGGATCTCAAGATGCATCCATGAATCTTCCTCCTACTCTTATAACATCAGGCAATAGAGCTGCTCTTCATGGAAGAATTCCAAGGAGGGCTCTAGAAGATGGTGAGGAAGATGTTCCTTCTTGCCTCTCTTGTGGCATTGATATGGCACTAAAAATGAGCGAGTCAAATTCTCTCACGCCGATTTGGATTCTAGCTACAGGAGGCTCTACCAACACAATTCTTCAAAGAGTAGAGAGAATGGAGGATATCAAAGCATCCAACATTTCTATCTATGCTATTTCAACTGCCTCTGATGAATCCTATTTACAAGATTTAACTCCTAATCACTTCATCGTTCAACCTAATCTCCCAGAATTATCTAGTGCTTTAAATACTGTCTTAACACTCTCCACTAAGAAAAGTCTTATTCATTTTCACAAGGAGATGGTGATTCTAAATAACTCAATCGATGGAAATGACAAAACACTCGTAGGGAATTTTGTTGTTGAAGAAAAGCTGAGAAAAAATCTTTGGATACAGGTTATAGCTCAAGATGAGAGGGATATTGAATATTTTGAGGTATTGAGTCCTACGGGTAAAAAGTACTCTTTCCCTTCCTTTGAACATGGACTCGCCTACTTTCATTTAGAGGATCTTAACGAAGCTGGGATTTGGAGCTACAGTCTGAAATTATATTATTATGAAGGCAATGTAAATGAGACAATCAGTTACCCTGTTCATGTCGAAGTTTTGGGTGAGGCAAATGGAGATGATGCCGTTATTTTGGAGTCTTGGGTTACAACCGACTATTCCCAAGAAGTACCAAAAGTTTACTTATATGCAAAAGTTACTATAGGCGATGTTATTCCGGTATTGAATGCTGATGTGCAAGCCATAATTTACCCTCCTAACTCTGATGAAGCAGTTATTGTTAATCTGAGAGATACGGGAAGTGGATATCCTGACATTACTCATGGTGATGGAATATATTCAGCATATTTTACTGGTTTCGCTTCAGTTAGTGGATACTACCGAATGACCGTTCAAGCTACTCATAATGGGGGAAAAGCTCTTACTCCCAAGATTAGTATTACTGAGCCAGAATTTGTTATGATGAACTCAGAGACTCCCTGTTGTGGGAGCTCAACCCCTGTTTCTTTCACAGTTCCAACAACTCCATTCAACAGACTAAATCTTCCTCCATCTTTTTATGTGGAACAACCCTCAAATTTCTATGCAAGACAAGGTAGTTCTGATGACTTTTTCCCACCTTCTCGCATTACTGATTTTGCCTTGGACAAGTACGATGACAAAGAATCACTCTTTGTACATTTGAATTGGACAGCACCCGGGGGAGATTATGACAATGGAAAGGCATTTCGTTATGAAATTCGTTGTTATACAAATAAAGAGGCTCTTCGTGATGAAAATTTTAGTGAAATGAGTATTCCTGTGCATGCCACTCTTATCCCAACTCCTGAGGAATACGGAACGTCACAGAGGTGTACTGTTGGAGTTCCATGGGTCAATGAGATTTTTTATTACGCCATTGTTGCATATGACGAATCTGGAAATAGGGGTCGCATTTCAAACACCATCTCAGTTTTCATCAAGGAGGAGCTCATAACTACCACTCTCTTGGATTCAGAGGAACTTGAATTTGATAAAGAAGAAGTTGCCTTTTTCTCAGAGGAGCAAGTTGCTCATGATAACTTGACCATTTATTTGATTGCGACTGGGATCTCCATCATTCTCGTTCTCCTCATCATTGGCTCTGCTTTAGGGATTTTGAAATATTATCGCACTATGTCACGTGCCAAAGATATGGAAGATGGATCAAATACAACAACCTCTTCTTTAAGCGGAACCCTAAAAAAAATCATGGCTCTCCCCGATGTTACACCGGAGAAGGGTCATCTATGGACGACTTCCACATCCTCTCACTCCATTACACCCACTAGTCTGAGCGACTACGATTCCTCATCTAAAGTTTCTGAATATAAGCAAGGACTTCAAACTGCTACCTCACAAACGAACCCTGGGATTCATCGAGTGGATGAAACTGTATCAACCAAAGTCAATTCTGAGTATTATGAGTCTTCGGATGCAGCCTCAGAGAACAACAATCTACTCTTATCTCAACCTCGTATCTCTGTCCTTGAGGATTACAGTATTTATAGAGACTTGAGCAATCTTAGTTCGAAATCCCACTTTAGTCTTGGTATTTCATCAGATATTAATAAAAATCCTGGGGATGTTTTTGTCACCGTTCCACCATCTCTCTTTTCTTCAGAGGGAGTTCGAAAGCCTCGGCATGAATCTCTTGTTTAAGACTTGATAAATTCATCACTTTAGAAATATTTAATTCATTATTATTATTATTATTAGTATTTGTGTGTCTATGTTATGTAACCTTAAGAAGGGAGGCCTCGCCCCCTTTTTTCTAGTCCCTCTGCTCATTATTCATTCTTCTTGTAAGCTCCAATATTCATATTCTATTTTAAAAAAAACAAAAACATTATTATTATATTTACCTATATATATATATATATAAAAGGTTAATAAATAATAATTAAGAAAATATGTTGAATCCTTCATTTCCAAGATAAATAGGCAAATATTAGATTGTATGTATATAGAACATAAGAGTTACTTACATACATATATTTATATTTGAAAGAGACATAAAAGCAGGTTGGCTCTGTTGCTTCGTGAGAATATTCACATCACCTATCAAATAAAGTAAAATATCCGGAAATGACTTCAAATTTCTTATGAAGTTTCCGGATGACTGAACGTGTCTCACGCAATTTCTTTCATTCCAGTACGTGTCCAAACATATTGTTGTCTGTAAATATAACTCTTCAGAGAGAAACATATGTTTCTACCGCGACTACCACTGATCATCATGGTTTAACAACAAAGTCTAGATACAACGTAAAAAAGTTGTTGTGGTCAACGTGTGATGATAGGATTTATTGGTAAAAAAAAAAAAAATAATAAAAAAAAGGCATGGCTTAAATTGATTATAATTAAGTAGAAATATCTTTGTATATTTATTTGTATTTGTGTGTAACATTTTTTTTACTTACTTCATAGTATTCCCATATCGTGATGTTAGCACAAAATACCTAGGTACCTATTGAAGCATGTAACAGAGAAGAAATCTTTTTTTTTTTGCATGATTGTCCATGGGAATTCTTTTGGTAAATTATAATATATACATGCTTCTAAAAAGCACTAGAGAACGACATATGAATGAACAAAAACCATTGACTCCTTCAAAACTTCTCTTCTCTTATCGTACACTAAATAAAATCTCTTAAATATTTCAATAATTTTGATGGTAATCAGAGTCATCTATGTGCATAAATATATACCTGAAGGAATTATTTGACAAGATTATATTAAATATACGTAAATATGTATGTATGTATATCTTTATAATGTCAAATTTTGTATTCCATAAACGGTCAGAGTTGTCATGATTCCATAGTGTAGCAAATGAAACCATTAATTAGGTATATTTATTAATTCCTTTTTGGTTCTCATAGGATTTCATCCCCTAACGATCCATGAAAGGAAGGGGAAAGAGGAACGACAATGAATTTTTGACAGGAAGTTATTGGCAAACAACAACACGTTGAGGGTTTCTAACCCTTTTTTGTAAAAAAAAGTTATGAGAAGAGATAAACTCTAAATTTATACACATATATCTACAAATAACAGACAAATATTCATTGAGTATGTCTTCTTCCCTTTCCTCTTTCTCACTCAAACAAATGGTCATTTATGTTCATATATTCATATATTTGTTCTCACGTCTTTGAATGTAAGTATTTTGAATAAATATGTAAGTATCAATAGGTAGATATGTTTTTTTTTTGCATTGTTTGCAAACAATTATACAGCTAAGCAGTTAGTAATCAATCATCCAACCTTTTTTTTTAAGAAAAAGAGAAAAGAAAGAAGAAGAAGAGAGTCGAACCCTCTCTAAATACGTACATAACTTAGAACAGATTCCAAACCATCTATGTAGGGGTACATATATGTAATCAGTTTGAGGTCAAAGGTCATATAATTTATATATGCTTTTATTTACTTACTATATGTACATATGTCTGTGTAATGAAGTCAAACTATTATTGAAATGCATCTGCATTTCAAAATTGAATTTATTTTTCGACCATGTGTTGAGATATTTTAATTTTTTTTTTTTGAAAGAGATCATCATTCCAATTATTACAATCCGTATATCGACAGATAAGACAAATATGAAAAATATTTGGAGAAGGGATTGTTAACCCATTGTTTCACCACACTGCAATTCATTCAAAATGAACAGTTAATTACCGTATTAATTAATTTTCATAGATCTCCCCAGACTATAAGTGGATCAGAGTAACGGATTATGGAGGGGTTTAACTCTTAAGACGGAAGAAATACATATTTGTCTCAATATACATACTAAAGCTCGATCGATATGGATTCTTTAAAAATGATGCCATGTTTTTTTAATGTAATTATGTAGCAATTTTTAGAATTTTTTAATCATGACGCTTTTTTAAAAAAATAAAAAGGCAATTCAATCAATACTAACTTTTCCTATTTCAAATCCCTAAATTGTCATACTATGCCGATTACCTAATATTACCATTAAATCAATAATTGGAGAACCAATTGACCGATCAAGTTCTAATTCTAATATATGTAAACTCACACGCGTTTTCATGGCCTTCAGGGATGTTGTCTCAAATAACTCAATTAAATTTTTGTCATGACTAAGAATATATTAAAATATATACTACAACTACGTCATCAATAGGCACTCATCTTCAGTCAAATAGTAAACCTTCTTTCACCAAATAAACTTCTTCGTAGTAATAATAATAAATTAATTATGATAAAATTAATTAAGAATTGCTCAGTGATTACTAAAAGAAAAAAGATAAAAAAACTTTGTATACACTTATTTATCAAATATAAGAATTAATCCGTCAAATTCTTGAGTAAATTGAAAAATTATTTTTGTCACGTCCTATCAATCAATTGATGCATAAGGGAGCGAATTTTCTTTGTTTTGCAAAACCATAGTTAACCCTTTTTTCAAAAAGAAGAAAGAAAGAAGAACAAACAAACATTGAGAGATTAAAGAAAAAAAAGAGATGGTATATACATATAGTGAAATCCCTGTTAACACAAAAAAGAAAATGACAAATACCCACGTATGTACACAATTATTTGTAACTCTCTTTGATTCTTCACATAGGTACGTTCAAAAAGGAACACACCATTTTACACCTGTACAAATTTCTCATGGATTGACTCTAATGAGTGATTTTAAATTACCTGCCTTTTTGCTAAAAATAATATCCGAGGACTCTTTAGTTTTCCTTTTGTTGTGTTCCATTAATGAGGATGATTATTTTTTTTCCAAAGGTGAATAATAATACTAATAAAAATATTTTACAATGCAAAGAGTTTTATTAAAAGGGCTGCGGAGGAGGGGTGTGCAGCATATTCATATGATGAGTACCCTACATATGTAGAATGAACATTACATACACACCTCCAGGTGAGTTGATAAGATTAAGTTTTTATATGCATTTAATTCAAATCTACTTGTTATAATATGTAGATACAAAGTAAGAAAAGAAATTTATTAGTTAAATAAATTTCGTTAAATCCTTTGAAGCCATTCTTTTTTAATTAAATAAGACATGAAACTTCAACTCTTATTTCTTTATTTATTTTTGTACATAACATAAAAAAAGATGATGTGGGCTTTAAGTGGTAAAAAAAGGTAGTGTTAAAGGCTTTTGCAAATATACTTATTTGCTGGATTAGCTCTTATTTCATAGACTAATTATGTATTTAAATAGTATGAGGAAGAGTTGAGTGAGTGAGCTAATTTTCCTACATAAATAAATATACATATATATATATAGAAAACCCTATAATCCCTACCGATTAGAATCTTCCAATTTCAATTTATTTTTTGTCAGTTAACAATGGTTAAAAAAGTAGGATTTCTTTCTTTCTTTATTTTTTTTTACAAATATCTACATAGAGATTTTCTTTTATTGTCTTCCTTGTTTATTTTTACAAGTGGTACATTTAACGTATTTACAAGACTCTAATCCCAATGGTTTCTAATATCTATCCAAATATACTTTTAGCCATGTATTATATTAGGTAGGTGGATAAAAAATTTTATTTCTCTTAAAGTGTAAAAATATATTGATATTCATGTCACAGCAAATTGTGGCCCTCGAACATATATATCAATCACTACAAATAAATCTAAACAGAAAAAATCATCCAATGCATTTTTTTTTGTCTTTTGGGTATTTTTGAGGTATCCATAAATCATTTTGACAATATTTTTATATAATTTTCTAGCCAAATGTGAAAAAAAAAAAAAAAAAATGATGTTTTTTGTATTCCGGGAGTTACTCAAATCTGACACTTTTATAAATGTATGTACATATATTCGCTATCATTATTTTAAACCATTTCCTTTTAAAACATCTCTTCAGCAACAACAATAACAACAATTAAAAAACAAAACAAAAAAACTCGCTCTATTTTGTAGTTTTTTTTTTAAAAATAGTGTCATTAATAATAATAACGAAGAAATTGAACAGTTGTTGTCTAATAATAATTATTATTCACAAAAGAACGAATATCGACAGCTTGTGAGTTATCCCATGAGAAAGAAAGACCAAATATAATGGACAATTATGTAGTATTATTATTTTATTATTATTATGACAAGAATAAAGTGTGGCGAGTCTAAAAATAAACCTATATACAACAACTTTGTAGGCTCTTTTCCTTTAAGAAGAATATAGCAACGTCTTTATATTCAAGGTAACGTCTCAATTAGTCTTTGAACAATGATTTTTTTTTAATCACATTCAAATCGATATGTATAAAAATGTAAAATATTTCCTTTGAGTAATTGAAAATAAATCTAATTTTTTGTTGTTGTAGTTAGTGGAGAGAAATTTAAATATGAAACAAAAAAGTGCTCTTTCGATTATCATTGTCGATAATTTCAACCACATTCATAACTCACTGGTGGGTCCATCCTCTCCTATTTATTTTTATCCATAAACACAATTATGTATAGAAAATACATACATACATATGATAATAAAGGTTTTAAAAAACATTATCGTAGGGATAGGATTACTGGGAAAACGATTGGTTTTCTTGCATGCGGGGGGCTGCATTAGAGGGAGGGAAAGGGGTAGACATCCTGTTTGGTTTATGTCTAAACAAATAGTTCACTCATCGTTTTTGAGTTATCATTTGTTATCTAAACAATATGAGTACACAAATTCTTTGTCATATTTTTGATGCTGGAAATGATATTTTGTTTATTTTTGGTTGAGCATTGACAAATTTTTGTATGATTTTGTTGTAGTTGTTGTTGAACGGATTATATATCCTATAATTAATTAATTATTAATTTCTTTTCTGCAACGGAATTTAGAGGAGAGAAAAAGTTTGCTAAAATGATTTCAAGGACTCTACCTTGTACCCATTCATTCCCTTTCATGGAAGATTTACCTTAAATAATTAGGGGCCTAATATCAAATAACATAAAGTGAGACAAAACAATGCTTTTTTTTATTTTTTGTTTGTTTTCA
Organism: Lepeophtheirus nordmannii; assembly: GCA_963680855.1. Lineage (NCBI taxonomy): Eukaryota > Metazoa > Arthropoda > Copepoda > Siphonostomatoida > Caligidae > Lepeophtheirus > Lepeophtheirus nordmannii. The sequence continues at coordinate 35,743,745 of OY804518.1, read as the reverse complement.
AAAGAAACTTAGATTAATAACAAATGAACCTTTTCCTTATTTGCATGCGTGAACAAAGCACAATTAAGACAATACAAAGTATTTCATATGCAAGGTTGTCACATGTACAGATTTTTTTCATTTTCATTGCTTCTATGAATTACTCTTGTCTTTTTTTTCTTCCTTTCTTTTTCGTTGTCTTCCTTAATATAAAAAAAAACACACACGTAGAAACTAATTAGAACGATTGTTTTGACATGAAAATTTCTATTTGTATGTACAATTAAATTTCATTATTATTATTGTTATTATTTTTATAATATAAATGTCAAAGACAATGATATTTTTTTTTAATTGGCATTTATGATATTGATAGAGATGCAAAAATTCCAATGTGCCTTTTGTGCACACCTCTTAGTCTAATAGTAATATGCTTATTCACTTGAATGCTACTCAAGTCTAAAGGGTCCGCAAAATTCGACCGTACATATAATTTTATCCTATAATTCCAAATGATGTCCAAATTAGGTGAGTATTTGTTGAACCCTCCCCACTCCCCCCCCCCCCCCAAAAAAAAAAATAATAAAAAAATAAAAATAAAAAATAAAATAGAAGAATAAAAAGGGTTCTTAATGTTGGAATGTATCTGTCCATAGGTGTTAGAACAGAGTGGACCAATTATCCCACTTTTTGAAAGAGTAGCAACAATGAAAAGTTGCGTGAGTACAATGTCATCAATATTATTTTAAACTGCCCCGAAATTTTAACATCCCATGAAAAATATTAAATCTGTGTCCATATTGGATACAAAAGCCGTCTCATGAAACACACTTTGTTCAAACACGTCATCATAAATATCAGCCAGTTACGTCATCGTCAATTTACCTCAGCCATATTAAAGGAGTTAACTCATATGTTCATTCAAATAGCATACACTTTGTACAAGCCAAGTGACGTCTTTAGTACTATTTTAGGCAGGCTTTAACCTCCCCCACTCAAATATATATATATATATATTATCAAGCCTCTACCCTAAATAATAATTATTATTGAGTAAGAATCCTTCAATTTGAAAATAATGCATGTATCTTGATTAACTAGCAATGTCACTGATTAAACCTGAATTATGAATAAAGACAGTCTAAAGAATCTCGTCCATCATTCTGTCATAGTAATTATTATTTATAAGATTGAAAACTATTAAAAGTTTTTACTGAACGAGTTCAATTGGTAAACTGAAATAACTTACTGTAAACTAAAGTAATTTGGATAATGGTACAGAATGGGATATCATTAACCTATACAACAAAATGTAGTTTTTAATTAAATAATGGTTATTTGAAATGAATGAGACTTGAGTTCGATATTTCAGATTTAACTTAATTTTTAAGTCATTTAGTCTAATTATTATAATTTATATAAGATTTTTCCGAGGAAATGATTCAATATTCTTGATTATATTAGCAAAACTTTTGCCATATACGTAGATATAAACTCATAACGAACATAATTTAAACTGACATGACCTTTATTTTAAGAAACAGTTGGAAATGGGGGTCATATGCAAATATTCCTTGAGAAGTAAGGGCTCTGAACTTGTGAATGAACTTGTAATTAATAGATGATTCATGGTCACCCATTGTTTCACTCCAGGATTTTTTATTTTTTTTTGTGACATGAGGTAGTATTGATTTTTTTTTTGAATCCGCCCCCATGAATGAATACACCTCATTATTCCATTGATGAGGCTGTTTCAAGGTGTCTTTCTGAAATTTGAGCTTTTCTTCTAATTTTTCATACAAAACACATGAAAAAAACATGAGTAATGAGTTGTAAATTGAAACGACACACCACCAGAAATGCAAATTTCTTTGTTTTTTCTTCAAAAAACAATACAGAACACAAAAACTACAAGGAACTTCCTAACTTAAATAATACATATTATAACCAATAAGCAACATAAGGGGTAGTAGATCTTAAACAGATGTTGTGTCTTCTTTTGGGACTCAACTATTTTGTCCATCAGCTCGTGACTCATTTCCAGTTCCCAGTGGGACATGCGTAGATGAAATATTTATAAGATTTTTTTTTGTTCATAAAGAAAATTAATATTGAGGTTGTCTCGTCTTTTTTTTTTTTTTTGACCTCCTATTGACTATGATGAATATCTTTCATGAAGGAAAGAAAAAGTAACAAATTATGATGAAGTTCCCCCCCCCCCCTCTCCCTCTCTCTCTTTCTCTCTCTATTATTTCGAAAATTGAGTTTTTCTTTTATTTTACTCGTTATTTTTTTAAGAAGCAATAGAATCGTTCTTATTATTATTATCATCAAACAATTCGCTAATTACATAGGTAGAGTAGATAGATACCTACAATGAGAGGATTTGAATACGGTCGGTAGAATTCTTTTGGTCCTATTGAGACCCATTGAAGCCTCAACTTATATGATTCTTCAATATGATGAATTGTTATAACAACCTCATTGTTCAAGACACACACACAAAAAGAACAAAATCATAAAATGAAAATCTTTATTCTTCCCCGATTTGTTATGGCTTTAATGGAAGAGGAAATTGCAGGGATTTTAAGGCGGAAATAGGTGGAAAGATGTCGGTTAGTGTTGTTGAAAAGTATGGTAACGAATACACTCTGTCTTTAAATAGAGAGTACAATGCCTTATATTTTTGTGAAATTGTTTAGAGGATTTGGGATATTTTTAAAAAGGAATTTATAAGATCATCGGGTCGATAATATGTAATAAAGAAATTGATGAGATCAAGCGATTTCCTTACCTATAGAGTAAAGATGGCATAAAGATATATTAATCACAACTAATTAATTACAAAAGGTTAGAAAAGAAATAGTTTATTTTTGGTTTTTTGGTATATAGATACATAAGGAAGCAGTGAAATTTTGCTCAAGCCAGGACTATTCAGACCTCGTTCATTGTAAATTAATATACCTACTTGAAAAGTGCATCTTGCTGCTTTCATTTATCTGTTTTACTCTGTTTGTAAGCTATTTCTCTATTCAATTAAGATTCAAAAATTCAGATAATATACTTTTTATTGAAGTTTAAGACTTTTTTCGTATCTTTTTGGACCTATGAATGACTTTTAGCCATGGAAAAATACAAATAGAAAATTCAATACAAATGATCCTCAAGAAATTTTTATATGAAGGCACCACTCCCTCAGAAATGAGAGGGTTGTTATTGATAATTCAAATGAAATACAACTAAAATGGCCGCTCTATACATTTGACCTTTCAATGTAGCACAATGATGTCGTAAGTATATATAGAGCTGTTCACAAGTCATTTTCTACGAGTACAAGTCAAGTCTGGAGTCTTTTAGCAGTCGTCGAAGTAGATTCAAAAGTCTTCATTTCGAATACAAATCTGAAACTACAGTTTAATGAGACTTAAGTCAAAGGTGTACTTGGACTCGAGTCGCTATAATTTGTAACTTCCAAATCGATGCTGGGTGATTGTCAAAAATTAGACAACTTAGACTTGAGTTGTGCTTGTTTCAGACCTGTGAACAGCTCTGAATGAAGTGTGTGACTCGAGTCCGAGCAGTCTGCAGCTCTGATTTAGTCATCTTCATCATCAATTTTGAAATTCAATTCTATTAATAGATAAACTGGCACTTAAAAAATAATCAATCACAATTTGAAATAAAGGATCTGAATCAAATCTAAAGTGTTAGCTTAATGAGACTTAAGTGCAACTAAGGTTTTGTGTAATTGTGTCATGTATTTTTATTATAATAATTATTGCATCTTTGACGAGAAATAATAATTATAATAAAAACTGCACTAGTAATTTTTTCATTAACTTTCTGTCAAACTGATTTCCAAAAACCATTTTTCAACTGACTAATTTGCTATTCCATCTATTCATTCTTTAGTACATACATACATTCTGAGTATGAATATTATTATTATTATTATTGACTCCTTGAAGGTTATTCATGAATCTTTTTTTTTTTTTTGAAAGCTTCATTGTCTATGCGTAGAAGTCATAAATTATACTATAGCAAAATCTCAAAAGTAAATGGAGTAAATGCCTTGATTATTTAGTATGTAAACAACAAAGATCTTTTTTCAAGGGGGAATTATGGAGGTCAGAAATTTATGTGTAAATATGTATGTATACCTATGTTGGAACCATGAAGTACCTACATATATGGAATTTGAAATAACTAGTAGAGATGCATTTGTCAATTTTTTTATATATTGTTTCAGAGAAAGTAGATAATTAATAATTTATCGAAAGAAAATTTGTATTTTGGTATGAACTTTCATTCAATTTATAAGTGTGTAGAGCCTGACGTCAAAAAAAACAAATCTTTCAACTATTGGTTAAAAAAAAAAAAAATACTGGAAAGTGTGTATAAAAAAGAATTTAATAATGATGCTGTGACGTCATCGTTGTGGAAGTTGGCCATCTTGGTACATCAACACTCAAATTTTATAAGAATCAAAACACTTCTTTCTATTTTATATAGGAAAAAGGTGGGTGACTGCCGATAATTTGGATGTCAAAATGGGATCCATAGATAAAAGGACTTGAATCGTTCATCAAAAATCTCTCTCTCTTTATTGCATCCCATATCCTAATACATATGCTCTCATTTTTCATATAAATTTCCTTAGTGTTCCTTATATTTTCCACCAATTATTCTACTTTTCTGACTCCTAATAATCCATCCAAATCAAAATTATTTATAAAAATATAATCCATCCAGAGAAATTTTCAGTATTTATTCAAGTACATATTACTGCTTATCCTTGGCAACAAGTTGTATTTTATATAATAGTCTTCTTCTTTTTTTTTTTCATTTTTAAAGTCATTTCATTAAGCTTCTATGACATTTTATTTTTGTCAATTTGTCTATTTATCTGATGCATACATCATGTATACCTATGTTCCCAACATGGCGTCACCTTCAATTTATTATTCCCACTTGTACGTCAATGAAAATGCTCCTTCAATTAAAACTCTGAAATAACATACCTTATTAAAAGAATGACAATGAATGACTTGTAGACATCCAACAGCTATTTTTATGCGAGTTAGTATATCCATCAAATAACTTATATGTAGGCTCATAAACATAGTTTCTACATAAATATCTACAAACAAGATGATGATGGACTGAGTAAGCATTTTTTGATTATGAGGAAACAATGAACCAAAACGTATATATATATATATATATATGTATACATATGTAAAGTCTTTTTTTTTAAGAAAAAATTCATCAGATTGTGGAACCACACTTAATTATTGACATTTACTCAAAAATTGTAAAGGTTGACTACATGCTGTGTTTGTATAGAATATTTCACTTTTATTATATCACTTTAAATGTCAAAATTTCACTCAAGATATGTAGGTACCTCGTAGGTACATACATACATACATACATTGTATGTATGTACTCTTAAATAATGTTGAGTGAGCTATGTACCACCTATGCACGTAAATATAGGGTTTGGATGAGCTATTAAAAGGATTCAATATTTTCTTCTTCTTCCTTTTTTTGACATTTTGATTTGAAGGACATGAACTAACACAACATAACCATGGGGGTAAATATAAAATATTTACATACATACTTTTGGTATGAACACGTCTTGTCAGATTTGATTTCAAAAGCTGATTCTCTCTGACTACTTTTGTATGTATACATGTAGAATTATTTTATAAATGTATTGTTATTATTATTATTACAGAAAAAAAAGAGAAAAGAAAACCCTTTGTTTTGATTCTATTATTGACCATAGTTTAAACATAGAGTTAATCAGCTTTTGTACGCATCTACATAAATGTGTATCATATATTTTGAATAAAATATAATATATTTAATATAGAGTTTCTAGATATTAAATTACCATCTTTGAGTTCATTCATTTGGCCTTTTTTGTTGTCATTTGATGAACACTCCATCATGGCATTTTATAAATATGTAAATGTATACAAATCCGAGTCATAATATTTTTATGGTCAGTTAAATGGGGGATTGTCTTTTTGATCAATGATGGATTGATTATACATGAAGAACCAATGTGTCAATGTGTGATTTTATGCCTTTTAAACCAAAAAAAATAAAAAAATATTACTCTAATATATACATATTATTATTGTAGATATGAATATAATCAAGTATCTGGCTACGCCACTGACCAAATAATCATCAAACTAAGCAAAGAATGATCTTACTTACACCAGGTTTCATTGCCAAAATAAGAATTTATCCAATTCAAATTATGATTATTTTTGTATGTATATTATTACAAAATAATGCATATCACTCTGTGGAAATCTAAAAAAAAAAAAAAAAAAGAAGAAAAAAGTTTAATAAACAACAACCTCACACAAGCATAAGGCCTTTACTGATATTATTCTTATTCTTATTATTCATACCAACAACATGTGTGTGCCAGAATGTTTCACCTTTGTAGGTTAACCTACGTACAGCTCTGTGTCTTTCCCTTTTGTACCGTACCTAGTATGTACTTGAAATTTGCAAATCCAATTTATAATGCCTTGATAGGAGCAATAATAAATTATAGCTTTAAAAAAAAAAAGAATGAACGAACGAACGAACTAAGAAAGGAACGAATATCAAGTAATGAAGCAGTATTATGAGTATTATAAAAAAATCTATTTAAAGTCTATGGTAATGTGGTAATTGAATCCATGGTTGTATATAAGTATTCATAAAGGTACGTGCAAGTAATGACTTGAGACCCGTGAAAATTTTCCTTTTCTTCTTTAACTAACTCTACATACTATTTATATGACTCGTTTTCTCTTGGCTTCATTGAGCGGTTTGTTAATACACCATATATGGTGGATGGAACCCTGATGTCAACCGTTAACCTTATGTGATCTCACATCTCTTATTTATATGTATATGTTTTATATTAGTTATAATTATTATTATTGTAAAGGAGAATGTTGATTTCACCAGAAAGTGTATCGAAACGACTTTCTAAGAAGTAAAACTTTTAGACGATAGCATTGATGACTAATGAAATAGCTTTTGTAGTCAGTGGCGTTAATACAACTTATTGATGATATTTTCCCCATCATGATTTAAAACCATTTGTTCAGCAATTAATGCAAGTACACAGACAATGAACACATTACAAGCCGGCAGCTCAACCACTTTTTTTTCCTATTTCTTATAGATTTATGATTTTTAAAGTACGTAAATGTGTCATACCTTAATACAATAAAGAAACTCGTGTTTAAAGCATATTTAGTTAAATGCATTTATGTAGATATCACGTGCAATTAAATATTCTAATATTAATTATAATCATTTAAAGTAATTTTATGACAATATACATATATTTTTATTTTCTTAATGAGCTCTTTACATGAAAAAGGTAGAGAAAACGGCAAAATAATCATGTTTTTTTTTCTTCAGTGTTTAGACTCGTTGGACATTGATTTTAATTATTTTTTTAAATTCTTTGTGCCTTATTCATGTCCATATTGTAATGACATTTAATGGCATGATATTAACTTTTATGTTTCATTCTTTTTTCTCTTTAAAGAAAAAGGTAGCTCTAAAACAAGTGAAATTAAACTAATAGAACTTTAAAAAAATATGTCAAAAAGTCGTTTCTTTTTCCACAAGTTTTTTTCCTTTGAAGAATTTAAAGATAAGACAAGGAGTAGGTATCTAAAGGAATTATGAGCAATTTCTTGCAAATATTTTAAGACAAAATATACATATAAGATTCCGCTTGTAGAATATTGATGAGGAGAGGTAACTCTTTGCTACAAAAAGGAAGCTGTCATCGAATTTTACATTCGTTGTATGTATGATATTTATTTTATATCTCTCTTTTTTTTCATGCCATGTCAAATATGGTGGAGTGTTTTGGATTTCGTACTGCCTAGCTATTGAAAGAATTGGTGAGGGACACGACCTGACAAGTTTGTAAATATTGAAAGAATTATTTCAACCAATACAATAATGACTTTCTCAATTTTAACATTGCATTCACAATACTTTTCATTTGTTTTTCTTGATCCACAGTTCTGATACAAATGCATACTAATTTCACAAGCATATACAATACGTCGATATCAATAAAAAAAAGTAATATAAAGTAAATGAACAAACATGAAGTGGATGTTCATAAATAGGTATTAAAATTGTATCCTTTGATTAAATAACCGGACATTTCTATATTTCTCCCCTGCCCAGTCTCTCCATGTTTGTATTCAACTGACGAGTTAGTTATCCTAGCATTTTTTCCCCTGATTAAAAAATTAATTTTTATCTAAAATATAGATTCCTTTTGACTATCCTTGCAACCTGGGGCCGTCAAGAGGTTTGTATGAAACCTATTTTTCCAAAAATAGATAAGCCATAGTGTTTTCGATCGTAGTAAATAACATGGAGTCATGAGGCTATGTAGCTCTTTATAAAAACATTTTTGTGACTATTGGCCTTTTGAAGAAAAAAATACTGCATTCTCGGTCTAGACTATCTCCACTCGCACCACCAGGTCTGGTTAAAATGTTAAACATTCTTAATTCAATAGTTCTTTCAAGGAAAATGGTTTATGTATGTATATTGTTTCTTGGGTGTTTTTTTTATTTAAAGGACGAATCCCAAACACCTCTAAGGGTTTTTACCATTATTTAGTGATATAAATTCCATCTTTTCATTCCATTCAAAAAATATTTTAAAAACCAACTTTCAAGTGCATTAAATATTATTTTTTGTAACAAACTGTTTTTAGTAAAAATATATTTAGATAGATATACTTTAATTTACTCTATAATTAGTAATTGTGTATTAGCATAAATTATAATTGGATCATATTTGAAGAAAAAGAAAAGAATTAATATACAAAATTCAACATGTTTTGCAACTAACATAATGGTCTTATTTTTGCTTTCATATTTTTTAAATTCAAATTCATATTGAATTCAAAAATGATCACATAAAACATAAAAAAGGTTATACAATGCATAAAATCAAAGATAAGATATGTATATATAAATATATACATACGACCCATTCCTTTAATTTCAAAGCCTACATCTACCTACATTCAATAAATTTATATATATATATATATATAATGACTTGTTTTGTATCCTTGTAACTTTATGTATAGGTTCATTCCCTGTCTTAGAGCCATGAGTTTCCTTTATGTAGTAGACCCCACTCATGGTTGACATTTTATTCTTATTTTGATCAAGTTATTATTGTTATATAGGTACATACATATGTATATAGGAATGGTTTAATACTTTGAGTTTAGGCCCCGATCGTAGGTGTAATTTATATTTAAGTATGTGTATAAAAAATTGTACGTCACATTACATGGATACATATATAAAGAGAGAGTTGTATTATTATATTTATTTATTAAATTCAATTTATTGGTGTACGATAATAATAATAATAATAATAATAATTTGTCGTCTCATCAAACACAATGAAGAAAGTATATATATATATATATATAAAAGATATGGATCCACGAAGCTAAGTCAAAACGATGCTACAATTTACTTTTTATTCTGCCAAAATGTGAAAGTTGACTAATTGAAATATACCTTGATTACAATCAATACTTGTCATCCGATAAATTTAATTTGATACGATAGATCTCTATGAATGACGCCATTACAACCATACAACCATATGTATGGTTGTACATTTATCAAAGTACCACATAATCCAATGATGATTAATACGCGAAACAAATTAAATATCTCTAGCAAATAAAAAACAACTAATTATATTTATAAGGACATTTAAACATGTTGCAAGAGATGAGGAATCCATGTTTGATTTCCTTCCCTTGACAGTGGTTTTATATGAAAAGAGTTTTAATTATATTTATATAAAAGTGGTCAAATTGAACTTCATATATATATATATATATATATATATATATATATATTTATAATTCACGTCTCCATTTTGAATTATGTTTGTTTCTATGTAGGTATGAGTATAGATATATGTAGGTTATTAAAAGATAACTTTGCACTTATGTTATTTGCATATTTTTCTGTATCTTCCATCTTTCCTTTTCTATGTGGACTCCATAATAAGCGCCTCAATCTATATTCTTATTGTACCCACTAACATAAATACGGCTATGGTGAAATTATAATTTATTTTCATTTAGGCTAGGCTTAATTATGTGTTTATTTACACGTATTCAAGTTATGAATGTTTGTATTTAAATAGGATTATATTTATTAAAGAATAATAATAATAAACCTCTACTTGCAAAAAAATAAAATAAAAATGTATGCAAAAATCCTCGGGTTTTTCTTCCAATTTACATTTTTGTCATGGTTTTTTTTTGCAAAAAAAAAAAGAATAAAAAACCCTTTTCTTATTATTATTATTATTATTTGTTAAGAAGTCAAAAATTAACAATTATTTTGATTACTTACATTTTACATGATGATTTAATGAGCATTGCTCCAAGACATGTTTTACTCCCTTTGAAATAAACTCTTTGGTGTACCAATGGTTATTGTTTTTACCGATTGATATCATCAAGAACAAAGGTTTGTAAAAAGACACAAAATACATAGATACGAAATAAATGTTTTGTTCTTTTTTTTTTAGGAAAAAAAAAAAAGAATATACTATTTTTATAACAACAGCCATTTTTGTTCAATTGATGTAATTAAAAATATTTCTTTAGAGCGGTAGGTTTGATAATCTCATTATATCTATCACTCCTTGACGAAGTAAAAAATAAAAAATAAAGATGATGAGAATAATGATAAAAGTAGTATCACCTGAGGGGTCATCGGTAGATGAAAAAAGATTCCTTTGTTGGTGATACGTTACACAAAATATATATTAATTTGATCATAATTTCTAACAAATGAATCTATTTTTTTAATTCTATTTTTATTATGCCAAATATGGTCAATTGAAAGAGAAATAAAAACAAATTATGAATTTATTTACAAAAACATAAAATTACCTAATTTTCAGCTAGGAACTCAAATATGTACATATATAATAGTTCCTATAACTAAACTAACATACAACTTGTTCTTTTTATAACCACAATTTGACATGTTTCTAATTGAAAATTGACCAAGGTAAGCTATTTTTTGTTTGGATGATATATTGTATTTATGAGCATGGCATAGATGTTGTTGGGGCCATGAGCAATTAATTACTGGTATTTTTCTCTTCAATAACAATATAGAAATACCTTAAAAAGATTACTTGAATGGTTTATATAAATAATAATACAAAGTATGGGTGGCCAGGGAAAAGAAAGAGAAAGAAGGGAACGAAGAAACAAACCCAAGCATGGGCTACCATCATAAAACCTCTTCAATACATTCAGAGTATTTTTATGGGTTAGAAACGATCTTTATTGTTGCTGATTCGTTATTTATCCCTCCCGAATAAATAGACAGTAAAAAGCCACACTTTTGCCTCCTTACTTACTTACCTAAGCAAACTGATTGGAAGTTGCTTTGTATGTATGGGGATGACTAAATTTCAACCCCTTAATTACCTAACTATACATACATACAATATGTACTTTCAAAAACAGTTTTTTCAACTTGTTTCTAAAAAGTCAAATCTGCATCAAAATGAAAAGAAACTCAACATTTTAAAAATGTAGCTTTTATGACTTTTATTTATTGCTCTGTAGGCATATAAATGCCTTCTAGTAAGTATTAAAATAACCTGTTATAACTCATTGAAGAAAAACTGCTTAAAAATAAATGACATTTATTTTAAGTCTTGACTATAATAAAAATTGGTCAATTTAGTTTGGTTCCCCCTCTATTTGTTGCCACATTTAGTATACAGAAAGCAAATATTATGTAAATTTCTTCATAAATCTAACAGCAAACACGGGGATGAAGCATTGAAAACATAAAACAAACACTTCATGTAAAAAAATCATATCCTTTTCTTCAATGACTCCTTATTTTGATAAGAGTTGGAAGGAACTTTCAATCCAGGATAAATTTCTCTAGAAGAATTCCTTTAAAAATGTATTTATATATATATATATATATATATATTCCAATGTTTGTACGTATTTATACAACACATAGATAAATGTACAAAAAAAAATACCGAAATACATAAATGTCAATTTATCCATGTTAGGGGTCCACACAATTATTCTTATATTTTTTTTCCTCCGCTATAAACATAGTACATAAGTATAATACATTTAGGAATTCAGAATGACTGTTTGTTTACATACATAGGTAGTCATGTCGGAGACACGAAAAGCCAAGAAGTAAATTGGATGCAAACCCCTTTATTTAAAGAAATTATGTATAAAGATCAATTATAAAATGATCTTTTTTAAATTTTGTATCTTGTCATTCGTCTAAATTATCTTATATTCATAGCCATTATTATCCATGTACCTCTGTGAGTACATCGTGATTAGGGATTTTATTATTAAAATTTATTATAAGGTTATTTTCTTTTGACAATTTTTCAAAATTTATTTGTAGCACAAAACTTCAATTTGTATTCCCTTACGTTTTAAGTCCATATTAGGCTGTTTCCATATACTTGATAAGTTATTAGGTATATTTATAAAAGGGTTGAAAAAAACATAGACCTTGGTTAAAAGACAATATCAATTATTTTTAATGAGGATTTTACCAAGAGTATCAAAAATAGGAAGCGATTATTATTTCAATGCTTAAAACCTTTAATTTTCTACTCAAAATTTCATTATTTAAAAAAAATAAACACCAGAAATTGTTTTATAGCACCAAGTAATCCCAATGTAAAATACGAATTTGCATTGTATTTGTTGTCATCTCTCAATTTTGTACTTTTCTTCCCCTTATTCGTGTTCTTAACATTAATTGATTATACTTGAGTTAGCTAATGTTCAGCTGCGAACAATTTCACAGTGGGAAATAATTGGGTGCCAACTACTGCCAACTGATTTTGAGACCCTTTTTGTTTTTCTCTTTATGAGAGGAAAAGTTGCAATACAGATAAGGACGTGATAGGAAAAAAACATATTGACTATACATAGAAAATGTTCAACCCCTTACATTTGACCTAACGTTGCAACCTTTTTCAAAATCATCATTTCCTAGATACTCCAATTTATTTAAATTCAGATAGGTAATTCATACTATTTGTATATACATATAAATATATTTGCAAGTTACATCCGCATCGTTTTCTTTCATTTCCATTTGTTTTGTATGTATTTATAGGTATTTTGCAAGCATCATTTACAAGTCAATTTTGTGACTATTATGTCTAAACCTTTTTTTATATGTGTATTATATATACACAAAAATGTTTTGCCATAAATAGACGTTGAAAAGGAAGATTTTTTAAGGAGTAGAAGAAGAAGCAATTTTTGCAATTTGTTAATTTGTTTCTTCTTCCTACCATTATTATTATTATTATTAAACAAATTTCGGTAAAGAGTTCTCTTACTTATGTAGATATACCTTAGTAAATACCTATTTGAAAGAAGCACATAAAAAACATAAATTTTGTCATTCTCATAACGATATATCATTGCATTCTCCTTACCTAGAAGCGAAAATATATGTACATATGAGATTATTATTTACATTTGAATTTTTTTTAAAAAGAAATTTCATGAATATTAATTATATTGGCTACCACAGAGTGGTTCGCAAAAGAACCAACCATGTAACGAATCATCATTCTGAACAAAAACTAATGGTTTTTGAAAGGTACCTTTTGTAACCTTCCATTTCCTTTTTTTTTTTTTTGTATAAAATATATTATAATTAAATTGAAGTACTCCTCTCTAGGGGGGATCTAGAAAACTCATTCAGGGGAATTTGATTCATTTATTATCATTTTTTTACGGTAAATTATTAGAAAAATAAAAAAATGGGAATATTTTGTTGTCGATCAAAGTTAATAAGAAAAAAAAACATCTAGGGTTTCCTTTAACCCCCTCTAGGAAAGGTTTTTCTTCTTGTTATTTTGTTTGGAGTAAACACAATAAATCTTGAATGGAATTCCTATTTTATAAACAAATCTCTTCTTCTTCTTTTTCTTTTTTGAAAATTCCTTTTTGTTAGATTCTCCAGGTTATTCATGCTTATTTCTTCTCAAAAAAACAAAAAAAACAAAAAAAAAAACAAGAGTTGTGCAAATCAAATGGACCTGCCATGGTTATTGCTATTATTGAAGAAGATAATAAGCTGATCTTAGGTCAAGACATAAAAGTTATATAAGTATGTAGGTATATATTATATATTTTTTCCTACATATATATTTAACAAATGTATCATCTCGATAACATGATTAATATCCAAAGATATGCACTTAATAACAAAAAACGAAAAATGATTCTCATCTCCCTCTCTATAATTTTTTTTTATAAATTAGAATTCTTAATATCATCAATGTGTCTTCATATGAGTCTCTACTTATATAGAAAGATATATCTGACCTTTAATATTTGACCTGAGTTATTGATGATGAACTTTTTAAGGGCTTATTATGTGACTAAAGATGAACGTAATAGGAGAGGTAGGTAAATTGTAGCATATGACATGAGATATACCTATACTTGGTTTATATACATAGGTTAATTGGAATCTTGATTTTTCTATAGGTATAATAACTTTTATTATAGTTTGGTTAGTTTATATATATACCATATATTGTTTGAATGCCTCATGACTCCGACTTGTGAATTGTATTGGTGACAATTGGAAATTGTTTAACAAGGATGTAATTAATCAAAAAGTAACCATGGAGCAAAAAATTGTAATTTAATGGTCTTTTTTTTTGGCATGAGTCAACTAATAAAACTATTATATGTAGATCTGATATTTTATATTCTGGAGGCTGAATTTTTTGGGGCCAATACTGATTATTTGATAGAAAATAACTCAAATTAAATAACCAACTCATCGGCCAATTCAATTTCCAAATAAAACCTCTATAGAACAATATTACATAAATGTATAATATAAGAAAAATGTATTAACTCATAACTTGTCCAAATGTGCACTAATCTAGTTGTGTTAAAAAATAGGTATCAAGAACTAGGTATGAAAGGTTAAAATATCCTGTTTAATTGCTTGATTGTTTTACTTTCTTATCTTTTTTTGTAAGATTAATACATAAATCCTGTTAAAAATATTCAATTAAATTGTGGATTTTTATGAGACCCTTCTCCTTTTTAAGTAGTTATTACCATTGGCATATAGTTTTGCAAGAATGTAGTCTGAATATTTTTTTATTTTTTAAATCATGTATTTATATTTTTTTCAAGGTATACATGGATTTTAAATTATTGTATGTTGCAAATTAAAAATAGGTGATAAAATCTTTTGAAAAAATCCAGTTGAAAATGACTTAATTTGTGTATTACAATACTTATGAAGGTGCATAAATTATAAATTTAAAGTAACAAGTAATTTTGTAAAAGAAATATCCCAGAAAAAAAAGTAGCTAAAATATTGGAAATTATTGGCAATTTTTGTCCAATTATAATTATCAACTAATCTCCAACAGCCTATAATATAATTAACCAACTGAATTGGTTTATATTCATATACGTATTAATCGGACTCTTCATAGTCTAAGTAGCTATAAATAGCAATCTAATTAGTATTCTTTTGTACAACGAAGCTGACTTGTTGAGTAATTATATTTATATGTAATCATTTGACTGCTATATTTTCTTGTTTTTATTCATGGATTTCGTCATCTCCTTTTAATGTGACACTTTCTTAAGAAATGTGTTTTTTTCTATTTATCAAAGTGATGTAATGTTGATGTAATAAAACTCGATTGTAAATAATAAATTAAGTAGTTTTCTATATTTTTGTATATAGTTTACTCTGGTTGAATGAGAAGAGGCTCATTGGTAATCCCTTTTAGTGTTTATCTTCATTCTCTTTAAGCCCAATAGTATGTAGTGATAACAGAAGCCATAGATGTATATACATACAACATATTCTCCACAATATCTGAAAATGAACACTTCATTTTATGTTATACTGATTTTTTGTATTAACTGCCTTATTTCCCTTGATGAAGACTGCTTATTAATAAGTAAAAATAACTACATACATAGATTTAATATACATCAATGTACGTACATATGTTTTATATTAACTTTATCTAAATACAGATTAGAGGTAACTTCATTTGAGTTTGAGACATTTTGAATTGTTGTAGGAACATTTCAAAATAAATATCATTAGCAAATCAATCCAATGACATCAATTTATTTTCGTACATTCCTTTGAGAGAGATAAAGAAAGAATGACTGATCGAAATGAAGTAAGGAATAAGATACAATCTATCTACCATATTTAAAATCAAACCCTATATACATCAATATATATTTGTATGTATGTACAAAACTATAATTAACATATATTATAAATTATTTTAGAGAGAGGTTGAGAGTTCTCATTAAAAATATAAACGTGAGCTACCAAATAAATAACCAAATTTTCTTTTTATTTATAAGTAATTAAATGTTCCTTAATGGTCCATGTACTATACATATATGTGTACATATGTGTTACAACAACCATAATTAAATTCAAATTGCATCAGTTCACAGGAGGAGGAGGAGAAGATTTCGCACTTTTTTTTTCATTTAGTGATAAATCAGCTGTGTTAACTTATATGAGATAACTGGTTCGTTTTTTATTGCCTACACACTAAAAGAATGTATAACAGAATAAGAAAAGAAATAGAAGGCAAATCAGAGAGACTCCAACGAAAAAACAAAACAAAACCAAAAAAATAAAACAGAGAGTCTTATTTTATTGATCTTATCATATCCATAATTACTACCACAATGCCTGCAAATGTGGGTCTAACCAAGAAAATTATATTCATACTTACATACATATTTAGAAATGAGATTTTTTTTTTTTTTGGGTTTCCATCTACCCATTTTTTTTAAGTGCCCTGGAGTGCTATTCTTATTGTTATTATTAGAAAATATATGTATATATATATATATGTATAAACTCCTTCAATCTTAAAAGTATATTTAAGATTTAACTCCACACTTATATTCGTATATCTATGTACATATGTATCTATAATACCTGCAAATCCGTTAATCATACATAGTAAATATGCAGAAAAAACAGGCAGTAATGGTTCAAGGGTTGACTTGACTCCATGGTTCTATCATAATTAATCAATACCAACGAAATGACATAAAAAAGTGCCACAGTTAAACATCTATTTATTTGTATGTAAGTACATATAATAGATAGAATGAAAATAATTGAATAATACATTAAATTCATTTGACAATATTTTTATTTATTTATATATTTTTTATAATTTAGATTCTTTGCATTATGGTCAAAACGGGTATTGTATTTATTTAGATACTATGAGTGTATCTCTCTATCTATATACATATGTGTTATGAGTAAGAACCAATTTTCTTTTTTTCTTTTTTGCAAAGGACAGTCCATTTTATTTTTCATTATGATGATAATAATAATATTTGTATGTTCATATAAATCACATACTTAAAAAAATTACCATTGATTAGCAAGTAAAAAAAAAATATTCAGAAAACCACTAAATTTCTATTCATAAATAATAGGTAAAAGAATGCAGATATTTTTATGGGTCTTACTTGAAAAAGAAAAAAAGTTTCTTTACTCTTTATATAAATCATTTCCAGCAAGCTCAAAAAGAAGAAAAAAAGCACTTCATCACAATTTGAATGTCATAAAAGCTCACTCATTTGACAAAAATTCAATAAATTATTATTTTATCGTGTGTTATTGTTATACATATATCTATAGGAACACATAAATTGCCCAGATTTTTTTGGAAAGTGAGTCTAAAGAATAGAAGAAGGATATACCTGAATATATATATGTATACATAACAAAAATATTTTGACTCCAATGTGACAATAGCTTTAAGGGTGGTCATTTATTTTTTCTTCAAACGAGTCCAACAGGTAGGAAAAAAACAAAAAAAAAACAAAAACAAATTTGGCTGATTCTATAGATTCATTTGGCTACAAAAAAACGCAAATCGGTCAAAATATAGACGTCATTTAGTTGGTTTTTTTTTTTTTGACAAATCGTTTGATAATAATAAATAATTCATTTATTGTGGATTGTGAATGCGTTTTTTATATGTATATTAAATCTCATATAAAATAACATTAATCCATTGTCGTTTTGATAATGAAGAAGAAGAAGAAGAAGAAAAGGAATGTTTCTTGATTTTTAAAAAAAGGTAATTAAAATTCTTTTAACATTCCGTTGAGGGGGGAGGAAAGAAAATGTCTTCATCAAACATTTGGAATTATAAATTATGTAGTATGTATTTCAAAATTCTAAAACACAACAAAGCATGTCTTCATTAGTGGAAGTTCAAATTTTTTATAGGTACAAAAGTCATCTTAATTGAAGTGCAAACATCTTTTAATTTGTTAAATGCATCTCTTATGTAGTTATGGATCTCGAACCTTAGTAGAAAAATACCTTTACTTATTTCAATTTTTTTCTTGCATATTTAGTAGGGTAAATATTTGAATCTTTGAAGAACATTTGAATATATCTTAGTTTAGAACACTTCATTTCAAAATTTAAGAAATAAACAAAGAATGTAGTTCAATTACATAGTACTCAAGCAAAATAGGTCTCCTTATGTGCGGGTAATTAGATAAATATTGTAAATAATGACCGATTTTGAAATGAAGTTTTGAAATTAAATGCCATTTAAGTATTGTTCAAAACTAAAGTATTAACTCTATTTGTAGGTGATTGTCAATAATTGACATTATATTTTCTCTTTCCTTATTTAAACCAATCCCAAGTCACAAAAAATTTATTTTGTAGATTTTTATAGCACCAATCTTCCAATTTACCTAAATTAGCAATAAAATAAAATGGTTTTGAATTTTGTATAATATCTTGAAAAAAAACTCTACTCAAGTTCGAGAAATCCGAATTTTTCTGCAGTATTATGTATATATGATACTAAAACATAAAACTTACCTGTGGGGTAAAAATAATAAATTGACTTATATTTTGACTTTTATGTACATGCATTACAAATTATGGACTTAAAATAGTGAAAACAAGAGGATAAAATTTGCTATATAAGAGTAAAGCTTTTCCATAAAGATTGAATTTTTATTTCATTCCAAATAATTTTAACAATGACGGGTTCATTTATTTTTGATAATTTTGGCTCCAAAGTTTGTAAATATCCATATGTATTTGTTGTATATGTTATTTGCTTTTCAATGGTAAAATTTGCATTTTTGCAAATAATATACAACATAATGCTAAACAATCTTTTTTTGTTCCTTCATGAAAAAAAATATCCATTTTTAAAAATTATACAGTTTTTGTTATTTTGTTTTTTATTTTCTGTTGATAAAAAGGACACACAAAAGTAAAAGTCATCACAAACATGCAAACTGTTTTATTTGTTTATATATTTTTTTGAAGGTGGTCGTTCGTTTATCCATCAATTGAGATAATTTTCTCTCACCTCACATTTAATTTTTTGTCTGCGTGATATAAAAACACTTGAATTTTTTCTAACGGACATTTCATTACAATGTTTAATTTCTTACGTATTAAGTAATTGCTCTCTTAAAGTCATAGGTAAATATAAAAAATAATCTATCCATCAGATTGAAAAGATATATACTGGAAAAAAATAAAAAAAAAAAAACTCCCCAATATTCTTTTAAAAAAATAATTGTCTTTTTACAAAAACAAAACAAAGCAAAACAAATAAAAGTCTCAAGTAAGAACTTTGTCTACGGTAATTTTTTCCTTCAAATATTTTAACAAGTATGCAGAAGTACCAACCTATGCATACACGACAATAAATCATTTATATTTTTTTTTACAAACGTAAACCTTTTGTTGCTACTGGACTCTTTATTCAAAAGGCAAAGGATACGTTGGTATGCATTTATCTGTGTAATTAACTTTCTAACAAGTTGCATTTTAAAACAAGTAAGCATTAGGATGCTTCTACCATACTCCAGGGATTTCTTAGAGTTTTACGCCTACGAGAAATTACACCGAAATATTTTGTCTTTCCGAGATATCTCACATTTAAATATTTCTTCATCTTAGTCTGTTTTATATCATTCATTAAATAAAAAGTGGATTACATATCATGAAATAAAGTTTTTAACAACTTATGCTGTGCAAATGATGTTCATTAACAAAAAATCATTCACAACGAAGCACCAAAATGTTTTGAATTCTTGTTGATTTTTTTTTTAAATTATAAAAGATCATTTTAATTTTTGTAATTGGGACTGAATTTATGTTTCTCCTATTTTGATACATGGAGTTTTTCTTCCTATATACCTAGATCTTATATATGTATTACCTAGATGCTTTACAAGTATATACCACTTATTTAAGAAAGGTTTATATTAAACATTGTAATAAACCATAAACACACCTATTGATGATTCTTAGTGCAAATATCTTTCCAATAAAATGATTTATTTTTATTTTTCACGAATATATGTGTAAAATTAGCATAAAATGTATTTTTTCTTCTTGAGATACTTCCTCATCCTGGAATTTTCTGGGATATCACTCAAGGACAATTTCCCTGGAAATGAGAAACCTATGTAATAGCTAGCCAATTATGTCGACTATTTTGTATTAGGAATACTCTGAACTTTACGAGAAATAATTAGAGTTTAACAAAACTATTCACTTTTATAAATCGAAATCCTTCAATTTATAAGTTGGTTTCCTAGACCATTGATGATGGACATTTTCCACAGAAATGAGAATTTCTAACAAGCTGCTTTCAAAGCTTGTTGGCAAAGAAAGAGCTAATGAAATCATCAAAATATGCTCTCAATTAACAAATCTAAAAAAACCTATAAATAAATGGAAATTTATGTGAACTTTTTTTTTTTTTTTTTAATCTCATAAAATAAAATAAGTGCTAAAAAGTAGATTTGCAATGGTTTTTAAGTCTTACATACACATACATATGTAGGTATACCTTGTTTATTAATGAAAAAAGAAAAATGAGGCTACAACACCCAAATTGGGTGATGAATTTTTTTGTTGCTTTAAAGAGGCTAAACTAGGGATAAAGAGCAATATAATTGGAATGGCTATAAATTTTAGATGATGGTAATGGGGAGGAGAGAAGGGGAAATGAATAATAATAATAATGAAAAAAACCAAAAAAAACAACAACAAAGCATGAATTCATGAAAAGATTTTTAAAATAGATGAATTCGCCATAAGATTTATATACCTATCTATGTATACGTCCCCCTTAAAATGCTGTAGCTTCTGTTATTGTTGTTGTTGTTGTTGCCTTGAGTGAGAAGTGAGAAAAATTATGTGTGTAGAGGTTGGTTTTTTTTTTCTCTCTCGTCCATGTCAAAAATGAAATGGGTACACACCCATGTAATGGATATCGTAATTTTAAATTATACTGTAACTTTTTTACTATAGTAATTAACTTCCTTCTACCTGTTGTGACTTTAAGATATTGTCATGCGTATAGGTGCATAACATAGGTGGATATATACATAGATATGTCTCTTTTTGAGGGTATAACTTTATAATAACGGGCATGCTCGTGACCCAACAACAAGAACAACAACACTTTGACCCCCTCCCCACCATTCAACTCCCTTTTCTTTTTACAAAATAATAATAAAATTTACAACACCTCATTTTTACACTGCTTAAAAAAATAATGAAGACCACACTTAAGAATCCTCTTCGTAGGTACAGTAATAATCATAAATGAAAATATTTTTAAAGTCTCATTTTAACAAGAAAATAATTCAATTATATTCTTATACTTCTCTTCTTTTTTAAGGAAATGTATATGTACATAGCTAGCTTGAAGACGAAGCTAAGAAGATGATGAAGAAGAAGAAGAAAAAAGACAATATACATTCACAAAACACGTTAGACACAAATTTTCTTTGTGTCTTCAGAATTATTTAATTTGTACAAATGTTACAAGTTATATATGTACATATGAATTTACTATTCATATGATACAAAGAAATGGTGGTTTATGAATAGAGTTTTGATATTTTTTTCTAATTCTTCCATGCTTAAGCTGTTGTGTTATTGTCATTCATATTAATAGGGATTTTAATTAAATTTTAACTCAAAAGGTTTCTTCTCCTTTGGGTGGAGATGGCCCATGGCGTATATCTACTTATGTTTCTACCTTCCAAACCATGTATTTCCTTGTCGTTTCTAATCATGATATTATTGTTACTGTAATATGTAATTAATTGATAGAATAAATCAATCAGTTTCTACTCTGTCATGAGGAATACAAACATTTAATTATTTTTTATAAATGACTTCCTTCGATTTAATTAAAGAGGTTCTCACTAAAGGAGGAAAGAAGAAGAAAAAAGAGCAATTAGAAAATGGTTTAATGTAGCGAAGAAAATGTTGATAACACAATATGTATGTATGTATGTATATATAACAGATATGATTTTTGTTATAAGTGGACGATAAGATTTTATATCGGTTGAATGGCTCTGTTAGAATTTCTTATTTTATGATGTAGAAATAAATATGTGTCACTAGATATATGGATGACAGTCAAATAAAAGTCATACTGTTACTTTTTAATTCAAGTTCCATACTTATTCATTTTAAAGGATTTTCCGATCAAAAGCAACATTGTCAAGTATCTCCAATGAAGTGGCACAAAAGAAATCAGGTAATTTTTTATTATAAAATTTTCAGGTTTCATTTAGCATATTAGAATGATCCAATTTCGATTCAATAATGAATCTAATGTTCGATGACATGTTGCCATTTTGAAGGCAATTTCATTATCGGACTCAACAATTTTCCTTATTTTATCCAATTTTTTTAAAAATTGTTCTTCCAGAGCTTGGTATATCTTTGACATCAAAATCGATTCAATGAAATCCATCAAATCGAAATCGCGAATAATTGGCTGATACAGTATCAAGACCATTAATACAATTTATACTTTCGCCTTGAGTAAAAAAACCTATAAGATACAGCGTATATTCTCTTTGCTTGTACCCATCTTTGACGCGTGCTTAACCTATTTATACTGAGTCGAACAATCACAAAACTCCGAGTGTACAAAATTTTATTATCTTGCTAACACCGTATAGTGTAAGCCAATCACACATATACAATACGAGATATGCATGAAGAAAGTCATCTACTTCGAAATACAAAAAAATCTGTGGAAATTAAAATATTTTCGATCTATTGTGTTTCTTTATGTATTTGCGATGCTTAATCGAATCAAGTAATCAAATCCATAGTATAATTTATGTCAATTGGTTACACTTAGTATGTAACAACATTTTTGTCCCGAGGTTTTAATGAGTATTTTATATTTCCTTTTATGTTTCATAACACGAGAATAAAAATTTAAAGTTTTGCTTTGGTAGTCTAAGGATAGATTTTTTAGTGTATGTTAAATATTCATACTCTTTTTTTAACATGAAGAATGAATGTAAATGAAATAAACATTTTGTTAAAATTTTGCTTCCAGACTTTCCATTCCTAACATCATTGACAAATGAGCAATGATATTTTGAAAGAGTGAATAATTTTATTAATATTTTGTAAAGAAACGCAATGGATCAAAAATATTTTCACTTACATGCTACTTTATTTAAGGTATTTGGCACAGTTTTGCTAGCGATAAGAAAACCCTATCTTGATTGCCAAGAGCGAAAGTATAACACGTTTTATCAGAAATGAGATTTTTAGCCTCGATACTATTATAATATTTATCTATATTTCACAAATGCTGTAAGGAAGTACTCTAATATAAAAAAATATGTTACAGAAATGTAACATTTTTACATTTGAATATCCTTAAAATTAACTAAAACAATAATATTACATTGTTACACTTTTGTTCCAAAACCCAAGATTTAATTGCTTATCCTTGATACAGATTTGTATCTATCTATGTAGATTTGTAGACTTACGTTTCTTTGTTATCCATAGACTCCAAAATTAGTATATGAAATTAATTGATTTTTGTTGGACACTGCACTGAGCATAGGTCACGACGTCTTTGGAGCGTCTGTAAATTTAGTTTCTGATCAGCTTTGGAATTTCTAAAAAAAACTTATTTAATATAAAAATCTTTACCACATACCCGA
Source organism: Lepeophtheirus nordmannii (assembly GCA_963680855.1). NCBI lineage: Eukaryota > Metazoa > Arthropoda > Copepoda > Siphonostomatoida > Caligidae > Lepeophtheirus > Lepeophtheirus nordmannii. The sequence continues at coordinate 35,719,585 of OY804518.1, read as the reverse complement.
ATTTTGAGGTGCCTAGCTTCAAAAATGAAGTCTTTAGGCCTTAATAATTACTACAATCATATATGTAAATTTATTCGAGGCAAAAACAAAACAAAACAGAGGGTTTCATACCCAAAAAATGGTCTCATATAGTATAGGTTGCTGGTTTTTCCACCCTTAGCTCCTATGTGCCCAACCTTTTTTATTGGAAACCCATTTTTACAGAATTATGTAAATGATAACATGAAGTTATACAAAAACAGGATTTACAGACGACTCAAAGACCCTGGCGCTTGGACAGACGAATATATTTCATTTTTGTTGCTGAATATTTAATATATTAATCTAACATTAGACGAGGGACACCGGCGCCGTTCATTTAATATTTGAAATATGGAATATAATTGTCATCATTTGATTTCAAATTTAATCCATATTAATTACATTTGTAAATCATTGAAAGATTCTTTCATTTACAATATGTACAAGTAAAAATTATATATTTTGTAATCCAAACAAGAATTTTGTTCCTCTTTAACAACCCTTCAACTTCTTAAGTACACGGATTTTATTTTTTTTTCAAAAAAATCATACACAATACTTCACATATTTTCATTTTAATAATATTCTGTATGTCACTTCCTTGTTATTTCAACAAAAAAACGCAGTCATTCATTCCTTCTCATGTAGGTTTTTTTTACAACATACAACAACATAGATGAATGTTTTTGAATATCCATTGATTTTCTGTATTGTTTCATGAACCATATTTTTAAAACTAAACGTCAAAATATTTCAAGTTTTCATTCTCTTTTTTATTTTTTTTAAAAAAAAAAGAGAACAAATGTACAAATTTAGGTTTAAAAGAGGTTTTTTTATTTATTTGTTGTACATTCATAGATAAGTTAATCATTGTACCATTTTTGGAGTAGTTAAAGTCTATTGTAAGCCCTTATATATATATATTTTGCAGTAATTAACGGGAACACAATTTCATTGTACTCTTACATACCTTTACATATATAGTTACCTTTATGTGTAGATACATAGGTTTATGAAACCTTGCACGCAAAGGTATTTGTTTAAGATGTAATCTCATATGTTTGAAGAGCAAAAAATTGTATTTAAAAGGTTTTTGACATGATATTGGGCTTTTTACAACTTGACCAAGAAAGGAAATGTAAATATATATATATGTAGATTGACTACCCCCAAAGTACCCTGTATATCAATTCAATTTTTTTTTTTTTTTTGTAAATATATTTATTCCATCCATATTTTGTTGAGTGACGATGCTAAACAAATAATGCCGACTTATGTTTAGGAACGTGCTGTAGTGTTTGTTTGGTACATTTAACTTTATATTTTATTTTAAAGTTTACTTGAGGATTCCTTTTGAAATAGGATATTTTAAACTGTTTGAAAATCCCTCATTAGAGCATAGAAAATGTTTAAAAAAATAGTTTATGCACTCATAATTCTGCTTCTACAGGATTTTTGGATCAACCTGAATGACATTTGATATCCTGTCAATTCATTGATGAGGATTCTTGTTTATTTTATTTTATTTTATTTATTTGTTGTTCAATGTCTATCCTCCCAGCAGAATATACTTATATTATACATATATCAAAATATGATATGACTTTTTCCATATTAATCTCCTGATTGATTTCTTATGAGAAAAAAAGGGATAAATCTTTTTTTCAAAGTTTGTTATTTTACCCATTATAGTAGGCTTATGATGAGTAGCATTGTTATTGTAAGACTCATCAAAACCTATTTTCAAAAATAACAAATAACACTTGATATTTCTAATCCGATTTCCTATGACTTTTTTGTATTTTTCCTTCCATTCGTCCACCTTTAACAAGTCACACACATTCATTTAATATAACATATCATTATTATTACTATTATTGAATATGCAGGGCAAATAATGAAAAGAATCATTCGTTTGTTATTTTGAGTCAACTTTGACTATTGTTTCTTTCATGACCCAGCCTTAAACAAATACCATGGAGTATTGGTTCTCACACCCTTACTTCTGACAGTCTGATTAACAAATATTGGACCTGAATTTGTTTTTACAAAAAAATAAATATCCTTTTATGCAAAGGATTCATTTGGATGCTCAGCATTTCACATGAATATAAAGCATTTTCACTGACGTCAGTAATTGCGTACTCAAACACCGTGATGAGAGCACAGTTGTTGATATATTTAGGTATGTAGATATTAAATAAAATGGACAAAAATCTTAAATGGTATTAAAAATGAAATAAACAAAAGAAAAATACCAACACCGCACTAAACTCATGTATCTATATTAAAAAAGGTTTTTATCATAATAAAATTTCATTGTTTATCATGTCGCGCTCTTTATTGTGTCTTGCAACCTTTTTTTTAAAAAAAAGAAAAAGAAAAAAAAGGCTCAAAATCAGTTTATAACCGTTAGCGAATTCTTCCCAACTTCAAATTTGTCACAATAAGAGCTAATTCGAGATAGCTGATAACAAAAATAAGAGTACATTTCTATGTTAGAAGTGAAGTAACACCGTGTTATGTCTATATACAACAATATGGCCGACTTTCATACAAATGACGTTTGTGAAACGACGCTCCATTTGTTTTAAAGTACACAAAATCATATTTTTTAATATTCTGTCAGTAGTCGTTGTTGGTTTGAAATTATACCTAAAAAATAGAAGATCGTTATAAAGTCATAACGCCGAAATATGTAGAAGGGGATATTTCCTTGCTTCACCATGAAAGGAGCTATCAATATTAATTAAAAAGATTTACCTTCCGAAAGGAGGGGTTTATGTACAATGTACATACATAGGTATTTATACGTATATAAATATAAATATACATATACATTTATTTACATATAATGAATTTAAAAGAGAGAAAGAGAGAGAGAAATTTTTCATTAAGTATTTTTCGTGACTTTGGATAAAGAGGTTCTGAAACGTACTTTATCATGGATCATGTTATAATACATACACACATAAATAAAAACTCTTTTGAAATGATGTAGTATAAAGAAAGTACGTACAATACTTTCCTACTGCTTTTTCTACCTCATGCCACTTTGTAGTTATACAAGTTAAATCACCCATAAAATTCACCCAAATGAGTTTTATATAAGAACTTCTTTTTTAAAATCTGGTACATCCATCCATCCATGCCTATGTTATACCTACCATATAAATAGGAAGTTATGTACTTATAAATCTTTTTAATAGCGTCTCGTACATAACAGCACATTTAGTAGAATTAAAAATTTGATTTTTGCATACTAGTTATTTTCCTTTTTGTAAAAGGATACAACTATTTTCGAGGGATCCCATAAAAATGTTTCTAATTGATGATGTGTAGCTTTCAAAAGTTTTGAAAAGGATTTCGACAACCTAAAACATTTTTATACGAGTGTGTACTGTATTTACCTATATTTTACTAAACTTCAACTCGTATAATTATGTAATTCAAAACACATAAACCCCGTCAATTTGTTGACTTTGAACATAATTATGCATCTTGCAAAGGGCAATCCCTTTTTTTTTTTTTTTTTGGTATTTAGTAATGGATGGAGTGAATTATGTTGCGTATTTTACTTCACATTTACTGTGAATTATGAAACTAAAAAAATATGTGGCGTAGCCACATTCATAATACTCATATAATATGTTAGTGGGTTTGTCTTTTGGACTCCTATTATTAAAATAGTACATATTATATTATATACATACTTGACTAATTATAACTAAAAGCCGATCCTTAGTTTCTCACACCCTTCTTCTTAAGCAAGTATAAAAGATACAAGCATCTCTGAAAAAAGAAAAAAAACTGGATTTTGATTATTACTGTTGTTATTATCACTATCATTATTATATAAAGTATGTACATACATACGTATATATATATATATATATAAAGGAGGATTCAATTAATGGCTTTTTCAAGATCAAGTTTATGTCTTTTTTAAGGCCCCATCCCTCACAAATTCCAATCATCGTAAAAAAAGCTTAGCCTAGGTTTGTAGGTTACTGTACAATGTAGATATATAGGGGGGAAAACACACACAATGTAAGTACACTATGTATATTAAATAGCTAAATCATTCCTAGCCATGGTTGGCCATGAGTTTCCTATGAAAAGAGATGAAGAAATATTTTTTTAAACATATTTTGTGACACGTCATAAGCAAATATAAACAATTATTGACTTCATATTCAAATTTCTAGGATAACTAAGATATCAAGGAGTGCTAGCTATAGTTTAGAACTGCAAGATTTTCCCCTATGTGCCAATAGTCAGGTAAGTATTGATAAGCCCACATAGCCTTACAATTTTATGCTATTTACTACGATCCAAAACACAATAGTCTAGTTATTTTTAAGTGCAAGTGCAGTATAGAAAGCTTTTAAGGACTGTAGGTTTCACACCCCAGGTTTATAGCCTTCATTTATAGTATAATTTGACTGTATTAGGGCTTGAATATGCCCTTTCAAACTGAATCTATCATATTTTTATAGTATAACTAGGTATGACCATGAATTTTTATCGACCTCTAGTTACAATTTACGAAGAAGTAAAAGAATAATGTATTAATAGAAATTGAAAATAATTAATTAATTAAAAAATGTAGATGTAATTTAGACTCTTTTTTTTTGATAAAATCATTTTTTCTTGCACTTAACGTTTACATTTCACTTTTTCCTAAGGGTTTTGTTAAGTAATAATCGAATGATTATATTATTTGTATTATTAATAGGTACCATTTAATTCTATACCTGCAAAAAATAACAATAATAATAATAACAGCTAAAATACGAAGAACCCATTCTCATATTCTGACAATCAAATGATAAATAATAATATTTGAAGCAAGAAATGAAAAAGTGCTATTTGTAATTCATTGATTTAGTGCCAATTTTAGCCTATAAATAACATTGACAATCGTGCTATATGTGTTTCTATTCTTTAGAAACCAAAGAGAAACTAGCATTAAACTAGTGTATTTGGCCATGAAATTATTATAACTATTATTATTATTATTATTATCATTATTACTTTATCATTTTATTTATGGTTTTAGGTTATAAACCCGAAAAAAAAATCTTCATTAACGTTTATATACACATGCATAGGTGATCACAAGCCATAAAAGCAAAAACATTATTATACTTATCTCACTACTTCTCTTTATTGAATTTATTAATTAACGTTTCTATTCTAACCATTTTCGTGATGGTTGAAGTAGTACATAGATATGTACCTACATACATACATGCCTCATTATTAACAAGGAGAAAATATATAGTTAAAACCCTTGTACTTGGATCATTATTATTCATTTGTATCAAAGTATCTAAACACAGAGGTATATATGTATGTATATACATATTAATAATTAGTAATGTGTTTTCTTGAGAGATCATGATTGGCAATTTATTTATCTTGGTTTACCTATAAACTTAAAAATAAATAATGAATCCTCATTCAAAATATGTGGAAGGATGTACCCATACCTACTCATATTTTTGAGATACTTATAATAGGTTATTCCTTACTCAATAAAATACTTAAAAGGATGCAAACTATATACTTTTATTCCTTAGAATCAAATCATTATTAAATAATATATATCGTAAACAAGGTAAAACATTATCTGAGCTGACATACCGTGTGCAAAACCATTGACTTAATCTGACGAAAGGGCTATGTCCAATGTGGAGCACGTTACATTTGCTTTTGAGTAATATTAAGTTACTCCTCAATTTGAATACAGCATTACTTGATGGAATCTGAGTTATTGGTTTCGTGGATATATTGGACTTTTTGAGACGGTCGATGCTACGAAATAAATTGCATTTATATTGTGGATTCTGTAAAGAGGGCCTTGAAATGTACAATTACGCTTTAACCAAAACTACAATGATTGAACCTGTACTAAATAAGGTATTGCAATTCTATAAAATGCCCCTTTCCCCAGTTGAAATTAAGATTGTAAATATAAAATGGCCCTATACATTTTTATATCTCTATGGTACAACATTAGTGTACAGCATTACCTCAGATTGCAATGCACTTGATTAGCAAATGCTCCTCTTCAATTCGGAGAACTTTTTAGGTTTGCCTCACGTGTGATATGAAACAATCATGGATTCATTTTAATATTGAGTACCGTTTTTGGTTAATCAATTTAGCCTTCGTTTCAAGTTCAAGTTCGTCCAAAGTCTCAGGAAGAATATCCAATACTACTTTCATCCTATTATGAGTATTAGAATATTCCTTCTAAGGAGTAATTTTTCTATGTACTATAGCCTTTTCTGCTGAAGAGCAGTAAGGAAATACCATTTGCAAAATTTCAGATCATTCAGATGTCGTCTTTGGCATTGTACTCGTAAAAAGGGGCATATTTTTATCAAAATAAGTCATTTTCTGGTGTCTTGCACAATTTTATTCAATTATTATCATCATATTATATCTATAGTACATTAATACTACAGTGCATCTGGACTTTAAAAATATTAGGTGACTAAGAAGCATTCAAATGGATATAAAATATGACATTTTCGGTCGTCTTATCTCTTTTGTAATTTTCGACAAATTTACTTTAATCAATAAAAGTGGGAAATTGTTTGAGCTGAACGCTTCTCAGACACCTTAGATCTTCGAAATGATTTACAACACATCTGTCATGGCCAATTTTGACTCAAAATGCCATTTAAAAACTTTACCCCAAAAATGGGACATTTTAGTGATTATTTCCTTCCTAATAGAACACTGATGGAAGATCAATTCAGTTTCTTTTGACAGCATAAAAACATTAATAATTGCCATGGAGGAATAGTAAATTCAATTTTATCCATTTTTAATTGATGACAGTGCATATTTCATTGGCACTGATGTTACCAATATTAGAGTGGGACATATATTTCTCAAGGGACCTACTTTGAATTTTGCACCTTTGTCTCTACAGTTTTACAAAATTAAATTTCTTGCCCCTTTATTTATTCATTGTACACTTAAATAACTTAGACATTTACTATCCATTTGACCAAAGAAAATAATAATTCGGTTCTTCGTCTTTTTTGGCAATTAAGTTTGGGAAATCTTCATTTATGAAACTAAATTTTGCTACTCCCCCCCCCCCCTCCCATTTTTATTGCCTTCTTCATTGTCACCCCGACGCTGGATGTTACTCATAATCCAAAGTATCATGGTTTTCTATACAGGTATGTATAGATATATATATATATATGTATATATATATATATATATGTATATATACTCCATATACATTTCTCATGAAAATATTTATTAATATCCTTTCAAAGTAACACATTACAATTTCTTCGATATCCTAAGGAAACTTCGTGTTGAGTGTATTTCACAACAATTGATGTATGTATGTATACTTATGATGTAGTTTCATTTATATGTATGTATGTATACATAGTACATCAATTGACGTGCTTGTAATATATGAAATTATGTTAATGAATTCAGGAACCCCCTCCCTGAGGATGAAGGTTTACTATCTATGGATATAACAGAGTTGAGGTCGACACATGTATGCATACAAAGATTCCTTCCCAAAAATGCTAGTGATATTACATTGCTCATATATGTAATATTTGAGTCACTAACTGTGGATAACATCTCTTTTTGACATTCGGGTATCTGTAGGTCATTGTTGTTGTTTTTTAGAAGTAGTGTAGTGGTCAAGTCCCAAATTACCCGTAACTAAGACAAAGCCAAAAAATGTGAGAGGTTATGGACATTAAAACAACTCTTTGTGACTAAGGAACTAAATTTTATAATGAAGGAGTTGACTGACATGCTTACCCGCTCAATTATTCCGCCCTGCTGTTGTCTTGAATAGTACATATAATACATAAATTGTATTTGATTTTCATACGAGTCAAGACCATCAGTATGTGGAACTATTATTTTATAGATGTAACTATTTATTTTACACTATTTTATTTGTGTTTTACAGAACGCCTTCATACTTGATAATAGTCTTAATTGACTACTGTATTCACTTCATAATTCATATCGAGTAGGTAATTCATGCTATAAATCAGTGGTGTAGGCAGGCTTACAATTCTGCCCAGAGTGATAGTTGTATTTGGATTCATAGATTTAAACTCTTATGATGATATTTTCAAGTTCACTTTTTTGTCGAGGGGGGGGGGGTGCAAACTGGCTTTTGGCACTCCTAGAAATGATGCAAAATGATGGGCATTAGAAGCCGTTAAGAGAGAAATAAAATATATATAAAAAACTATTTTTTTCCTATTTTGATATCCTTACTGCTTTGTTCTTAAGCAAAACAATAAGACCAAGAGTGTGAAGGGTCAAGGTAATAACTTAAGGGGATCGTGACCAAGACCTTCAAAATTAGTATCCAGAACGATTTGGAAGTTCTTACGTCAATCATTGTGCTCTTGCTTCAGGAACAAATATAGTTGTTGGATAGTATCAACTTCTCTGTGCTTAGATAGACCATGTGTGCTCATTTTGAAATTTTTAGGTTTCCTCTGTCTGTTCACTATTCGTACAGAACCTCAGCCATATGCAAAAATCTATATACATGACTTCTTAGACCCACCTCCTAACACATGTTTTTCTCCCAAAACTACATATATAAGATATTTGCATATGGTTTAAAAATGAATGACTGAATACCGAACGAAAGAGCTTTGAACCTACATACTTCAAAATAGACTCCACATAGAATTAAATTGAGCTTCTTTAAAATGAATGTGAGCGTCAATTCAATGGATTTCAAAATGATCCGTATTATCTACCTAGAGTTTTAGTATTCATGACATATGTTTTATTTTTTAGTTGTGGATAGATTGAAAAAGGCATCTGTAACCACTGGAAAAAAGATATATATATATATATATATATATAAAAGAGGGTGGACCCAAAGCATCTCTCTCCCCAGATGATGTTTTGTTACACTAGACATCATCTATTTTTATTTTTGTTCATAATAATAATAATAATAAGGTGTAAGATGACAATCACCCCCTTATATTTTTACCTTTTTGTGATTCTCAAAACAGTTTCTTTCAATGTTCATTAACTCAATCTTCGAATACACCACCCCGTTGTGAACTTCAATAGCTTCCAAATAGTAGTCATACACTCACCTTTACATATAGGTAGGTATGTGGGTACTTGTGTGTTTTCTTTCACAAAAAAAGGGCCACTGTTATTTATTAAACCATACAGATGGTTTTTTTTTTCCTTCAAAAAAGGAAAAAAAAACAAAACTTGATAAACGCAAAAATGACTCAAGAAGATTCTTTTGTTTTAATTGTTAGTCAGGAAAAAAAAATAGGCTTGGTACACAGACAAATACCCATGATGATGTTCCTGCTACTCTTAAACTTGTTGATACCATGTACTACCATCACATATGCTTCTTTTTCTTCTTCATACAATACTTTTCTTACCTCCTCCTCGATGAATATTTTGAAAAGGCTCATTAACTCTATTTTCTTCCTTCTTCCATTTCTTTTAACATGATGAAAAAAAAGGCGTTTTTGTAATATTTATAAATATATATATATATATAATTTTTTATTTTTCGAAAAAGGTTATTCATTTTTGAAGTATCTTTTTAACATAAAAAAATTGAATATAAATGGTGTTTAATACATACATTTGTAAGTATTCGTTTACTTGAAGGGGATTCCAAGGATTAGTCTACATACCATACATAGGCTAGTTCATGTAGTACGTATCCTTCTCTTTTTTAGTTACAAAGTAGCTGCTATTCGCATCAAATGGATCTGACAGGCCCTAAAAATGCCTTTTATCAAAACACCTATTGCAAAGTATATATAAGTATATTTATTTATTCATTCATAGCCATAATTATTTTCACCTTTTAGTAACACAAAAAGGAGGGTTAAGATGCCTACATTCAACATCAATCAACATTCCACTATACCATATATTTATAGTTATGACATGCTTTTATTAATCACCCAAGGATGGGAAGAATTTGCTTCTACAATATGAGAGAAAAATATACCTAATTATGGCATATTTATACCCTAAGTATGTATATTTTTGTGCCAATTGAGCATAAAGAACAAAATAAAGGCTTTTTTGTTTTTGTTGTTATTTTTTAAATACTCATATCTTTCAAACCGTGGAGCCACATGGTACATAATGTTGGGGTTTTCATCTTTTATATTTACTCAAGGGTCAAGAAAAGTTTTGCCGGTAAGAATGAAGGCCATTATTTTTCTAATCAATAAGGTTGCTTATTAAGCAATTAACAATATTTTATATCTACTGTATTAATTTACAAAATATGAAGGAATAAACTACATATGTCGTCATAACAAATGATATTTGAATAAATCTTTATTGCGTTTAAAAATCTAAAAATTTATTATTTATCATTTGGTTAAATTTTGAATTTAAAATCTTAATTTTAAAGCCTTTAAAGTCATACAAAAATCTCATTTATAAATTATAAATATGTACTAAAGTTTATGCAATTGTATGTTAAAGAAACTCAACAAAAACAAAATAACGTGTTAATGACACTTTGGTTAATTGACTTAACTGATAAAATCAATAAATTAAATATTCAAATTCATGAATTGATCACTCCAATTCATGTTATAATCTACGTTATCATTCTAATCAAATTTTATATCAATTATTTTATGTAGAATGATAATAGTGTTATTGCTACTAATATCTTTGATGCTGATTTAAAAAATCACCATGATTCTCAACTTTTACTCATTGAATGCAATGATTGTCATTATTAGCAAATATATATTGGCGTATTTTGAAGGGTTAAGTGTGTTCCATAAATGTTTAATAAACAAATATAATTTAATGAAAATATTATCACTTATAGGATACTTTATTTGAGATATTAAATAATTACAATTTTTTTGAGTATTTTAATCTTATTAATGTATTTTTATTGAATGAAACTTACATTACGGGTCAGATATAGCCCCAAACCGCAAGATATTCATGCTATATCTTTTTAAAATTAGAATTTATTTGTTTTTGAACTATATTTACCTATCTAAGCATACTGCATTTGCATAACAGTATGCAGGTATACCCTAATTATATTTGCTTTGATGTATGTACATACATTTATATATGTATAGTGTATCAGTAAATCATGATCTCATTGGCATTTGACATGATATTCCTTGAATCTCCATGTATGTATGCATGTCGTTCCTTCCCTAATAATTAGTCGTGCAATCAACCCCGAGATAATGCTGCATTTTTGGAAGGAGTCTTCGAATTCACTCTAATTCTGAGTTTTTTGCGTGACCCTCAAGGCATTTCAAACATTGAATGTCTATACATACATTCATAAAAGATATCTAGGTACATACATACATACATATACCTATGATTGTATGAGATAGGCCCATGAGCAGTTAGTTTCACAACATAAACATCTAATTTTGATTATACATAAATATAATTACAATAATTTGAAACGAGAGATTTACATGCTGATGAATAATAAAAACAATAAAAATTTCACTGACCACAAAGAAAGAATCGTAAAGAGAAGTACCTATATTATTATTATAGTTTTGCTATTTTTTTATATTTTTTTTGCATATTTTTCTTTCTTTTTCTTTAAGTAATTCAATTGACCTATTTTAAACATCTTTTCATGTTTCTTTAAAAAATGGATGGAGAGTGATATCTTCTAATTGAAAGAATCTATTTGTTTTAACCAAAAAAATTGCAAAATATTTTTTTTTAATATGGCAATGTACAAATAACTGTTTTTTTTTGTTTTTTTTTTTGCAAAATAACAAAGAGTCAATCCGATTATTTCCAAAAGACTAAACAAAAGAATGAATTTAAGAAGGATTCCTTCCAATTAATTTGCAATAAATTTTCATTAGTTTAAAAAAATGGAAATTAACTATTAGTGAATGAATAGAGCATTTTCACGTGACGTCATCTGGTCGGATGGAAGTAGCTTATCTTATACGAGGCATAAACAACCAAATTCTATACAAAATAAAATTCTTTTTTCTTCAATAACTAGAAAAATAGTGAATGACTGCCTTGCATTTGATTATTACAATGGAACTGACAAATAAAAGGATTTAAATCTTTAACTTACGTCTATCAAAAATCTCTCTCTCTTTAAAATATCTTAGACTTTAATAATATGATGTAATATGTTTTTACATTATTGTACATTTACACAGCGTAGCTTATAAATCAACTATTACTTTTGCAAGGGTCAAACATATTTCTCCAATTATTATTCTATTTTACTGGTCCCTGATAATCCATCCAGAATAAACTAAATTATTAAAGTCAACCTATATTTTAGGAATCTTTAGTACCTATTATTAATTTGATTTGATTCAAAATTCGCTGTTTCTCTTTGGCATCAAGTTGTATTCAATACAAGTGTGTGGTTAGTCTTTTTTTTTATATGTATTTAAAGCCGTTTGATCTTTTTTTCTTCAAGATTTTCTAGAAATTTGTCCATTTATTTAACAAATATAACATCTAGATAATTTACACAAACATGGAGTCCCTTTGATTTATTATACAATTTGTAACATCAATGAAAACACTCTATTTGCTAAGGAGTTGTATGTATTTATGGGTTTACGTAGTAACGTCAATTTTTTCAGATTCATTCTAGTTTTTAGGCTCTGTCAATAATACTGATTTTAATAAGTATGTATAAGTGGAAAAAACTCTTATAGATATATTGATTAGATCCAAAAATTACATCCTTCAAATATTGATTTCCCTCTCCCCTCACTCTCTTTAGTATTAATTATAATTATCTGACATTTAAAATTAGGCACTATTCTTTAATAATAATTAGTATATTTATCTTTTAATTATAGAGTTATTTCTACAAACTTTTGTACGTATGTATGTATGAGCCTACATATGCCTTGCCCATGGGGAGGGGATGGAAAAAAAAAGAAAAAAGAAACCATTTAGAAGTCATTATTATTGCAGGAAATTTTTATGTACGTGTATATATGTATATGTAAGTAAGATACGAACCCGCCCAGTTAAATTGGTCTTAAACATATTTTTTTTTTGCCATATATTCTATACTTAAGATGTACTTCTTCGTGTACATATGTATAATGTATAAAGGAGAAGAAATGTATGTATACATATATAACCCCATTTTTTCCATATTTGAAATGAGCCCACCCCTCACTTCTTTACCCATCCCCCCCCCCCCCTCTCTTCCTCCTTAAGTTAAAAAAATCTCTAATAGTTCTGATACAGCTTCATATATTATTTATGCAAGTTTTAAGATTTTTCCGATTACTAGTAAAGCCATACTTACTCAAATATATAAGTGAATTTAAGGTCATGTTTTTCAGCGGGTTTTTCATATTAATAAACATTGTTAAATAAGGACGACAATGACTTTGTATTAAAATCTAACCAAGCCTTTCATATTATTTCTTATTTTCTTTGTTCCTTTTAATGCTTTTAGAGACAAGTGTATTTTTTTTTTTTTTTTCAATTCACACAAGTATGCATTAGGGACTCTATCAGGACACTAAATAAATGTCCTCTGAAGACAAAAGTATGAGATTACATAAAGTAAATATATGTAGTCAAATATCCTTGAATTCAAGATTGACATCTTTAAAGACGCAAATGATGCAAACGATGCAGGATTTGGGCCTTGAGGCTTCTAGGTTTTCATCCATTGTCAGAAAATCATTAATTCTATCCCTAAAAATGAATACTCTGTTCATCCAAAGACCAGAAAACATCTTTTATGTAAGGTTGGCTTAAATCTAATTTTGGAATCATTAATATTATCTTACAAGTTACAATCCATATTAAATTAAAAAAAAGTAACTGAAATGTGGATCATCTAAAATAATTAAAGTGGCAAATAAATAAATTAAACTAGAAAATTCGATCTAAAATTGACTTTGTTAACGCAACATGAATAGGTCATTCATGTTGCGTTACGTCAAATTTATGTAACATGTTACTTATATTCAAATGAGACAATTTAACTCGGTATTGTCCATGCACCGAAAGAGGAGGATCGAACGAAATTTATGATACTTTTTTTATCCAAGCCAAAGTCTAATATTATTTGAATGATAATAATTATTATAATTTCTTTTTGAGCTGATGAAGTCAAATATTTAAATTATATCATTTACCTATGACGTTAATTAGAGCATGAATTTCATTGGTTAATTAGATAAAACAAAGCGAATAAATGTTTCTATTCGATTTAAATTATATTTACCAATATTCAAAGTATAGTTACCTCAAAGTACTTTGATTTAAATTAGTAAAACTTTATGGATATTTATTATTCAATAAGGAATATGTCAATTAGATTTATTGATTTCTGTTCCCCTCAATGCTCTTCGATTGCAAATGCTTGACAAATATCTCTATACTTTTTTTCTTTTTTTACAATTCACACATACTAATGAATATCCTCTACAATTTTTCTTTTTTTTTTTTGTTGATGTATAGAGCCCATTTTGGGACCACCTTGTCTTATTATTTTGATAGAAATCACTTGCAATCAGAGACATTCACAAATACATCCATCCATACATATCTGTCCATCTATCTATCCAAGAGACCTTCTTGTTCACTCCATAACAAAGGGAAGTGATAGGGATCTTCAACCATTTATCGTAATGCTCAGGTTTCCGTTACTCCAACTATAAACATAAATATATAGGTATAATTGTATGTACGTACATCAAAAAGTAAATATGTTCACTGTGGGAATTTTTTTCTTCAAATAAACAATAAATGCGTGTGCTTTATTTTGACGATTTTCTAAAATATCATTTGTATTAAGTGTTCACATAAATTATGAATGAAGTAATAAGTAAAGTAATGTATTATATTGCTCAACGTTAGAATTGGCATTTAAGTAGATAATAATCCACCATAATTATCCATGTAGTAGATATCTACTTTACATATGTATTTAGGTATGGATGATTATGATCCAGATTACCACTGACATCTCAAGACAATCCCATATATAGATAAACCTATTATAGGTAAATGTCTCTTTTTCCATATATATACATATACATATATAAGTATTCAAAATATAATAGTTACATTTCAATGGTTCAAAAACACTAAAACCATTTTTTTTATTCATATCAAGGACATTGTATCTATGTACATCCAACCATGCTTATGTATGTATGAAGCTTTAAATCTATGCATAGACATAACTATAAACCTCTTTCCATCTCTTCTTTATTTGGGTTCATTTGAAATGGATCAATGAACACAAAGCACTGCTACAAACCGATGTACTCTATAGCTCCATTAAACTTCAAAAATATATAATATTGAATCAATTTCAATAATGGAGGGTAAAACCCTACCAACGAATTCATTTTATATGAAATATAAATCTGCAAAGAATTGTACATATGAAAATAATGCTAATACAATGTACTCGTTTGTTTAATAGACATACCTATATACATATATGTACGTAATTCGTAACAATCTGTATTAAAATATCGGAAACTTGAGATTGCTCTCTAGAATTCTATCCATCACGAACACCTTCTTTTTTTTTCCTTCTTCTTCCTTTTATTAACTACCAAATATATCCCACCTGTAGTGAGATAGATTTCTTATCTTTGAAATTGAACCAACAGCTACTAATCATATATTGTTATTATTATTTTGTTTCTTCTCCTGTTTCTTTTGATTTCTTTTTTATATTGGTAACTTCTTGGTTTTATTTCATTTTTTTTTTCGTGAAAAGAAATGAGACCGCCTAAAGTGAGCCCGTATGAATTGAGTCTCTTCTATGGTTTGTATAGGTATATGTGTATGTAGGTTGGTAGAGCCTCGGAAAAAGGTAATGAGATTTCGACAAAAGTTCATATGAGTTTTTCCTCCACGTTTGTTTAAAAGAAAGAAACTGCCTTAAGGGCAATTATTTTTAGGCATATCTATGTCAGATATCCATCAAAACCTCATTCATGATTTATGAAGTTCTTAATCGGAAGTCCATGAAATTTCCTACCCTTCATTAAGACCCCCCCCCTCTACACATTCAAAAGGTCATAGTTTGTATATATTAATGATGCTCAAATATTAGGGGGAAAGAACACCCCTTAATGATGAAGCTATCTACTTCATTACGAATCACACTGTAAGTATTGGAAATTCAGGTGAGATTTGTTGGCTCAAATCAAGAGGAAATCCACATGGTTCAAATAAAAAAGTAAGTCCATTATTTTATTTGTGAGTTCGAATAATGTCCCAAATATTCATTGACAAGGAACGTCTAGTATAGAACATCAATCTGTCATGAAATGTATACAATTTGGAAAAAATGAAGAAGAAACATTATGTCCTTTAAAATATGAATTCCTTTGATATAAAAATTTCTTTATTTACCATGTATCTAGAAATCATCTAACAAATAAATAAAGTTCAAATTTGCTTGTTTTTATCTGTATTAATAATCATTATTATTTGAATATAATTTTTTTGAAGGTCTTTACGTCATCACCATTGTCATAACAATAATAATTACATTATAATTCAAAGTAATATAAATTTGAAGGTCAAGTTGTGACGAAAAAAAAACAAAAACTTTTTTTTTCGTCTTCTTAAAAATACTCTTATTAGACTTTGACACGAATAAATAAAATAAAAAAACGCCAAAGAATCTGATATAATTAACGTTTTCTATCATATATATATATATGTATTTTTATTGGTTTTTTTATATCATCAGTGTTTTTAATGACCTTTCTATCTTATGAAAGAAGACTAATGTGTCTATGAAGAGGAGAAGAAGGTGGGGTAGTGGCTTCTGAGTGTTGAAAAAATCTAAAAGTAATAATACGACTAGTAGAAAGAAATAATGAGATCATGTCGGAAGATATAAAACAAAAATATATATTAAATATTTTTATGGTGGTGGTAGCGAGGGAGTCTGAGTGAGTGAAGAAGTAATTGGTCAGCTTCATATCTGGGCAACAACATCAACAACCGCTTTTTAGACCTTTAATTAGTATCATTACCTACTGCCATATACATAACATCTAGGTATTTAAAGATAATGACCTTCTTTTTTTTAAATCATTGAGTTGCACTTTTCACAAGTTCTTTGTTTTTTCAAATTGGAGTCAAATGAAAAATATATAAAATGTGAACAGATAAAAATATGATTAGAGGATATTTTATTATGATTTCTTTATCTTTAATTGTAAATTTTTACAAATCAACTCTTTTCTGTCAGTAGTTACTTAAGATAGACAAGTCGCAGGATATATATATAAATACTATACTTGACAATCTTCTATTGCAGGCTGCTTAAAAGGAATAAAACCAGCAGCAGTATGAATATGAAGTAATGACATTGTTGCTTATGGTAAAAAATTAGATCGTTTAGTATCCAAAATACAATAATTTGCTCTCAAAATATATCCAAAAGGTGCTTATTTGATCTATATAAAATCTATATGAAACCTTCGAATCGTCTACTTCTGCAAAAAACTATAAAATATAAGAAAGGCTTTTTCCTCTTGGCTTACAAGGCTTAATTGGTGAATAAATCACACTAGATAGTAGACAACTTTATGTCTGGTAGAGTAGTGAGCAGTGTTGTGCTAAATACCATATCATCCCAGATCAAGATAAGACCAATACTTTGAAGAATTGAGACCAAGGCGATACTAATACTTTAAGGGATTGTGATCAGGTCGAAAAAATTCTTTGTATTCGTTAAAAAAATGAAATGTTTTATCTAGTTGCTTTGATCTTGGATGAAATCGATGACTGATGAGAATAATGAGACCGAGAATTTGAAGGGGTTGAGACCGGGATGAGAATAAAACCTTTTAAAAATTGATCTATAGACCAAGAACGATCTGAATAACTACGTCACTGGTAGTGAGTCACGTTGTCGATATATGTGTAGATTAAATTTTCTATAAAAAAAGATTCATTTTTACTTTTTTGGTCCGGAGTCATGAGAGACTTGATTACTTGCCTGGATCTCGAATAAGGTGATCTTCGATCTATTTACCCTAATAAGTTGTGGGCCAATGGTGGACCTTAATTTTGATCTAGTTATAACTATTTTTTATGGACACACAAACGCCTTTTAATGCCAACAAGTTTTTTTTTTTTTTTTGCAAAGAGTTTTTTTTCTCTCTAATGCCTTTATGACCTTTTCTGTATTATGTTTCATAGAGGAATATAGGTGGTTATTTGATGTTGATTATATATTTTAGAATTCATCGACAAATATACATATATGTAGATACAATAAGGACTTTATGGACAAATGGACCCTTTTTTCAAGTCACTCCTCCTATATAAAATATGGATTTATTAAATCATATTTTGTCTGTCTGGAACATATTCGGTAATGACTTTCTGATTCTTTCAGACAAGGTGCAATAGGTGGAGCCTTATGACCATCAAGATAAATATATACTCGTATTTGAAATACAGTTTTGACAGGTTCATGCTACCAAAGAACAAATTGGAAATAAAAGAAAATTAATGATCATACACTTTAGAAAAGTCAGCCGATGAAAAAATGTAACTCATCATTTAAAAAAAAAAAAAAACTAATTTACTATCCTTAGCATCATCATTAGGAATTACCATATTTAGTCATTTCAAAATAGAGTTTCTGTTAGAGCAGCAGTATATTCTAAAGGGAATTTTCAAAGTTGTCAAAAAGTAATATACATATGTATGAATAAAGAATATGTAGATCATTTATTACCTAGTTACAAAGAAATTTTTCGAATAAGAGAAAGAAATGGGGAATGAAATTCGCATAGCAGTACTTATTTAAATAGTCACTGCTCGATCTTTTATGGACTCATATCAACTCTTTAACACCAAAAACAAACCCTTATCATGTAGGAACAAATATCCGTAAAAATAAGTACATATAAGGATAGGAAGTTTGCACACGACTACCGAATAAACAATCTAATGAGGATTAGAGGAAAACAGGAATAAATAGATCAGATTACTCCAATAATGAACATAAATAGGAAAACAGTTTGTTCATGCAGAAGTGAACAACGATTTGGAATTTAGTTTCCCTCTCCAGAGTATGTAAATATGTAGGACTAATTCTAATGATCTCTTCGATATGGGAGGAGTTTTTTGAGTAAAAATACATAATATATACATTTTTTAATTTCTTTATTACTTTGTGAAGGTCAAAAGACCCCGTATACATATAGCTAGTACTATATCAATTCCCTGTTCTTCATCTTATTATTACTATTATCATCAGTGTTTCTAAAGAAGGAGCAATTTTCATTACTCACACATATTTTTTCTGGCAATGTGTTATAATTAATTTTATCTTTATCTAGGGAATTCGTTATGTGGGCATTTTTGATTCAAAACAAATTTTTTATATTAAACAACTAACCTTCAGCTCTCATCAATAGTTTATTGATCTGTATTTGGTGCTCTAGTAGTATGTATATGTATACTAGTTCGGGATGGAGAGCATACCCATGTAGTCAGCTTAACCTTAATAGCAGGAAGTTTAAGATGCTTCTTCCTCTTTGCCATAATTAAAATAGAGTCTTATTAGATCAGTCAACCGAGTAGAAAACAGGAAATTTCTCTCATTGAACAATAGGATTTTAAATCAGCTGTTAGAAGACATTTTTATTATTGTATGCATCTAGACAATTTTTGTTATTGTCACATTGCAATCTTTATTGTAGGTATCTGTCGAACTTTACTTTAAAAAAAATAAAGGTCCAAATTCAGTTGGTAGCTAGGATCCCGTTTTCTGGGGATTTTACACCAACAACAAAATACAAGGGAAATCTGGCATTTAATTCATTGATTCACTGATGTGCTATGTGTATCAACAAAAGAACTATGCCCTTATGTGGGTCTTACATAATGTTTTACCTAGCTGCATTACAATTATATACTCAATTGAATAAGTATATACTAATTATTGATTCTACGTACAACTATATTTCCAATAAAGTGAAAAATTTGGATCTTTCACGAATGTAGGTATGAGTAAGACTAACTTAAAATGTTTTCTTTTTAAAATATATAAATTATCATTTATATCTAGGAATTTCCAGGGATCTTGCTCAAGAGCATTTTCCAGGAAAATGAAAAAACCTATGTAATAGTTAGCCAATTATATTATTATTGGACTATTTACATAGAAATGTTCACAACTTTACGAGAAATAATTTGAGTTTAACAATTAATATTCCAAACATTAATATGGAGAAAGAATATACGGATCGACAAGTGACAAACATTGAATGGGAGTTGTCAGAACAATTTTACACATTCACAAATTTTGTTACTATTTATTCAAATATATCGTTTACCAAGATTGAAACAACATATCACTCAATCTCATTCGTTAAAATGGTAGAATTCTGTAGAAATTGGACATAGATATGTGTGGTTGTACTAAAAAGGGTACTATGTGAATAAAGACATAGTTTGATATGCATGGGGAAGTTATTCAAAGTAGATGAAAACGTAACAACAAAAAACCTTGGAGTCACCTTCCATTAATTCGATAAACCATCTATAAATTTTATTTCCAGAAAGGGAAACCATCCATAGAAATGATAAAAATTCTGGGAAATGGTAATAATAATAATAATGATATCACTTGAAGATGGAGTCTGGGTGGTATTCCTCTTATGTGTGTATGTATGTAGGTATACGTATATAGGTAGTAAAAGAGGAAGAAATGGTTCAAGAAAAAATATATCTTTTTGTGTGATTTGGTTTATCTTATTATCTTAGCGCAGTAAAAGAAACACACACAAAAAAAATAGACTAAGGGGGTAAAAATACGTTAGTTCAAAATAAAGTGAGTATTTCAGGATATCATTGAGAGTTAAAGAAAAATTGCTTCAAGAGGAATAAGTTATTTATTTACCTACATAGGTATAACTTGACAAAAAATAACGAGTAAAGAAAAGAAAAATGTTTTACTTCAAAAATCCATAAGTAACTTTTCCGTTTCATAAAACAAAAAAAAATCACTAAGATCAACACATGTAAGTATTTTGGTCTTTTCTACTCCTCCATCTTTAAAACCATTAAGCCAGTTCCATTATTAAATAAAAATACTTAATACTAAATGATGATTTTAACGGTTCCATTATTATTTATTAAAAATAATAAATTGACAAAGTGTTGACCAGGTGAGAGCGTTTTATTCATGTCTGTTGTTGCCTCTTTACCTTATGTTCATTATATAGTCCCGTTTTCCAGTAGATAATTTACTTTTTTTACTCTACTACAGTTTTTTTAGGAAAGCAATGTAAGGTCCCTCATGCAATTTTTTTTTTCATAGTACAGGATGAAAATAGTAGCATTTTTGGGTTTAAAAGTGTTCTTTTTCAGATGTCTTGTACCATCTCAATTTTAAAGCAATGAATAAAATATTGTAATATTACTCTTGTATATGTTTTAATCTATCAAAAGAAAGAAGAAAAAGAAGCTTTTAGAGCATTTAGAGGTGTCTAAAATGGTTTTGATGAAAAGAGTTTCCCTCTTTTATTGATTCAAACAAAAAATAAACAAGACTGCTAATTTGATGAAAATGTAAAAAGTTAGAAAAACAGCTGAAGTATAATATTTATCTTGTCATTTGATGCAGCATATACATTGAACACTTTACAGACGCCTTAAATTTCTGATGTCAGTGCATAATATAGTTGTTTTATTCGCCATGCAACAATAAGATAATTGTTATGACAGCAGATGTCTGAAAATGGCCAATTTTGATCCAAGAGTGTTCATTTATTTATCTTTAACGTATCGTGGTAAAAATGGTATGAGGGAGATGAACTTTTGCAAATAGTGTTGTCTTGATCCCTTTCGGTGGATATATATTTTAAAATTATACCTCAAAAATAGGACACTCTTTATTGTTAATGGATATTTTGGGGGATTATATAACCGATAACTGATTGGTCGTCAAATTAAAAAAAAAAAAAAACCTTTGAGATCCTTGTAAAAACTATATTTTAAATGTCTTAATATGATTACTGCACAATTTTACTCATCCCCGTAGAAAAACAGTTGAATAAATGAGATATTGCAATATGAAACTTTTCATCTGATAATTTTTAAATCGTGAATTCAGTTTTATTTTATTTATAGTCATAGTTAAAAGGATTGTATACGAAATAGTTTTTCATTTTTAAACCTAAATTACCTATAAAGATGATGTCTCTTGTACCTTAAATTACATGGATATATGAATCAACAACTTCCCAAAATCAGCCGAAAACATCGACTCACCAATATATGAGTCGATCCCTACCTGGAGTTCTTAAATAACATTTATACATATGTACATACTAAGTCTAAATACCATCAGCATATTATTTTTATTCTTATGAAACATTGAAAGTTCTGTACTCACATACATATTGTTCATTATTTCAAAATAATTCAGGGACTGAGTGAAATTTTTTTTTATTTCTTTTTTAAGTATATTTTTACATATTACATAGTTATATACTATACATATAAGAATTACAATAATAACATATACATAGAAATATAATAGCCTTTATTATGAAATTAATGCTAAATCATACCCACCTCCCTTCTTCTCCACCTTCATCAAAAGGAAAGAGGCAAATAAATCCTTAATTATTAATTGAAATTTGTATATATACCTATATATTGGATATTTATTTATAAGATTTTAAGCACGTTTTTATTTATTTATATATTTATGTATGTTTGAATAGAAGGAAAAGTTTTTTGGTTGTAGATGAGTTGGTTATTTTATTTTTTTATTATTTATTTGTTATTTCTTCTATTACTGCTATGCATATATGTAGAAATCAGGGATTTGATTTAACTTTTGATTGTTGTATTTATTCTTATTATTATGATTGTTAATGTGGATTTTTTTAGCATCTGAAGAACAAACAAAAAGTGTTTTGATTAGATACATATTGAAACAAAGTATATATTTGTACCTATTGTTTTTATATATTATTATAATATAAATAGGTATTTACTTAGGTACATAGGTAATAAGTAAGTAGTATATAAAAAGAGACTTTAACGTCACACGTTGTGACGTTAAGTCTCTTTTTTATGATTGAGGGTATTAAAACATTATGACATTAAAAACTACAAATTTGAGAACCCAATGTAGCCCATATTATGATTTTTATTAATTTCATTGTCACTGTTTGTTTTCTTTATACAAATTTAAAAAACGTGAAAATTAAGCTTTTGGATTTTGTAGCTAAAAGATCTATAACATGGCAAAAAAAAAACCAATAGATATTTATTAAATGCTAAATTTAACAGATAACAAAATTAGATTTAACTATATATTTTTTTTATCCTAAGGCCCTCCTTCAACACTCAGAGCGTATGAATTCCGACTGAAAGTTGTTTAACCTTACTTTAAAGAATGTTTTTATGCCATTATTTCTTAATTTATTCATGCATTACCAAGTTGATATAATTTGGCTTATTTGATCGGTTGATTTTTTCCATAGCTGTTACAAATAATTCAATATAGATATGGAAAAAAATTGTTGTTCATAAAGAAATTATTTACTTTTTGTGAATATTGAACCATTTTAAAAATGTAATTTTCTTCCATGATAGCCAATATGTGTCATACTTTTTATCTCCTAAAATGCCATATTGAATAATAATTTAGGCAGATGAAAAAAATATAATCTCATATCCCTACTGTTATCCTAGGGATGAATGTTTAACATCACATAGTTAGAATACTTTTGCAAAAAAAGAGAACTAGGAAATTCAATATTAGCATGATAAAATTTGTATAATGTCATATATTTCCATTGTGTATGCCAATGATCCTAGGGATCAATTTGACACCTAAAGAAATTTTATACACACTATGCACATAGTAGTAGTGTACAAATGTTTATGTTATTGTGAAGTATGATATTTGATTGTGTAATTTTTTTTGTTTATGAAAATTAGATAATTGATTAGGGAAGGGTAATAAATAAGTTTTTAAATATATTGAAAATTCTTCAATTTTTTCTTAGATCAAAATAAAAAAGAACGTTCCTATCAGAGTCAATTATATGTGTAAAAAGGGTAGTTTTTTGTAGTAAAGATCAATCCTTAAAATCGTAAAAAATAAAAATAATTTGTATTTTAAAAATAGAATTGATCAACTTTATATAAAAATGTAATTTTAAAGAAAGATGGATATACTAGGGATCGAATTGACCCCATAGATAATATGTGTTACCAAAAAAATATTCCTATAGTCAAGTTTATTATTCGTTATGCTAACCAAAACTAATCGAACCAGTCCATTTATTAACCATTTATTAAGACACCTTTCCTGCATTTGAATTTTCGGTGAATATTTTTATAAATTTGCATACATATAAGGTACTGCATAAGCATTTATAGCGTATCTGCAAATATATATTGTACATAGATCGTGAATCTAGAAATATATACACTCTCCTGTATTATAAAAATAACTTTTTTAATGGAAAGGTCACAAGTAACAAAATGGAGACTTCAACGCTTTAGCGTTGAACTCCCTATTTTTACACATTTTTGAACCAGTATATCATTGCTCAAAAGTATGAAATTCCATTATGTTGAAGAAAACATCATAGGTCAAGAAAATTTTAGTAGTTTTTAAAGCACAAATTATAAAGTCTAAAAATTTATTTTCTCTTTAATACCTTGCTGTTAAGTAAATATGTATTTTCTAATTATTATTAATCATTTTTACTCCTTCCGCATATTTATGATAGTTTTGAAAATGGAGGAATTCAAAAGTATATTCAAAAACAGATCTATATTCAATAAAATGTAATATTGAATTCAAATTTGGGAATTGATTTTTTCATTTGCCTAAACCATTACTTCATATGGTTTTTCAGAAGAAGAAAAAATAAAAACATGACTTTGAGATCAGCAAAAGGTACAATTATTGCTCTTTGCTGAAGAAAGTCAATTTGCAAAATGGGTAAATTCTTCAAAAAGAAATTAATTTCTTAATCAAAAATAGTCTTTTCTTCATAGATTGAATTGTTTGCAATAAATCAAATATTGGATGATCATATAAGTCAGAAGATAACCGTTTGATATTGGATTAGTAATACCTGTTTAGGAATACACGTTGATCAACCAATGTGCAATGTTAAGATTACACATTAGTTTTTTTGATGAATAACACATCGGTTTTTCATTATTATTATTTTTTTTGTTAAAATGTGACACAAATTCAATTATGGTGTCAATAAATGATATTTCATTTCCAAAATAAGAAATTTCAAGAAGTATCGAGGTCTAAGCATTATAATCAACACCCCATCATTGTATATCAATGTGCGGTTTTTTTAAAATTGATTATGAATGTATTTTAAAAATCTTTAAATATTTCTCAATTTTTTGGGTATCATTTGATCACAACATCAATAACTTTCTCAAAAGAAGATGAAAAAACAAAGACAAATAAGTTTTTTGTAACAGAATACTTTTTAAAATTCAAAGTCAAATGAACTATAAGAAGGATAATTGTAGTTAAAGTGAAAATACAATGCCTTGATAATATTTTACACCATTTTATGAGATTTACATATAGTCAGAAAAAGCCATCAAAATAAGCCTTACTTTAAATTGGGTTTAAAATGAACAAATAAATGTGAAAAAATAAAACTTTAAAATGAGGTTGTTTTCATCATTTGATGAGATTCAAGAGCAATTGTTTCAAGTCCCCAAAAATGTTTTTGAATTTTGATACCCTCATCTCTCCCCTCCCTTCTCTTATCCCTTGTTGTAGGGAATTGGGTACATACAACATACAAAATGAGTATTTTGAAATGTAATGAAAAAAAACTGATTTTTTTTTCTTTAAAAATAGTTTCACCTCATTAAAACATTATTCAGAGATAGATAGAGTTAAGACATTTTCATGATAAGACACCTATTTTCATTATTTGATAACATTATTTAATTTCTCTTTACATAATAGTATCTTTTCAAAATATTCTCACGATCTTTCTAAATAAAGTTGAATGATGATATTTTTTTCTACAGGAATCAAAAAACGTTAAAGCATTCAATCAATTCATTCATAATACCTCTAAAAAAGTCCAAATCTGCAAAAGTCCTTTTTACTATGAGTATCTACTAATATTTTGTTTCTAAACATATATTTAATATCAAGAAACATTGAGAAACACCAAGTTATCTCAATTACAACTATCGGTAATAGTTTCATTTTTTTGTTAAAGCTCAGTTTGTTTTTTTAAATTATAATTATACTAACAAGATGAAATAGATACTCTGCAAATATCTGCAATTATCCCTTCTAACAGCATTGCTAATTGAGACATTTAAATAATCCCTATATGCATTCATCTATCCGTTAAAAAAATGAACATTAAAACATGAAACGCCCAAACTTATTTCTCAAATAGGTTGAAATCCTTACTTTTTGTTTTGGTTTCAAATACATTAGAAATATTTTCATTAGGAAAATTGAATTTTTAATGTATTTTAATAATCACTTACCTATATGTTAGATGGGTTAAGTGAATGAAGAAAATGGATTCAAGGATTTGAAATGTATTACATATATATTTGTATGCACTTTTTTTAGTAGGTAACATTTACATAAGAGTGCTTTATGCTATTCGTAAATAAACTTTCCTATCATTTGATCAAAGGTAAAATAGAAAAAATCTATTTTTGGAAGCTACATGTATTTATAAAAATGAATAAATATTTCGTCAATCATTTAAAAAAAAAATATTAATGTAAAAAATGTATTGAACTCCCATTTTTAAATCATCAATGTATGAAACTGACTAATAAACGCCAATCCTCTTCCTTTTTCTTTCTTTTAAATGTCTACATAAATATCGTGCAATGAGTTGAATTTGCATTTCTTCTCAACTGGCTTTTGTAAAATGCTTTTCAACATACTTCCATACACATAAACATAAAATTATATTGTGTAGACTTTTTTTTATGATCAAAGTCATAACACATACAATATTTGTTGTTGTGTTTTATTTCTTTCCATCTCTGTTATAACTTATAGTAAACTATGAATAAACTTATTAAATACCTGCTGTGAATAAGATTTTTTAGTAAAAAAAAAAATCTGTTCTACAGTAATTTTTTTATTTTTTCAAAAAAAATCATTTTATACATAAATTTAAATACGATTCTTGATTATCGTTGTGGATGATGATTAAAATATTTTAATTTAATATTTTTTTGGAGACTCATCCTGTGTACAGTAAGTGTAATGATGTGATATTCAACATAATAAAACATTGGTAAAACATATGTACATCTATTTATTTATTATTTTTTTAGTGATAGGAACCTTCAATCAGGGGTTGTATAGGAAATAACACCAAAAGGAAAGGAAATAAATGAACGTACTTCCTTAGTGACTATGTAACGATCACAGATAAAAAATCTGTCAGCTCTTATGATATTTCATCCACTTAATGTGTCCAAAAAGTTTTGTTTGATAGAAAAAAAGGAACAGGTGTCTAATCATAATTATCTTGATTATAAAATATCTTACCTTTCAGGGATTTTTTTTTACTTTTCGTAGGTAATTTTATGCTTTCTCAATATCACAAAAGTAAGATTTAACAAAATATTTTAAAACAAAACCATTTTTGAAAAAGAAACTTTTATTAAATATTTTTTTAAGTTAGGATATAATTTATTGTAGTAAAACCATTCCACTCTATACAGTATTTCATGGGCTCAAAGCAAAAGTGTTACAACTACAATGTTATGAGCAGACATTCGAGATTAAAGCATCCAAAAAAAAATATATTTATAACGAACAATGTCACATATTTTTAATGTAAATTTGACAAATTAAGGTCTAGGGAAAATTCTTGAATTCCAAATAGCATTTAATTTTGAACACTTTCGTTCAAAATCGATTATTTTGGATATTTACCTATACTTAAGGCAAGTAAAAAGGGCCTAATACTATATAGGTAAATACTGAAAATAATCCATTTTGAAATGAAGGGTTTGAAACTTACGTATTTACTCCATTAAATATCCTTAATATTTGTCAAATATCGATAGTACTTAGTATTATGGATATGATATACATATATCAATACGAGCTAAAATTCTCCATTTTCACAAATAGTGATTTATTGTTCCACATTTGCTCTAAGCCCATGATATGTACCTATGTAGGCATATCCTACTCATGGGGGACCAAGGTTCCAATACGTATAACACTATTTTATACCCATTTTATCATCATTTATCGCTCATTTTATCTACATATTTCAGTTCGAGGTAAAAAGGGGTGTAATTTGTGGCATGGATATGCCACACGGAAAACATCATGATGGATTCAATAAGGATTGGATAGATTATTTATATATATATATATATATATATATATATGTCTACTTATGTACATATGTTTAATGAAAGACGAATGAGGAGGATCCACCAAATTGGAGCCTTTCCTTCTTCTTCTTCATTTTTGGAGGGAAATAATAATGAGGGTATCTCCCCTCCCCCCCCCCTCTTAGATGTGTTGGGTAATTTTTAATACATATGTGCTTATATTTACATATAAGTATGTATATACGTTCTGTATGAGCTTGTGTATCGTATCTACATACATGCATAGATAGATAGATACGCATTGGTGTTGGAAATAACAGCTTATCACTCCTCCAATCATCATAATCGTCTACGTATGTACAAATTTATATCTACGTTCATATATATATATATATATATACTATTTACTCCTCCAAGATGTTTGTATGTACATATATATAATAAATAAAAATTGAATAATAAATGGGGAAGGAAAACACGGATAGTTTGTGGAGTTGATATATGTACATATATGCATACCCATCTGTATGTATGTATATCTAATATTCACCAACCATCCTCCCAGTCTTTTACCCCCTCAAACATAAGGACATGATTTCCATATATCTTAAAACATTTCCATTCTTTCATATAGATATTTATAATGCAGGTAACATTAAATAAGATCGGATAGATATCTATAAAAGAAACGTTAGCTAAACTATAACGAACCCTACTCATTTACATATTATGTTTTTTGTTTTGTTTTGTTTTTAAAAATAAAACAAATAATATCTCAAATCAAATATATCATTATAAGTTGATCCAAATTTACAAAAAAAACAAGCTAAATCAATCCTTTATAAAACTTTTTTTTTTGAATAACTTTCTTAACGAGGTCAAAGAGTTGTTATATTTAAACTATCGTCCATGTACCTACTACTTGAGTTTGGACTACATTTGTATTTTTAATTATTTTCAAAACTAAATAAATTACTCTTATGGATCCATTGAAGGAGCTGCAAATTGTACTTAAAGGCTGCAAAAACCTCCTGGTCACAATTGAAAAAAAAATACTATGAACAGTTTTGTTTGGAGTATCATATCGGAGCCAAATAATGTTTCATATACAAGATGAAGGCTCTGGGTCATAGCTTACATAACTGATGATATAATGGAACTAAATATGTCAATAAATTTTTTAGTTGTTTATTTGTATTGTCTTATGAGGTAAACAAATTTATTGGAAATTTTGTTCAAAACTGATTGTGTGTTAATGCATCATAGATATATCTATGATTAAGTAGACCATCATTTCTGAATAGATTGTTCTCTTCTTGCATCCTCTTTTTTATATCATGAAGGGATGAACAAAAAAAATGAAAGAAAGAATGACACAGAACCTTGAATGGTTTTTTTCAAAAAAAAAAAAAAAAAAAACTCTTATAAAAATTTGTGGATACATTGATATAATCATTTGAGGAAAAAACACTTCAAGTTTCTTTTTTATATATTTTTTTCTTCCTTTGAGTGGTTTCATTTCCTTTTTTTTCAGCTTTAAGAATAATCCAAAAAAATAATATGAAAGTAAAATATTTTATTATCCCTAAGTACTTCTATTTTTTTTTTTTAACAAAAAAACGGAATATAAAAGGACTCTTCAGAAAAATAATAATTTGCATTCAAATAGTGTGTTTGTGAATAAAAAGTAATTTAAACGAAATACATATATGTTTAATACTAGCATTCATGCCTATTTAGACAGACAAGTAATTAATTAATTATTATTTGAATCTTGTGAAAAATTAATTATGTAAAATTAAAGATTTACTAATTAAAAATATGTCTATCATTTTTTGACCTAATACGTTTAAATTATTTATTCATTTTTATGTGAAAAATGAAACACTTAATGCAACCTTTCCTGCAGCAAAATAACAATTTCAATGACAATATGGATTTCTTCAATCTCCAATCTGTCAAACATATTGTTGTTGTCTTGCTCTCAACCTCTAAAAATTCCACATTTTCATCCCAGCAAAGTCTTGTTCTCAGTATCAAAATCAAGACCAAAGTAATTAGATAAAAAAAAAAGATTTTTTTTTCTCTTGGTTTCGGGCCCTGAAAGTCTTGATATCAAATTGGTCTTGGGGGATGTTGTCTTGATCCCAAATCTATATTTGGAATTCAATGGAGTCCTTATTACTTTAGTAGAGTACCATAACTATAGAAAACAGGGTACTGATGGCCCTAACTCGAATAGATATATATTAAAAACTTATTCAACTAAAATACAACAATGTTGTGATATTCTAATAATTCTGACCACTTTTTAGTTTATTGTTCTTAACATTGCATGTTTTTTAAGTGTGTCATTTCCTAGAATTATGTGTACCCCTCATTGGATATGAGTCTAGTTATGCAACTACTTGTTAATACTTAATGATCCGTTTGATGACTTATTTAAGATTTGTACAAATTACAGGATATTTTTCTCTGCACTTATAAATATTGTTATATGACCCAAAAAAATATTTTACAATTGACTTTTTTTTTTTAAATCTTCGTGGTGGATATCAAATCTAAACAACACGGTCATAAAGTAATAAATAAAGATATTATAAGAAGACAAATGCTCTGCAATGGAAATTCAAACATTAGGTATTATCTATACTAAAACACATTTTGGAATTTTTTATCAATGTGATCAGTACAACAAACAAAAATGCTTTTTCATAGTCCAAGGTTTATTATTAAAGAAAAACTGAGTCAATAATGATGATATCACGCAATTTCTTATTTTTCTAACAAATAAAGAATAAATATTTTTTTCAAACCGATCTTTATCTTCTTACTGCATGGAATGTTTTGTTTTTTTTCCTCTGAAAGGAATTTCACAAAACCGTCGAACAAAATTACAACAAAAATAGCGTCATCATCTCGTAACTTATGAACAAATTAATTTAAATGAAAATGAGAACCGCAGAGCAAAGGATCAATCAAGCAATTTATATGTATGCGCTAAGCTCTTTATATATCTATATATTCATGACAAAACGAAAAAAAAAACACCAAAAATTACAAGAACAAGCAAGAATATAATATATATATATATATAACCCTTTTCAAAATTCAATTAACTTTAAATGAAGCAATAATAAAAAAAGATTTTATGACGTTTTTGGTCAAACTGTGATAATGAATATGAATGAAGTCTGTTGCAGTCATGCTGTTTTGAGCAATAAGGAATAGTTTTTTTTGTTTTGTTTTTTTTGCAGATAAAGACATGAAGCAGTTGTACATAATGGTACACGATAAAAGAAAGAAAAAG